>JARWLC010000006.1:38030000-38432500 GCA_033318265.1 Phyllotis vaccarum
AAATTTGAACTATGTATTTAACATGTAAGTTTACATAAGGAGAATACATTATTTGGGTAAATAATTAACATTTGAACATTTTTCTTCAAAATGAATTGTATTATAAAAACTTGTGACTTAAGAGTTTGACATCACATGTGGCTGTGATTTAAATTCTAGTTGACAGCCCTACCTGCTGTTTCTAAGTGGTATCTGTGTTTGCTCCTTTTCTCATTGTTGGCACAGCTTACTTCACAAAAGCAACAAGGTTCATTGTGACTCAACATTACAAGAGATACAGGTGTCACATGCAAAGAGAGCTTGTTGGCAGCAGGAGCTTGAGGCAGCTGGTCACAAGTCTCCAGTAGGAAGCAGGGAGAGATGAGCACTTTGCTCAGTTTGTTTTAACCTTTCTTCCCCACTAGGGTATAAATTGTTCAGTCTAGATCCTCAGAACGTAGGATGTTGCTGCCTTCAACAAAGGAAAGTCTTCTAAAAGATTCCAAAGCTATCCAAGTTGACATGATTGATCATAATACCCAATATCCTTTTTAATTTGGATACAGTCAGTAATATGTTCAGTAACATCAATTATGCTGTAAGAAAGAAACCTTAGAAGGTATTTCATCATCATTTTACAATTCATAAATTTATTTTCTCTAAATAAAAATTGTTATAAACATCTATTCTGTGCACAAGAAGCTGTATTAAATTATTTGGCCTTTTGGGTTCATTTTATGTTATTTTTGTAGGTAATACAAGTTTTAAAAGTTAGAGTACTAGGGACCTAGGAGAGTTGTTAAACAAAGCAAACATCAGTAAAATAACTCAAAGTAGAAAATATAAAATGCAAAGAACTGAAAAAAATCAAGAGTTAATAAAAGTGAATACATTTGAAGTTGGCAAACGGACAATCAAATAGACAGAGCAAGTGTGGGACAAACGAACATTGGATTGAACCAGTTTGAGGAGATCAAAAGCAAAGGGAAATATTTATCCACAATGTTTTATTGAGCTAGCGTCACTCTTAAGGGGAAAAAATAACTAAAGAGATGTATATTTTATGCATTAGCTTAAGTGTTAAAGTGCTTTCTAAGTTTGACAGAAAATAATCCCAGATAACAGTTATCTTTAAAAGAAGAGTAAAGAATTCATGCAACATTTTATGCAAGATTAACAAAGAGGAAAATTTGATGGATATTTTACACCTTCTGTGTGGCCAATCACAACTTTTTGTTGTAGTCTTTGATATATACAAACTTGGTATGTAGACCTCACCCTTCCAGTCTTCTGTTGATAGGAGACCCTGGCCACCCACTATATGGCAAAATACTACTAGCTTGCAGATAAGCCATTGCCATGATTTAACATGGCTTCTCAAGTCTCAGAAAACTTTGTTGTAATTACAAATAATTTGTACATAAAATTTAATCTAAAACCAGTATTTAACTGAGGCCAAATATTACAGAGCACTTCCAATTATTCAAATATGTTTCCATTACCTAATTCTTACTCACTGGAGTACTTTCCTTATTTACCTACAGAAAAGGCTGCTTCTTCCACATTTTAGTGTCTTTGTATATATTTTCAGACCGAGTGCCCTGTGTCTTACTCACTTCAAAGGCTGATTTCAAGGTTACCCCAACATCTCATGTCAGCAATGTAAATTGCAAGCAGTAATTTTTAGAAGCAGTGAAAACTGTAACAAATCTAGATGGATGTGAAAGGTGTCCTTAATGCCTTCTAAAAATTGCCACAGTGGATAACCCTGTGCCAAGTTTTAGAGAGAATTCATAATATATAAACAAATGCTCTCTAAATCCCACTTCCAATAAGATCATAAAAAATTACCTTGCCTTTGTGTATGCAGTGAAGTAAAATAAATCTGGGTTAAAAAAATGAATAGACCTTTTGAGGGGAGAAAGATACATCATAAGAAATCACTAAGCAGATGTCTGGGTAGCTTTGGAGCCTTCAGAGACAGGAAAGCTCAAGAGAAAAAAAAAAAATAAAAGCAGTCTTCCTGCTTGTCAGCAGAGATCTGGATATCATCTACAGGATAAGCCATATGTCTCAGGTCAAAATGGAGACTACCAGTCCTAGAAACAGGCCCACAAGTGCCTGGGAAATTTGATGTGAGAATGGTGACAGGTCTGCTCTGGAAAAGAAACATACTTTGTCATTCTCCATATTTAGGGGAGACATAAATAAGCCCTGTGTGAAGAAAACTGAGACTACATCCTGAATTGTTGTTTTATATTAACCTGGAGAGCTGAAAAGAGGGAAGAGTCCCCCTAACCAGGCAGCCCCAAGATAAGGGCATGTATCCATGGTCTCTGAAAACAATGCAGAATTTAGTGGCAAAAAAAAAAAAAGCAGAAAAGTTAACAGCAGTTGCTAAAGGTTGAATTCAGGAGGGCAGGGCCGTCAGTTGCTCTACTTTCTGGGGAAAGGAAGATGACCTAAGGGTAATCTCCAATATCAGTAAGCAGGCAGAGGCAGATCTTCAGGGCTCGGGTTAGATTAAAAATAATACCTAGTTAATTATTTTTGTCTACATGAGACACATTGTCAAAGAAACATAGAGGCCGAAAGTTAAACATGGAAATGGATACACTAAGTCAGTAAACATGGACTTCAAGTCAAACACCAAGGCTATATACATTGAGGCAAAATTAGTCAGAAGAAACAGAGATAGATACTACATGATGGGGTCCCTGCAGGTGTCAGATACCAAGGAAGAGTTGACAATAAAAACCCGCTACATAAATGACTTTGTCAACTTAAATCAGACTTCACGGAAGCTAATGCATGATGCTTTGTCATTTGCATATTTTAAACACACTGTAACTTGGGGAAAGATTTCTAGGCAAAAATCAGTCCAAGTCAGGTGCACAAAACTTTTTACAAAGTACATGTGACCATGAGAGTGAATTCTATAGCTAAAAAGCTTAAAATCTAGTAGGTTCTCTGACCCACAGCACAAAGGTCAGTAGGCCATAAAGTAATTGTGACATATGCCCCAGGGATAGCTAATGGTCTAGGGGAGGAGAAATCTGGGATAATCATTCTGGGGAACTGGAATGAGATCTGTCTCTTCAAATAGCAGAAATGTAACTAGGTCATTGACAACCTCCATCCTCAGCTCTCTGGGTGAAATGAGGTGTTTGATCTTATCTCCTCTGTGTGATTAACACTTCTGGTTCTCATAGTACGTCTCTATTACTACAGGGTCCTCAGTTCCTAATGCATACTCATTGGCACATCCAATTTCATAAAAAAACTATTAGGCAAAAAGAAACAGATAGATGGATGAATAGATAGACAGACAGATAGACAGACAGATGATAGATAGATAGATAGATAGATAGATAGATAGATAGATAGATAGATAGAGGATGAGTACAATGCCCCACTTTTATCAGTAGATATATGTTGCAGACAAAAGAAATTCAGAGTAAAACTACACAATAGATCAAATAAAGGTAGCAGAAATAGAAAAAATAGTCTATATAGAAACACAGCTGCTTTGTCTACAGATCTTCTTAACAGCCTATAAAATTTTCATCAAAATAGATCACGTACTAGACCATTGTCTTAAGGTTTCTACTGCTATGACAAAATATCCTGACTCATAAGCAAGTTGTGAAGTAAAGGGTTTGTGTGGCTTATACTTATAGCTATTTATCATTGGAGGAAAGTAGGACAGGAGCCCAAACAGAACACCTGGAGGTAAATGCTGATGTTTAAGCCATAGAGGGGTTCTGTTTATTTGCTTGTCCAGACTACTTTCTTATAGAACCCAGGACTATAAGCAACATATAGGACTCTCAACTACTTTTCCAGCACCACATCTACCTGCACTTCACCGTGCTCCCCATCATGATGATAATAGAATGAACCTCTGAAACTGTAAGTGAGCCAAACCAATTAAATGTTTTCTTTATGAGTTGCCATGGTCATAGTGTCTCTTTACAACAATTAAAAACCCTAAGACATCCTGAGATAAAGAATCTTCAGAAACAATGTCAGGCATGAGTTCCATCCTGTGGAGTGGGCCTTAAATCCGATAAGAGACTGATTGGTTATTCTAACAACTTTGGTGCCACTGTTTCACTAGTATAGCATGTAGGCTGGTCTCCACTGCAGACTGCAGGATTTGTATGCCTTGATGGAATGCAGAGTACTATCGATGACCATGAACACTAGTCAAGAGGTGTGAACACTCTAGTTAGCATCTCCATGTTCAATAATATATGTAATTGTTGTCTTCAGCAAGAGGGCCTTATCATCCATTTGCAGAGAGCAAGCAATAGGCTTGGAAACAGCCTGAGTGGTTTGTGGCTTCTATGGGGCCATTTTGATTCCTGAGCAATATGTCAAAAACATTTTGGTTTCTTCAACAAATGGTTCTGATAAAACAGAGATAAGTACATGTAGAAAAATAGAAGAATCCCACCTCTCTGCCTATAACATAATCAATTTTAAATGGACCAAAGGTCTTAATATAAGGTCTGAAACTTTGAAACAGCTAGGAGAAAATATTTTAAAATATAGGCACAGACAATGACTTTCTGAAAAAGGCTCCATTAGTTCTGGAAGCAAAAAGAATTGACAAAGGAAATTGCATGAAATGTAAAAGCTTCTTCACAGGAATATAATTTAAACATACATTAAAGCAGACATTAAATCAGAAGGAAGAATAGTTGGAGACATACGCAGACTAACAGGCAGAGAAAGAAGACAGGAAAACTAGGGGAAAGTGACACACAAAATATAAAAAAGGAAGAATTTTGTGTGTGTGTACATATGTATATACATTCAGACATACATACGCAAACAGACATAGGATGATTTGAAGGTAGGAATGAGACTAATGGAGTAGGAGAGGAGTGAATAAATATGAACATAGTAAAATGATGGGCATTAATAAAAATATAATACAAACATTATCCTGAAGCTAATTTTAAAAATAATTTATAAAAGATGCAGTCCTGTATAGTCTTCACATCCAGGTGATACTTCGCTACTGAAGACTAGAGACCATGCAATGCTAGAATTCCATAGCAACAAAACTGCATGTTGTGCCTGAGTCTGACCATCCTGAATCGTAGCTCAGGCACACCATGATGGTAGTCAAAGTCAGAATGAATAGCATCCTGACAATGCTTCAGGCTTTGAAATTAATCAATAATGTATTCAAAGCACACAAACTCTTGATCTGTTTTAAATAAAACAAATTATAACAAAGTCATTTTAGAATATGTCTAATGAGTTATTTTAGATTCAAGTTTATCAGATTGCTATGGGTCATACATATAATAACAGCTTTCATATTTCATACATAAAAACAAAATTGTTTAGAAGAGGGTTCCATTGTGCCTAACCAGATAGTTATAAGATTTTAGAAAATAATTTTGTGCAACTTTGTAACATTTATTAAAGCTTAAAATATTGATGTTTGTTTAAAACATCCTTGTAGTATCTTCCCATAATCCATCTTTGGTTCTCCCCCTATATTCCATCTCCCAGAAATTTAGCCAGAAACAGCTAAGCCTTCATGAGCATATGGCCCAAAGACATAAAAAAAAGGCCATATTTGCCACCCATGGATTTCTCACTTGTGTTTAAAGCTTGGTCTTATAAGCAAAATGTCCTTTTCACTATATTAAACAGAGCCATTAGTATAATCGGTGTAAAATCAAGCATCATGTATTTAGACCATAAATCAAATTCATAGGAAAACTTCACCAGTACCATCCTTAGAATGAAAACGCATTTAAGTACCTAATCGTGCATGAAGCTCTCAGTGCTGAGAAAATTAATTGCATAGGTCTGGGTTACTGACTAGTTGTACAATTTGAAACAGGGGATGGAAAAGATCTATGTTCATGTATGCCATGTGCTCAACAGAGAAGTAATGCTGAATGTTAAGATGTGTTCATATTTGCATGCAGTGATTTCAGAGACATGTTTTTGTCTTCAATGCCTGTGATTCTTCCTATCTTTTGTATTCTGTTGGCCTCTGAGGTTCTTGTTGGACATCCTAAATTTTTCATTCCCTAATTTCCTTCAGTTTGTATTTTTTTTTAAGAAAACAAATTCTATTTTTACTCTTGGACCTTGAGCTGTTTTATTTATTTCCTTCTACCATGTGTTTGTGCTTCTACAGATTTCTTTAGGAAATTTGATCAAGTACCTCTATCATATCTGTAATGACTATTTTAAAGTCCTTGTTTTCTACTTCAGCTATGTTGTGTTTCTTGTAGCCGACTGTGGTGAGGTTGCTGGGCTCTGTATCTTAGTTTTTGTGTTTTTTTCTGGCATCTAGGCATCTGGGTTTAAGGTGTAATTCTAGGTCCTGATATCTGGTCTTATCATTTTGGTGGGTGTTTTATGTCTTGGTTTCTGTTGCCTTTTGTGGTTCTTAGGAGAGTGTGTTGGGTGTGTGTTACCAAATCAGGAGTGTGTTAATCCATCACCAATCAGAAATTTTTGCTCAAATTAAGCAAGCTTTGTTTTCTACCAGACAGGACTGTCTCCCTAAAGCAGGGTTTGAAAAAATAGCATCAAACACAGGAGAGAGTGGGATTTATATAGCTCACAATAGCACTGAAAACAGAGGAGAGTGGGAATTATATAACTCAAGAACTTCGATGTGAGGACATTGTCAAGGGTTGAGGAATTTACAGAGGAATATTGACTACATAGAAAATTGGCAGAACATATCAAAATTATTTAGCAGAGTATCTGGTCACGGTATAGAGTGTGGAACATGTCAAATTCCAGAAAATGGATCAAGACCTGGTCAAATGCAAGTTTTATAAAAAAAACAGCAATGGACTTATTTTGGCCTTGTAACAAGATGGCTTCTATTCTGAAGATGAAGTCAGGGTGGATTCTACTAGATGTGGCCAATGGGGCTTCCAGATACATTGGGTTTTAGATATTAGGAGCTGACACTTAAGAATGGGGATGGATTTTGAGAGGGAGGGTTGAAGGGATCCCTATGAGGGAGTAAAGCAGAGTGTCCCACCATCATCTGCTTAGTACCCTAGAAATGGTGGCAGAAAGTGAAGAGAGGCAATGACAGGTTGTCTGTTACAGAGCTGGGGATGAGACTGAGAAGCTGGACTTGGAGGAGGAGAGGAGGGGAAATGAAACCCTAAAGCTCACCTACACGTGTGTTTGGCCTACTTGCTTCTCTGGCAAGCCTGGCTGGCGGGGCTTCTCAGGGAATTCCTACTGGAGTTTAGGGATGAGGCAAAAGAATGAGTGGAGAGGAAGGCTGAAAGAGAAGATCTTCCTTGTACACTGGACCTGAAGGCACAGAGTAGGGGGAAACAAAAGGAGATGGTTTGCTACAGAACTAGAAATGAGACTGGGAGATGAGATTTGGAGCCGAGGAGGGAAGGTGAGCATCTGACGTTAGCCTGCCTACTTTTCTGGCCGGGGTTCATGCTGGTCTTGAATTGCCAGCACTTTATTTCCTATTTTACCAACTTTGCACTGTGACCACAGGTAACTTCTTCAACCTCGGTTTGACCCAGTTTTCTTATTTATATGAGTAAAAGAAGCATGTCATCTCAGATGATTGTGATAAGATTTGAACTGGTGACTCGCTGGGAGTACACCAGCTAAGCAGGACAGGGAAACAGGCAAGCCAACTGAAGACTTCCACCTTTGCCTCCTCCCTCAAGTCTCACCCCTAGCTCTACAACAGAGTACCAGCTGCAG
Source organism: Phyllotis vaccarum (assembly GCA_033318265.1). Lineage (NCBI taxonomy): Eukaryota > Metazoa > Chordata > Mammalia > Rodentia > Cricetidae > Phyllotis > Phyllotis vaccarum. The sequence continues at coordinate 38,037,717 of JARWLC010000006.1, forward strand.
CCTCCCTTCCCTTGCCACATCTCTTGCTTGTCCCACACAAACTATCTCTTTCCAACTCCCTCTCTTTTCTTTATTCCAGCCCCCAAATCCAGCAGGTACACACTGTTAACCAGGAAGACTGCATGCAGCTGTTTTCTCCCTGCATCCCCCAGATACAACTGCTTTGTCTCATCCCCAGCTCTGTAACAGAACACCTACCGCAGTCTCATTTTCTCTCTAACCCCATCCTCAAAGACTTTCTCCTCCAACTTTTCTTCCCCCAACTCATCCCATTATCTCAGCCTCCCACACTAGCAGGAATTCCTTGTGAATGCACCAGCTGATTATGTCAGGGAAGCAGGCACCACACAGTCACCACAGTGTCCAGAAATCCAGAGGGAAAACAGAAGCCAAGGAACAAAACACCTGCTCAATAAAAACAAATCCAGAAATTAGCACCCAAATCAGAAATCATTCCAATCCCAGAAGTTAGATAACACACTAACAACACCAGGGCAAAATCTCTTCACTAAACCCCAGCTGTCCTAGCACAACAGGCTCTAAGTACTCCAACGTAGTTTAAGAACAATAGCAAAAACCAAAAGACTTTAAAACCAATTATATGAAGATGATAGAGGTCCTTAAAGAGGAAATGAATAAATCCCTTAGGGAAATCTAAGAACAAAACAAACAGATAATGGAAGGAAAGGAGCAAATCTGTTCAAAACCCAATAGTCCGTTATGGACTCTTTTTTTACATTCTTTTAGATTTAGTGTGTGTGTGAGAGAGAGAGAGATGGGGGGGGGGATGTGGTGGGATTCAGGTGTCAGCTGATAAGATCCAAGGATGCTTATCCAGGGTCCCTGGCTCCTGAAGGGGGAATGGCCAACCCCATTGATAAGGGGCTTCTGGCTATGTCTAGTGGTTAAGATTCTGCAATCTCACCATCGAGGTCTGGGTTTGATTCTCAGTCAGGGAACAAATAAAATAAAATAAAATAAAATAAAATAAAATAAAATAAAATAAAATAAAATAAAACAAAATAAAATAAAAAAGATAAAGATAAAAAGAGAGAGAAAGAACGGGCCTCCCAGGGTCCCAGCAGCCAAAGGAGTATCCTTGATGTTCAACACCACCTCGGGAAAGGAACAGTGACACCAGAAGTTGTCGTGTCTCTCGCGGCCGAATTCCAAATGTTAAATGCCATATTCTCTGGGTGTATGAAATGGTTGAAAACTCTTGTCTATCTATGATATTCTAACCTGTATCTGATTGTGACATGGCACCTTAAGTAATGTTGACTGTAGTTTTTATTGTCTTAAGGATTAGACTCTGTACTAAAAATTAGATTACCTATATAAGGGGTGTATAATCTCTGAACAATGACTTTTAGTATGACTTTCAAACATTAGCCAGGAGTATATATACCATGTAAAGTGATCACAGTATTTTAGACATGTATATACATATATATCATCTAAGCAAAGGTATATAAAACATCTTGTGCATATATCATAACTAGTGCAATCATACATTATATCTAGTACAGTTAAATGAGGTAGTAATTGCATAGTGGACATGACAAGAATATGCAAATATTTTAAACAGAGGTAGAAGCATATATAAAATATAGCAATTACACATTAAATTTTATATAACAGTTACAGATTCTGTTTTATATCGATGTACAAGTTGCTTTGGTCATATAAAGCAATTTCAGTTTAAACTTTGTACCAATGTACAAATTATCTCAATTAAACACATAAAATGATTTCACATTTGTATCAATATATAAATATCTATGCCAATGCAAATTGTCTTTAGCTTAGCCCATATATTCAGCTAAAATTGTTTATAGGTAGGTAGAACAATCTACCTTTATCTATTCTATCTATCTCTTTTCTCTTCTTCAAAAGAGGTCCTTGAGGCTATATTATTGTTCCAAGATTAATATTTATTAAAATGTAACCAACACTCACAATACAGGTAACAGCTTATAGTGGCACCTGAACAGGGACTAGAGTATCTGAGCAATGGACGATGGATGCCAAACCAGTCTCTCCAGCAGTCAGGAACTAGGAAATGGGGCCTCCCAGGGTCCCAGCAGCCCCTTATCAGTAGGGTTGGTCACTCCCCCTTCAGGAGCCCAGGACTCTGGATAAGCATGCTGGATCTTATCAGCTGACACCTGAAACTGACCACAGGGGGAGGGGGAGAGGGAGAAGGCCAGGGAGAGGGAGGGGGAGGGAGGGAGGGAGGGAGAGAGAAAGAGAGACATCATACATATGAAGATCAGGAGAATCACTATGTGAGTTCCAGGAGTTGAAATCAGATTGTCAAATGTGTGAGAACTTTCCTCTATCCAAAAGGCCATTATGCCAGTCCCTGTGTGAAATTCTATGCAAGGAGACTGTTATGATATGTTGAGGCATATTGGTTGAAGATGTGTCACATTTGCTTATGCTGCGGAACATTTGTTTACTGATGCAAGACTGTGTTGCATTCTTCTATTTTATATTTGTTTAAATCTATGAGGCTGTGCTATTTGTATATCTAAAATACCTGAATATTTTATATCAAATAAAAAGCTTTAACAGCCAATAGCAAGGCAGGAGCAATAAACAGGCAGGGCTGATAGGCAGAGAGAAAAAACAGGAGAAGAAATTAGGGAAGAGAAGATAAAGAAGCAAGAGAAGGGGAAAGAGAGAAGATATTGAGGGGCCAGCCACCCAGCTACACAGCAAGCCTTGGATTAAGACATAAAGAAAGGAACAAGGGGAATAGATAAGATCTCCTGAGTAAATTGGGAACATGGGGGTAAGGGGAGACAGGGAGAGAACATGAGGGAATGGATGGTAGAGTTGGTAGAGAGGCAGACAGGGAGAACAAGGAAATAGATATCTTGACAGAGAGCCATTTTGGAGTTAGTGAGAAACCTGCTGCTAGGGAAACTCCCAGGAATCCGCAATGATCACCCCAGATAAGACTCCAAGTAAAAGTGGAGAGGGGGCCTGAACTGTCCTTCCTCTGTAATAAAATTGATGACCACCTTATTGTCATCATAGAACCTTCATCCATCATTTGATGGAAGATGATGCAGAGATCCACAGCTAAGCACTGAGCCATGCTCCCAGAGCAGCTGGTGGGGGGATTATATAAGCCAAGAGGTAAAGGTCATGATAGGGAACCCACAGAGACTGATACTAGACTGACAGCTGGGGAACCTGCATCAGACTGAATTAGGCCCTCGAAATGTGGATGACAGTTGTGTGGCATGGGCTGTTTGTGGGGCCTCTGGCCGTGGCCAGGATTTATCCCTAGTGCATGAGCTAGATTTTTGAAACCCATTCCCTATAGAGGGACACCTTGTTCCACCTTAATGCAGCAGGGCGTGACTTGGTCTTGCCTCAAGTTCATATGCCACACTTTGTGGAGAGGATCAGTACTATAATCCAGCATGCCAGGCACATCGTGCTGTAGAACAAAAGCACTATAGTAAGATATTGTCCCTTTGGTAAGAATAAAAAGATTTATATTTCAAAGTCAGAGATAATGCAGCAAGATTAATAATGAAAAGGGGGTTTATTCACTTTCGCCATTTTCAATCTGTTTAGCTTTTCTGACTAAAACATATCTTTTATTTTAACACAGTATAAAGGCGTTTTTTGATGTTGAACATAGAGTTTCACTAACTTAAATACCACTTAAAATTACTGAATGAATATAGTTTTAACATTCTAATAGCACTTCACTCAATAATTTTTCTTGTTAGAAGATTTATTTTAAAGGAATTTCAAATGACATGTATTTGTACACATTTTTATAATGATTTTGTTCTGTGCTATTTCACATTAAATAGCTACAAATTATAAGCTTTTATTATATGTTGTAGCAAGTACCTCATGCCATCATTGAGTAAAAGTTCAACAAACAATATTATTAATTGTATGTTAGAAGCAAAATTTAATGAAATGATATTTGAGAATCTGTCTGGTTGTATACTTATATTACATCAACAAATGATACTATATTTTGAATTTTTAAACAAAATTACAGATTTCCTTATGATGCTCATATTTCTTCTGAGACAAATACTTTAGTGAGTTTAGTGGTCTTTTTAATCTATGGTTTATTTTCCTTGTGATTCAACTCATCCAATTGACTCAGTTATACCAACATATACACGAATGCTAACAGAGATTCATGCTATTCCTGCTTACTTTTCTTCCATATGGCAAGCTTATTTCATTATGTCAGTTCATACCATCTACCTGTGGTAGTGGAATTAATGATATTAAGTGATTTGTTTTCATGTATTTTGACTACTGGATATAGATTATAGCCTCTTAAAATATTTATGTTTTAATATACTTTATTTAAATTAAATTAATTTAATTTTAATAAAGATATAAGTGCAAGTATATTCATGTGTGAATGTGCACCATATATATGCCTCATGCCCAGGGGAGTCATAAAAATATCATCAGATTTAGAATAGAAGCTAAGGTGACTGTGAGCTGTTATATCAGTGCTGGGAACTGAACTCAGGTTCTCTGAAAGAACAGCAAATGCTCATAATGGGGAGCCTTCTCTCCAGCCCCACCTATTTACCTTTCATAGAGCCCTGTGACTAGACCCAGCCCTCTGTCAGTGAAGATTAACTCAGTATTTCTTAATAAGATACTGGAACAAATGTCAAAAAGAAAAACAAAGGAATAAACCTTTGACAGCACTGAGTGAACTTTGATTAAGCAAATACTTTCATGCATAAAAATATCTGGGATTTTTGTCAACTATATATCAAACTACTACTAGAAAAACTTTACATCATAACATTGTTTTATAGAAGCAATAAATTAAAAATAGTTTAAATGGCCATCATAATAAAAGGATACTAAAGATTATGGTAAGCCCTTACTATGGAATATGAAGTGTGCAATAAAGATGAAATAGTAACTGTACTTTATTGACTGGGAAAGATTATTTTTTTAAAAAAAATAACCACAAGCCTATATTATATGTAAAGATATATATTAATTAAATTTTTCAAAAAAAGAAGCCAGCAATTTGAATGAGACCAAGAAGGGAGAACAGATAGGGAATTTATGTAATTATATTATAAACTCAAAAATTAAAAAAAATCAAATTTGTTATGACAGTGGTTAAATTTAAAATACTTACTCTTTAATAATAAAATTTTCAGCACAGTGGGCTTAATGACAACTTTTTATTCTTTAATTATCTGAATATTCTAAAATAGAATACAATGCTCGTATAATGAAATGAATCTCTATTAGGAAAACCTTTAAGATATACAGAAATAAAAATCACATTTCTGTTAAAATAATGATAAAAGTATACTATCATGAATAATTTAGTTTATTATTTTCATTTCTTTTTTTATAACTTATAACATTCATCTCAAATATCTCCAAAATAAGAGCTATACAGAACACTGTTAACAGACAGGTCACCAGCTTGCTCATCAAGCGTGGTACCCATAAAACTGAGGCATATCTAAGAAGAATGTGCGTGTCTCACAAGGTACTAGGCGATGTTGCTACTGCTACTGGACTAAGGAATAAACTTTGTATCACTTGAATTAAAAAAATATATTTTGATCATTTTTTTTCCTTTTCTGGCTCAGTTCAGCTACCCAGCACCCAACTTTATTCTCTCCACCCAAAGACAAAAAAATCAATAACAAAACAAGAAGTATGGCCCCTCCACGAAAACCACATGAACTCTGTGTTAGTCCATTTCTTCTGTGCATTTCACTTTGCTTGCAGTATGTTTTAAATGCCCAGGGGCAGTACATTGAAGAAAAATTGATTTTTTTCTTTGCCAGAAGGTATCAAATTGCAATAGCCTTTTGCTTAGTGCTGGGACCTGTGTCCACTTTCCCCCTCAAAGCTGGAACTTTATCTAACTTGCATATGTGAGGGAACTAAGCTTGCTGCCACATTCTCTATGAGTTCATATATGTACCAATCCTATTGTATCTGAAAGACATTATTTCAATGGAAGTATCCACTATTTCTTGCTATTACAGTCTTTTGGTCTCCTCTTCTGAATAGAATTTTGAGCCTGGGAAAAAGGATTATCACAAAGACAGCTTATTTAGTTCTCAGTACTCCGAAGTCTTTCACTTTCTGCGCAATGTCCAGCTGTAAATCTTTGAATTAAATCCCATTTATCCCCAAAAGAAACTTCTCTGATATGGGTGGAGTGAGACATTGATACATATGTACAGAAATACATCATTTGAAGTCATTTTATGGTTATGTTCAATTAGCTGAACAACAGTAGTATGTGGTGATATATTGTTTGTACTCTAAACAACGTTTGCCTGAAGAGCAGAAGACACAGCAGCCACAGAGTAAGCTATAGAAGTCAGGCAGTGGTGGCACATGCCTTTAATTCTAGCACTCCAGAGGCCACACTGGCCTATATGAGATTAATATATTCCAAAAGAGAAACAGAACCAGGTATTGATGGCACATATTTTTAATCCCATCACTTGGGATCCCATGACTCTGCTCCCAGTACTTAGGAAACACATGTGCCTTTAATCCCAGCACTAGGAATATTGAAACAGGAAATGATATGGCTGGGCAGAGAAAGGGACATAAATTAGGAGACAGAGTTGGGCCCTTTTGTTCCCCTGTACAGTCTGAGGATTTGGGGAGTCAGAATCTACCCCTTTCAGCCTGAAAACTCAGTAGTGGTGACAAGTGGCTGTGGCTTGTTCCTTTGTCTCTCTGATTCTTTCAGCTTTCCCCCAATATCTGGCTCCAAGTTTATATTATAAGGCCAACTAATTTATTCATACAGCAGTAGTAGGTTTGGAGGAACCACATTTTGAAAGCTGTTGTTTGACACATTAGTAATGTTGTGAAATTTACATTGTATATCTACAAATCTTAAATCATGATAACATATATTCATTTTAAATATTTCTTCATTACATCAATTTTTGAAAAAGTTCCACTTCTAATAAGTACTCTTTGAGAAAGTATAGAACAACACCGTTTACTGGAGCCTGGGAAGAGTAGGACAAGAGAAAGGATGATGGCGGTGTGTGTGGAGAGGTGACTGGGTAGGAGGAAAGACATAATAATGTAACTGTAGTCCAGAAAATTCTGAAGGCTTCCAACACAAAGTACTGATTACATATAATTATTGATATATACTATAAGCATTATTATAGTGTTACAGCATAACATATACATATATGTTATATATATTATGCTGTAGCATTATATATACCATTACTACAATATCATTTAATAAAATAAATTGCTTTTCATACAATTAAGTAGAAATTTATCTCATTTCTAAACTTGCTAATTATGTACTATTAAAGTTTCTTCTCTATTTCTGTGATTAAACACTCTTAACAAAAAGCAACTTGGGAAGAGGGGGTTTATTCATTGAGAAGAGTCAGAAAAGGAACTCAAGGTAGAAACATACAGGTAGACAGCTTTATGAAAAAAATACCACTTACTAGCTCCCTTGTAACAGTACCTGTGGAGTAAATCACATTTGTGATCAATTCCAATTCACCAATATTGTATGCATTTAACATTAAGGAAAGAACCTACGTGTGACCCTGTGCACAGCTGTCTTTATTGTAGTGCAGAGAAAACATCACATGAGGAAGAATGAAGGATGCTTTACAGAAATCTGACTTTCACTAGAGATTGTTACTGATTCCAGCTGACCCCAACTGATCCAATAGCAAACAGTGCTACAAACATCATTGCTTATCAAGCAACATTCATAAGTTGTGTTCAAAATTTTAGTAGCTATTAATTTTATAAGCTTGCTTTTAACCTCTGTTTTTCTGCTTTCAACGAATGATTATTAGAAAATGCAAGCAGTAGTCTGGGTTTCAGGCATAGAAGATTATATAATTTAAGATTATACCTATGGATTATCCTAGGTTATAAAAGTTAATTACATGAGAAGTCTAAATCTTGTTTATTGAGTTGTTCTTTTAAAGACAAGTTAAACAGGCTGAGTACACAGTAGGCCAACACTCTTATGTTTTAAGTGACCTTGCGTAGATTATTTACTCTGGTTATGAGGTACAGCAAAAGATCCAGGACCTTTGAATGATATATTTATTACACTGCACAAAACCACCCTGGTACGTCTCAGGAATATTTGGGCATTCATGAATCAACTGATGATCAAAACATTCCTCAACCGTGATGCTCACAGACCAATATGATCTAGGTAATTGTCCAGTTGAAGATTTCCCCTTAGATGACACTAAGCTGTGTCAGTTGGGAGCAAAAATATTTTAACTATCTTAAGTGTCATAAATAATTCTGAAGTCATATTTCTAATTCTTAAGATAATTTCATAGAGCCAAAGTCACGATATCACAGAATGTGAATAGTTTAGGCCTGGGTAATAGTTTACCCATTAATAACAGAAATAAATGAGACCAAAGACTATCTCACACCTTCACTTGAAAAGTCATACATCTAACTTTTCAAAAGAATGCCTAAACTTTTCTCCAAATTTAAAACACCCAACCAAACAATAGGAACCAATGAGAACTGGCATCAGTTTATGAATGGCTTCTGCTATGATGATCTGGTCTACAAATGAACGTATCAAAGGAAAGTTCTCTTAGGTCACTGTTACAGAGCACAAATAAAGAAAAAGAACTCACTTGGTACTTGAGAGAAAGTAAAATAAAGAAAATATAGGAAGTCAGATGTGATGTATGCCTTTATGTCAGCACTTACTGGCAAAGGTAGATGGGTCTCTGTGAATTTAAGGCCAGCTTGGCTTACATAGTGAATTTCAGACATGCAATGGCTTCAAAATGAAATAAAATAAAACAAGAAAGTAGAAAAGGTATTATATAGGGTAGGGGAAAATATATCTTATTATTTTTATTAGTATTATTATACATTTTTATTTTCATTAAAAAAACTATCATCTCCATCAATATATCCCCCTGCTCCCACTCCCCTCCCCCTCCCAATTCCTCCCAGCCAGCGCTAAGCCTCACCTGTCCACATCCACCCATCCCCTCCCCCAAAAGGGCAAGAAGTCCCAAGGTGGGCCAGCCCAGCGCAGCACATTCACTCCAGGCAAGTCTGATTCACTCATCCCAAAGTCAATGCTGGGCTAGGTGTTCCTCTACAGGGAATGGGCTCCAAGGTGCCTGCCCATGAGCAGGAACACAGTCTCATCCCACCACTCGTGGCTCCACACACTGCTTATGCCAGTTGAAAGCCTCCTACTCCCGGAGGGCCCAGCTCCCCCTCTAAATGAATCTCCAATGGCAATACCCAATTCAGTGAGCTCCCCAGAGATCTAACTAGCCATCACCTTAGGAACCTTCCTCATAATCCCTATCCCCCAGCTCTTATAGGCTCTCCTCCTCTGCTCTCAGCTGGACCAGGAGTTCTGCCCAGTGCTCAGCCATGAACCTCGACCTCCACCTCCATTCCCTGCTGGATATAGGTTCTGCAATGCCACCTAGGGTGTTTACTCATTTTATTATAGGGGAAGTCCTATTTATGCACCCATTAACCATTGTTTGAAGACTTGGTGAGTGACATTCTGTGAATTTCTGGACATTTCCTTACACCCAGTCTCTTTCCAACCCCCTATTGGCTTTCTCTATCGAGATATCCATCTGGCTCCATCTCCCCCCTTACTTCTCTCACTCAACTACCTCCTTCTTTAATATTTCTTCCCAACTCTTCTTAATTGCAACCCGTTATGACCCCAACTTACTAAAGTGAGCTTCTCTATTTTGTGTTCTTAGGAGAATCTCTGGATGTCTCTCTTAAATTCCTTCTAATCCAAAATTGTTAAGGGGTTGTGGTTTGCCCATGGATATTCTTTGCTTTTTGCCTAAAATCCACCTATGAGTGAGTATGTCCCATGTCTATCTTTCTGGGCTTGTGATGCCTCACTCAGAAGGATATTCTCCAAGTCCATCCATTTCTCAGAAAATTTTAGAATGTCATTTTTTTTTTTTTTTTTTTTACTTCTGAGTAGTACTCCATTGTGGAGATGTACTACAGTTTGTTAAACCATTCTTCAGTTGAGAGGCATCTAGGTTGTTTCCAGGTTCTTGCTATTACAAATAATGCCATTATGAACTTAGTTCAGATAATACCTTTGGGGTATTAGTGTGCATCCTTTAAGTATATGCCCAATAGTGGTATTGCTTGATCCTTAATGAAATTTCTGAGGAATGGCCATACTGCACTCCCACCAAAATTAGAGGAGTGTTACCCTTGCTCGTCATACTCTCCACCATCTGTGTTTTTAATCTTAGCCTCTCTGACAGATGTAAGGTGGTATCTCAATGTTGTTTTGATTTGCATTTCTCTGATGACTAAAGATGTTGAGCAATATTTTAAGTGCCTAGCAGTCATTTGTAATTCTTCTGTTGAGAATTCCCTTTATAGCTCTGAAACCCACTATTTAATTGGGTTATCTAGGTTTTGGGGGCTCTAGTTTCTTGAGTTATCTATATATTTTCAAAATCAGTCCTTAGTCTGATGCAGGGTTGGTGAAGATCTTTTCCCATTCCGTAGGCTGTCGTTTTGTCTTATTGACTGTGTCTTTTGCCTTACAGAAACTTCTCAGTTTCAGGAGGTCCCACTTATTGAGTCTGTGCTACTGGTGTTATATTTAGAAAGTGGTCACCTGTTCCAATGCATTAGATGGTATTTCCCGCTTTCTTTTCTATCAAGTTCAGTATAACTGGGTTTATGTTGAGGTCTTTGATCCACTTGGATTCGAGTTTTGTGCAGGGTGAGAGGCTGGATCTATTTGCATTCTTCTACATACTACCATCCAGTTATGCCAAGACTTTGTTGAAGACAGTATCTATTGAATATTTTTGGCCACTTTGTCAAAAATCAGGTGTTCATAGCTGTGTGGATTTATGGTTGGGGTCTTCGATTTGATTCCATTTATCCATAAGTCTATTTTAGTACCAGTACCAGGCTGTTTTTATTACTGTAGCTCTATAGTATAGCTTGAAGTCAGGGATAGAGATTCCTCCTGAAGTTCTTTTATTGAGAAGGATTGTTTTGTCAATCCTGGGTTTCTTGCTACTCCATATGAAGTTAAGTATTGTGCTTTCATATTCATAAAAAAAATTGTGTTGGGATTTTGATGGGGATTACATTGAATTCGTAGATTGCTTTTGGTAAAATTGCCATTTTTACTATGTTTATCCAACCTTTCCAGAAGCATGGGAGATCTTTCTATTTTCTGATATCTTCTTCAATTTCTTCTTGACTTCAGGTTTTTGTCTGACAGATCTGCTACTTCTTTGGTTAGAGTTACACCAAGATATTTAATGCTATTTGCAGCTATTATAAAGGGTGATGTTTCCCTTATTTCATTTTCAGCCCTTTTATTCTTAGTGTATAGGAGGGCTATAGATTATTTTTAATTAATCTTGTACCCTGCTCCTTGCTGAAGGTGTTTATCTGTTGTAGAAGTTACCTGGTAGAATTTGGGAGGGGGAGGTCACTTATGTATATAATCATATCATCTGCAAATAGAGATAGGTTGATTTCTTCCTTGCCAGTTTTGTGTATGTTTGTACTCATTGCTTTACCTAAAACTTCAAGAACTTTATTCAGGAAAGCCTTGTCTTGTTCCTGATTTTAGTCTGATTGCTTTGAGTGTTTTTCCATTTAGTTTGATGTTTACTGTCAGCTTGCTGTGTATCGCCTTTATTATATTTAGGTATTTTCCCTGTGTTCCTAATCTCTCCAGGACTTTTATCATGAAGGAGTGTTGGGTTTTCTCAAAGGCCTTTTCAGCATCTAATAAGACGATCATGTGTGTGTGTGTGTGTGTGCGCGCGTGTGCGTGTGCGTGTGCGTGTGCGTGTGTGTGTGTGTGTGTGTGTGTGTGTGTGTGTGTGTTTTCTTTCAGTTCATTTATATGATGGATGACATTCACAGTTATAGTTAAACCATCACTGCATCTCTGAGATGTTTCAGCCTACTTGGATGATTTTCTTGATATGTTGTTGGATTCTGTTAGCCAGAATTTTATTGATTATTTTTGCATCAGTGTTTATGAGAGAAATTGGACTGTAATTCTCTTTTTCTGTTGGGTCTTTGAGTGGCTTCAGAATCAAGGTGATTTGGGTCTCGTAAAAAGAGTTCAGCAACGTTCCTTCAGCTTCTTCTTTATGGAACAGTTTGGGGAGTATTGGTATAAGTATTGGTAGAATTCTGTACTGAATCCGTCCCAGGCTTTTTTTTCTTAGGAAACTTTTAATAACAGCTTTAATTTTCTTCGGGCATATAAATCTATTTAGGTCTTTGATCTTGATTTTGGTAAGTGGTACCTGTTGCACGAATAAATAAAACTCAAGGATAGATCTCTGAGAAAGTCAGAGATATTAGAGAGAGTAAACACCATAGTCAGGTCTTACCCAGCTGCCTTCCAGCTTCCTCGGCCTGGCTTTTCTTGGCTTCCTCTCCCTTCTGTCTTTCTATGCCTGCCTACCTTAAATACTGTCTTGGTAAATTAAGGTGTGGCCCCACCACTGCCTGCCTGGGAACCTGGAACTCTTTCTGTAAACTAAAATGACCTTGAACTCAGTTTGGATTAAGGATGTAGGTCACCACTCCAGGATACTCCCTGTGCTGGAATTAAAGGTGTGAATCACCACTCTCTGATCCTCCTAGACTGACTGTGGTTAGATCCCTCTTATATCTCTGAAACTTTCAGAGCTTTTATTAAATCCCCACAGGTACTATCGAGAAATCTGTCCATTTCTTTTAGATTTTCCATTTTAGTGGAATATAGATTTTCAAAATATGATGTGATAATTCTCTGGATTTCCTTGGTGTCTATTGTTATATCCCCCTTTTCATTTCTGCTTCTGTTAATTTGGATATTCTTTCTCTGCTTCTTAGTTATTTTGGATAAAGGTGTATCTATCTTGTTGACTTTCTCAAAGAACCAACTCTTTGATTCATTGATTCTTCGTATTATTTTTTGTTTCTATTGTATTGATTTCAGCTCTAAGTTTGATTATTTTCTGCTGTCTACTCCTTCCAGATGGGTTTGCTTCTCATTGTTCTAAAGCCTTCAGCTGTGCTGCTAGGTCTCTTGGTGAGATTTCTCTAGGTTTTTTATATAGTTATCTAGTGCTATGAGTTTTCCTTTTAGCACTGCTTTCACTGTGTGCCATAAATTTGGGTATGTTACGGATTTGTTTTGATTAAATTCTAGGAAGTCTTTGATTTCTTTCTTATTTTCTTCCTTAACCCAGAGGTGTTTCAACTGAGTGATTTTCAGTTTCTGTGAGTTTGTAGACTTTCTGTGATTTTTCTTGTTGTTGAAACAATGGTGGTTGGATATGATACAGGGAATTATTCATTCCCAGTTTTTGTATCTATTAATATTTACTTTATGACCAAGTATATGACCAATTTTAGAGAAAGTTCCATGGGATGCTGAGAAATATGTATATTCCTTTGTTTTGGGATGGAAGGTTCTGTATATATCTAATAAGTCCATTTGGGTTATAACATCTGTTAGATCCCTTCTTTCTCTGTTGAGTTTCTGTCTGGCTGACCTATCCAAGGGTAAAAGTGGGGTATTGAAGTCTCCCTTATTAGTGCATGGGGTTTGATGTGAGGTTTAAGCTTTAGTGGTGTTTCTTTTATAAATGTAAGTGCCTTTGTGTTGGGGGTGTAAATATTCAGGATTGAGACTTCCCATGTTTGGAGCTTCTTCCAAAAGTTAAGGACAACCTTGTCACATTTCATTAGGTAGGAGGAAAGAAGTCACTTAAACAGTGTTCACTTGAAACAATTTTAAAAGTACACCACAGTTTTGATCCTGGACTTCCCCCTTGTTATCTGACAAATTTGAACAAATCATTACTCACTGTAGTTCTCATGAAAAGGTGAAATACTATGTCTTATACCAACATATTCTTGTCAGAACTGAATAAAATAACTTGATTAATACAATTATACACTATACATATTGATATCTAACAAATTATAGGTATATTCTCTTCCATCTACCAACACTTGGAATATAGTAGGATTCTGTGAATGAATGAGTGAATTGCTCTGTCCAGCCTCAGAAACCCCCAGAAAGATCTCCATCTAAATGCAAATGCAAAACAAGTTTATCAAAGTTGCACAACTGAACTTAGCTCCTGACTGTCACACAGTGAAAGTGAGTGCCAACCCCTCCACTGAGGCAGGGTTTTAAAACAAAAGATCAAAGAATTGTTATCAGGCTGGGAGGTGAGGAGCCCAGAGGAAGTTTCTTTATTACTGTTAGCTGTTAGGTGCATCTTCTGGCTGATTAATTGTCTTAGGGGGAGAAGATCTTCATGGCTGGCTGAAATGTTCTTGATTTCTCAGGACCTAAGGCACTTGGCCTTGGACGCTTGGCCTTGGGGGTTTAGAAACTTCTCAGGATGGGGGACTAGAAACTTCTCAGCTCCCAAAATAGCTTCAGGCCTCAAATTAGAGGGACTTTAGTTTCCACAGAATGAATGAATAGCATATGTATGAATTAAAATTAATAACTCAAAACAACAAAAGTATTAAGTCTGCTTCCAAGAACCTCAACTAAGCAAATACACCATGAGAAATTAATTCCCTCACATAACACTTATCTGAAAGTTTTCTGCTTATGTCATGGGATACAACAAAACTATCCCTCAAGAAATCTGGGAAAAAGAAAAAGGTGCCAAGGTGTCAGGCATGAAATCTCCATCAGAAATGCCACCATATTTTCGCCAGTCTTTTTGGAGACTCCTAGGGTACTTTGTCATCATGTCTTTTGATGTGAATTCTGGTATTTCTCTGATAAGTGACATTTCAAAGATGACAGCTCCAGCTGTCCACTTGTCCTTCTCTAGTGAGTCATGCCCAGCAGATGGTACAAATAGCTTGGCATGTATTCATTGGATCAGTGTTGGTGAAAAGGCTATGCCAAATGTCTGATGGCTCCTTTGAAGTTATTCATTCTAGTGACAGTGAAGTTATAGCATAGCCTTAGCCAAAAATAAAGAAAAGGAACTGAAGCCTCAACAAATCTAGAATATAGGGTTTTGTGTCTTTGATGGTTTCTGCAGTTAGTTTTCATAATATCTTTTACATTAATTATACTATTTGCTGGAGGTATGCATCATTTTCTCATTTGAGATTTCTACTGCCTGGAATTAAAGTGAGCCCATTAATGTAGCATAAACTACATCAGAATGAACACAGGAATACACATCAGCACATTTTTATTATAGTCCCAGTTTTCCCTAAATTTTTCTGGGAAATCTGGGCAAAGAATTTCATGTGTAATGACTTTTAAATCCTGAAACTCTTCAATAAAGATGAAAATATGCTTCTTGCCAACATTACCTGGTAATTTTGAGAAACATAAAATAATAAATTCATAAAAAGGATACAAGTATTATCATAAATTTCAAAGCAAGTAAGTGGGATTCAGTTACATAGCACTTGTCTGATTGTAAGAGGCCTGAGAAATTACAAATATATTATGGGTGCCACATTTTGCCACATTCTTAAGCTGGCATGGGTTTATATATGTCATTCCTCTGGTGGCTATGTGAGATATAGGCCAGGACTGAAGGATTGATGTCTACATGAACTCAGGACTCTCATCAGCTCCTATTTTCCAATTCTCCATTTTGCCTTAGAACTACATTAATTCCACAACCATAAAAGATTACTTAGATTTTTAATCAAAGAAATTTTACATTTTCCAATATTTAATGAGATATTTTTATTCTTTGACAGTTTTATACATGTGTGTCATAAATTTAGTTTATTTTCACCCACCATTCTCCCCTCACCTGCCATCTCTGCTGCTGAAAACCATCTTACTAACAAATCTCTCTTCAATCCATATCAGCTTTTGCATGTAGAGTCCTCTGAGTTTGATTAATGTTGGTTGTACAACCGTGCATAGAGTTATATACTGGAGCTTGGTAAAGTTATTTGTGGCTATGCCACAGAAGACAATTATATTTTTTACCTCAACAACAATGAATTGCCAATAACCACCAATGATGATCTGGTTCCATGAAATGTAGACAAATCATTATTTTGTTCATATTTGAGATAACATCAAATTGTAATATCAAGTAAAATATTCTAAACATAATTTCATAAATATTATTCTGGAATCTATAAAATTAGTTAATACAATTAAAGTCACTAGGAGATTGTTACTTCAACACTGGAAATTTTGACCAACATATTTTTGTAACCTCAACTCTGGCTAAATTTAGCCTAAACTGGTCCAACTATTGCATAATGATGTCAAATCCAGAATAATCCATATGGGTAGTCTTATATAAACCAATTTCTAATTGTAGCTGATGGTCTGAGAAGAAAACTTATTGAAGTTATTTGTTTCACATTAGAAGTGTATATATTTGCAAGATCCTATATTTGTACTCCTTATCTTTTGAAAAAATCCTAAATCTTTGGTCCTTCTGTTTATCAAAATAACATTATCAAATAAATTACAATATCTTTTTCACAAATAAATTAGTTGCAGAGTCACAAAATATAAAGGTCAAATGTCTTATTAACAGTTAGTTGATGGTTTTCAGTAATTTAACTCCTCAGACCTTTTACTTTTATTTCCATGTGCAAGATATTAGGATAAAAATCATCAGTTCAAATCTGTACTTGTTGAATTCCATTTCTCTTTAGTTTGAATTTCTGTAGCTGTATCAAGCTTATATAAAGTTTGCATTAAGTAGGAAAAACATTCCTAGAGCACTGACAATTCTTGAAAATCTTGTTAAAAAATAATGAAGATCCCCAGCACCAATATAAAAACCCAGCCACAACCTGTAACTGAATCATGAGGCAATGGAGGAAGAATTTCTGGAGTTTGTGAACCAGAAAGTCTAGCTGAAACAATAAGTTCAGTGAGAGACCTTACCTCAAAAAAAAAAAAATGTTGGAAAGCAATTGGGGGAGACAAAATTCTGACTTTGGATGTCCTCACATATGTTCAAAAAATAAATTAAACAAAAAGACAAATATTATAATGGTTGATGTATGAGGCAGCGATTTGAACTATGCAAGATAGATTTTTAAGTTTGATCAGAAAGATGAATGGCATGACAGACATTATTTAAATCATTAAGAATATCTAGAAATTAGATGTTAATATAAAGAAGCTGCTGTGAGCAAATGCCTGCAGATCAAGAAGTAGAATTCTCGGATCCTTCCAGCACCATACCTGCCTGCACTCCACATGCCTCTTGCCATGATGACAATGAACTGAACCTCTGAAAATGTAAAACACACCAATTAAACATTTGCCTTTATAAAAGTTGCTGTACTCATGGTGTCTCTTCACAGTAATTTAAAACCTAAGACAGAAACCTTTGTCAGGAACACAGGATTTTACACATTTCTAAAAATACTGTGATATTTCTGGTTACAACTGCTTAAATTACTCAGATAAGCCACTATTTCTCTTATTGTTTATTGGTTGCTCTATTTAACTGCTGCTACAGCTGATATGCAGAGTAATGAAGAGGAAATTGCCCAAGCCCTATAGCTCCCTAGGGCTAAGTGTATCCTCATTGACTCTAATTTCAGAGCGTTTTCTGTTTCTACCATGAAGGCCTGGAGTGACAGAGAAGGGTTAAATTATTCTGAAACAAATATGTTATTAAGGAGTAGGAAGATAACTTAGTAGGTAAAGTCTTTTTTGCACAAGAATGAGGGCCTGAATTCGAATCCATATTCCTTAACATAAAAACCTGGGCACAATGGCATGGGCTATAAGCCCAGCTCTGGGTGGTACAAATAAGAAGCACATCATAGGGTCTTGTGGTCTAGCCAGGGCAGTGATCAGTGGATCCAGGTTCAGGGAGAGACTTTGTCTCAACAATGCCAAGAGAACAATAGAGGAAAATTCCTAATGTCAGCTTCTGGCCTCCATAAAAGGAAGTGCATGTGTATAGACACACACTGGAGAGGAAGAGGAGGGAAAAGAGAAGAAAGAAGAACAGTAAAAACAAGAAGAATAAGTGCTAAAAGAGTAGGTCAATAAGCCAATGGAAACTTTCATTAAGTGATCATAATCCCAAAGTCATGTCACCAAAAGGATTTAATTCCTCCTCAGATTTTAAAGATGGGTTTTTGTGGCACAGATTGTTTATGGGATGTTATCTGACAAAACAAAGTGGATAATCCAGCATCTTAAAGATTTTTATTTACTGGGAGAATACTGAATATATTATTTAGAAATTTAAAAGTAAAGCAATTCCATTCCAGAGTTTGTCAAATCTTTGAAAGAAAGAGATTTTTTAATTTATTTCTAGAAGGTTAAAAATAGGTAACACTGAATCAGTAACTTTAGTGGAATGAAGACTAAGGCTCTCTATGCTGTTTCTATACTATAGGACATTGAACATGGGTCATAAAATACATTCAAAGGTTTGAAAACTCTTCGACATAATATTGAACCAGTATAAGGCCTTTGAAACTATTATGACAAATATTCATCAATGAGAGATTTTATCTGTCTACATAGCACACTAGGCTAGGATTGCACTAAGGAAAAAAAGAAACAGGATTGAACTCAAAGAACATGATTTTAACCAATAAAGATGCCTATTCTGAATGATTGAAATACATATTAATGCACAGCATACGCTGCTTCATGACTCCATTAAATCATGACTTGTTTGTTAGAACTGAATGGTTTCTATATTTCTGATTTTGCTGAAGACTACCAAAATAAAGTTATTTTTAATGTTGATATTTAGTCCATATGCTAGAGAGTTTTTTTAATGTAGCTTTGTGTAAAATATGTTAACTTGGCTAAAATTTAGTCATACTTTCATTTAAATTTGTTACAGTGTGGCATTATTTTCTGCTTTCCATAGAAACATATGCTTCAGGGACTTTAATACCACCTTTAGGACCAGATGGCGTTGGTAAATAATACTCTTTCTTCCTGTCTTAGGTCCAGAACTGATGAAAAATTAAAGTACAGGAAATAGATGGAGGTTTAAATAACAGCTTTATTACAGCAAGCAAAGCAGATTAGGAAATGTGGAATTAAACTTTCATCCAAAGGCTTCTAAGCACTCCATCCTTGAATCTAACAGAAACAAACACCCAGTATAGACAGAATGTTGAATTTTCCAGCATTGAAGAATCTATCTGAATGCTTTAGGGCAAAGATTGAGATGAAGAAAATTGCTTGTATAAACAGAGGAGAATGGACAATCTGGTTTTCTCCCAGAACTATGTTCAGGATGAAGTGAATTGAGGAATCAGATATGGAGGGAGTGTTTCAATGCTAGGAGAGACCCTTTACAGGAAAAGGTGCAGTAATCTATTCATATTGAAAAAAAATAATTGAGAGCCTGAGGTTCTATTTTGTATTTGTTCATCTTTCTTTACTTGTTCATAAGTGTATAAAATGGCAGATTTGTAGATATCATATAAAAATAACATGAGTGCTACCTAAATTTATCCTTATATAGTCAAACACATACACAAAAAATGCCTACACATATTTATACTGTAATTTGAAAGAGAGCAACTATTATGTTTGGCCTAACATTTTGGGGGTTATAAAATAACCAAGAAGTCACTCTTCAACAGATACTAGCAAAATCAGTAATTAAGTAATTACCATTTAAAATACAACCAATTGTTTATTGTTTATGCTTCAAGAAATGTACCCTTAAATTCAGATGACATTTTTCCAGACCCTCTAACTGTGATTCCCTCTGTCTCATCTGGTAATGCATTTTGATTGTTTCATAACTGTGAATAATTTGGATCACATGAATCTGATAGCAGAAGAATTTGAGAATTTTACAATTGTAAACCTACAAAATAGTCATGATTTAATATTTGAAAGAAATTGAAGCCAATTTTAAATAACCATTATTATGGTAGTAGAAAGGGTTCTATTCTACCAGTTTTAAGAAATACAAGATGAGTTGTATTACCTATTTAATTATGTATAGCATTTTAAGATGCAAAATTAAATTTTAAATGATTATTCACTAACATAAAATATTCATTATAAAATCACTACTTAATCATTGTGCATAGTCATATAACCCATTGCAATTCAAATAGATGTTAAAAGGAGAACAAGTCTTGCATTTTAGATTATATATTCCTCAGTGGGGGAATATATGTGTTCCCATAACATTATCAAAGGAAATATAATTGAGACTATCACTTGCCCCTCTATTTTCCTTAATATTCTCTTTGTATATATAGTATAGACTACCTTCTCTCTTTTCTTATTGCTGACTTTTCATTCACATAAAGTTACATGAAATAGCATATAATTCAGTAATACCTTACTCTTGGTAACTAACCTCCAGACCCATCACAATTAGCAACATTAGAGCCAGCTACCATGGTCCATACCCATGGTTCCAGCATTTATTTAGAAGACTGAGACATGCAAGTTAGCATGGATTCTTGACAATTGTGGGTCATATGGTATATTAAAACAACCAAATAAACAAAAACTACTAAAGTACATGATACCCTGTCTTTTGAGACCATTTTATTACTGGGTTAAAAAGTGACACATTTGTAATTTTTTCTATAAACTATCACCATCTGTCAAAGAGTCACAAATGGACTTGCAATACCTTGAAGGGACTTAACAAGGCAGAGAGAGTATGAACTTTCCATAAGAATGACTAAAAGAGTTTTTAAAAAATAGTTATTACCAAAATTTCATCAAAAAAGCATTCTCAAGAAACAGTAATGTGAAGTCTGTAAGAAGGAGAGTATCAGCATTAGAAATCAAATGAAACGATGAAGTCAGATAGTAATGGACGATACTAGAAGATCCCTACCAATAGACTGTGTAAGCTGGGGCAAGCTTTTTTATTTAATATTTTTATCTTTGAAGTTAAAATATAATTGTATTTTCCTATGTACTTCCCATGTATCTCCTTGATCTTTCCTAAATTCAATTAATTGCCTCTGTTTCTTTAGTTGTTTATATGTATATCCTAAATATATAACTACAATTTGTTCACTCCATATAACCTGTGTGTATATGATTTCAGTCCCAGCTACTTAGTATTAGAAAATTCACTGAGGTGTTCTTCCTCTTAAAAAAAACTGCATCTAGATGTGTTCTAAAAGCTTTATTTCTGGTAACAGAAGAGGCCATAGGGAGGTGTGATAGCTTGAAAGAGAATGACCCCCAAAGAAAGTAGCACTATTAGGAGGTATGACCTTGTTAGAGTAGATGTGATCTTTTTGGAGAAACTCTGTCACTGTAGAGGTAGAATTTGAGGTCTCATAGATGCTCGAGATACTTCTCAATGTCACGGATCACTTCCTGCTGCCTACAAGTCAAGATATAGGACACTCAACTACTTCTCTGTCTACATGCCACTATGTCACACTATGATGATAATGGACTAAACCTCTGAAACTGTAAGCCTCACCAGTTAAATGTTTTTTCCTTATAAGAGTTGTCATGACCATGGTGTCTCTTCTCAAAAATAGAATGCCTGAACAAGACAGGAGGTGGTGCCAGGAGTAGGCTATTGCTTGATAGGCCTAGTCATGTTTTTATGAATGAATATGACATGGAATTGTAGGTTAGAAAATCAGTTTAATGCTTTAAGTACTGCTTAGTGGAAATCCTAGTAGAACTATGTAAGACAATGGTGCAAAGTGTGATTAGAACTATAGGGGGCTAGCTCAAGAAGTTTCAAAGGAGAAAAATTTTAGAATGTTGCCTAGAGATCATTCTTGGAATATTATGGTGAAGGAAATGGCTGCATTTTGCCCTTTCCAAAGAGTCTGCCTAGGACTAAGTGAAGAGATTTGATTAATTTTATTAGCAGAGGAAATCTCAAAACATCCTAGTATAGACTGTTGTGTGGTTATTATCACTAACTAATGAAGATTTACAATGAAAAGAAGCAAAGAGAAACAGATTAAGAAATTGGATAAAGGGAGAGGTGACCTCAGGACAAAATCTTACCCAGCTAGGTTCCCAACTTCTAGAAAGGAATTAAAGAAAAGCTTAGAGCTGGGTGAGGTAGTACATACCTTTAACCCTAGCATTCAGAAGAAGGGGCTGGCAGAGCTCTGAGTTTAAGGCCACCCTGATCTACAGAGCTAAATCAAAAACAGCCAAGCTTAGACAGTGAAAGAAATCATGGAAAAAAATTAAAGCTTCTGGAAATGTAGCCAACCCAATGTAATTAGTCTTTCTCTGTCTCACAAGATAGATTCCAAATAACACAGCGACTTTTTATTCATTATAAAAGTTCAGCCTATAGCTTAGGTTTGCTCCTAACCATCTCCTATAACATAAATTTCTTACATATAGCACCTTCTGTTTTCTTTCTGTGTCTCTTGGCATCCCTTGTGCATCAAAATTCTCCTCCTCTCCCTGTCCATCCTGGAATTACCACCCTCCTTCCTATCTGTTGGCTGTTCAGCTTTTTATTTTACCAATCATAGCAATATACCTTTACATAGTATACAAATATCCCACAATCCCCCCAATTAATTCTTTTTTCTTTATAAAAGTTGCTGTGTAGGGTGGTTTGAAAGAAAATGGCTCACAAAGGAAGTGGCGCCATTAGGAGATATGTCCTTATTGAAGGAAACATGTCACTGCGGACATAGGATTTCAGGTTTCATATGCTCAGGATATCACTCAGTGAGTCATTGACTTCCTGCTGCCTTCTGACAAAAATGTAGCCAACACCATGTCTGCCTGCATGCTGCTAAACTCCCTATCATTACCATAATGAGCTGAATCTTTAAAATTTCAATTTATACCTCAATTAAATAGGTTTTTTGTGGAGAAATTTAGACTTTGATACTTTTGCTTATAAAAGCAATAGAATGCTGTAAGCATTGTTTGATGGGCCATATAAGAAGAGTATGGAGGACGTCTTGTTAAGTGTTATCTATACTATCTGGAGTTCACTCAAAAAGTTACAGAGAAGAATTTTAGTATGTTATCTAGAGATCATTCTTCTGATATTCTGGTGAAGAAAGTGGCTACCTTTTGCCCTTGCCAAAGAATCTGCCTTGGAATAAAGCGATGAGATTTGAATTAATTTTGTTGGCAGCAGAAATCTCAGAATAGCCTAATATAGACTCTGTCCTGTGAATATTAGTGGTAACTCTAATGAAGATTTATAATTAAAAAGAGCAAGCTGAGCTGGATAAATTACAAGACAATAAATTTTAAGGAGAAAAAGGGACCTAGGACATAAAATGCATTTAAATTATGTGTGTAAGGAGATAAACATATCAAGAAATAGAATAAAGGGAATGATGGCATCAGGACCAGATACTACATAACTAAATTTCCAACTTGTGAAAGGAATTAAAGAAAAAAATAAAGTCAAGTGTAGTGGTGCATGTTTTTAATCCAGTACTGGGAAGGCAGAGGCTAGTGGATTTGTATTGGAAGCTAGCCTGGTCTAAATCTCAAATTCAAGAACAGCTAAGCTTAAGCAGTAAGGAAAACAAAAAGCTGGTGAAGATATAATTAAGCAAGAGGGCCATGTTCTATCCCCAGAAAAAGCAGAACTTGGCATCTTCAGCCATATGATTCTGGTTTTAGAGTTAAGGATGGAATAAATGGGTTGTTGGAGTTGACTCCACGCCTAAGGACAAGCCCCTGCGGCCAGGCTTGTGTCAGAAGTATCCCTGAATGGAGGCCTGCCTAATAGAGAGGCCATTTTGTGAGGCTGAGATGTTGAAACCCGGACTGCCTTGAAGAACCCAAGATTTTAGAGCTGTCAGAGGCATGGGATACCTGCAGAGGAGAGCTGCTAACAGGGAATGGATTTAGTTCAAGAGAAAGAAGTGTGTTGCAGTCAACAAAGCTAAATAGAAATGGAGATGTGAAGAGTGTTTTGACATCAGACATAAAGATTCAAAGTTTGGAGTTTGCCCAACTATCAATTTTCAGTCTTGTTTTAGTTCATCATTTCCTCACTATGCTCTCTTTTCTGTGTTTGGAATGGTAATGTGTCATTATATGTTGAAAGTATGTGATCTACTTTTTAATATTAATTTTTTACAAAAGAATTGTAGTTAAGAGATTGTCATGAATCTCTGAAGAGACTTTGAATCATTGTTGAGACTATGATAGACTATAGGGACTTCTGAAGTTGGACTAAATTCATTTTGTATTATAATATGGATATAAATCTTAGGGGTGCAGGAGTAGAATGTGATGGTTTGAAAGAAAATGGCTTCTGAGAAGGTGTGTCCTTGTTGGAGGAAGAGTGTTACTGTTGAGGTGGGCTTTGAGGTTTCATATGCCCAGGATACCATGCAGTGAGTCAGTCAACTATGTGCTGCCTTCTAGTCAAGATGTAGCTGCTCCATGTCTACTTTTACACTGCCTTGATCTCTGTCTTGACGATAACTGAACCTTTAGAACTGTAAGCCACCACCTAAATTAAAAGTTTTCTTCATAAGAGTAGCCATGGTTGTGGTGTCTTTTCACAGCAATAAAAATACTAACTATGGTCAAGGAGTCTCTTCATAGCAATAGAAACAAAACAATTAAACAAACAACAACAACAACAAAAAAACCCTAACTAGGACTGGAGGGAAGCAAGGAATAATGCTATCAAGATATAGTGCCTAGAAACCACAACTAACATGGCACAATTCCCTAAAGATTAAATATTGGCACACATAGTGGTAACCGACAGCTCTGTATTTGGACTTAAGGTATGCCCAAGAGAAGGGAAATTATGTCTGGTACTGAAAACAAAAATCCTTCACCTACTCAAACAGTATGACAGAAATGTCAAAAATCTTGTAGAAACACTCCTGCTACATTGTTTCTGGCATGCAGTTTCTAAGCACACATATAGAAAGGAATCAGATCCTATTTTTTAAGTAGCAATGTGAATGCCCAGCCTTGCAAGCCACTATAATGAAGTATAAAAAAGGACAATTGTCCCGCGCCTTCTTTGCCCGCAAACAAGACGCAGTACAACAGGATCCTTCTGCAGCAGGTTTATTGAAGCTTCACACACTAGGGCAAAGAACGGAAGACCCCAAGCCTCCCAGGCAGGCTGCTTTTATAGGCAACCTTGTTTATCCCTGATGTGGGCCTTTCCCATTGGTCAGCACACCCTCACCAGATATGATGTATCTGTCTGGGGGCCAGGCTTCTTGCTGGAAAATTACAAGGTACCATGCACAGTGACTTGTTTACTAAGGAGCTTCCTTAAACCACTTAGTTATAGGCCGGATTCAAGCACCATCTTTAGGGTGCGGCTGGCTCCCTACAGACAATAACCTATCAAAATGTTAGATATGAGAATCCCCTCAAATCCTCATACCTTGCTCTTTCATCTAATCCTGAATTGCTGTTTTTTAAAGATACTCTGCTTCTCATAGGCTTTATATGGTCACCTCTTAAGGTAAGAAGCATTTCATCATTAACATTGTTTACAGTTGCCTATATATGAGAACTTTTAAAACATGGAGAATAAACTGGCTTTTAGTCACTTTACAATCCACATAGAATGCACACACCTTTGTTGCCCATGCTAACTAGAAGCTTCTTTCACCTTTCCTACCCTTCAATCTACCACTGCTCACCATGAGTTCCAGAGAAGACAAGCTACTACCCAAAGTCACATGTGCTTGTTTTTATTTCATATCATGACACGTTTTTCATTTCATTTGCCTTTTAGTTTCTTTTGACCTATATGTCCAAAAATGGTCCCTACTTGATGTTCCTTTAAAATATAAATGGACACAAAATATACTCACCTTCAGGGGTCTTCCATCAAAAAATAGTAACAAATCTAGAGTATCAGAGTTGTTATTATTAGTCTTTCTGCCACTTCATCAATATTTCTAGTCTCTGTGTTTCTATATTTATAGAATCTGTTGACAATTTTTAATGAAGTAAAATATCAGTTCACAATATAAAGATAGAATAGAACTATATTTATGTCATGCTTTTATATATTGTTTCCTAACTCTTCTCAATAGAGAGATACATGAATACATAGAGAATAGGCAGGTGATGGAGATAAACGTTGGGTAGGTACATAGATACAGAGATAGGTAATAAATGGTGATAGATATATGACAGATAGATAGATACACAGATGATAGGTAGATAGATGATAAGTAGATAGATATAAGATAAATAGATGATATGTGATGTGGTAATGCCTTTCTTTAATATCAATCTTTAAATAAAGGGGCTGTTTTGGCCCATGACAGGCAACATAGAAAAAGTAGGAGGAGAAATCAGAGCATAGGTAGGAGAAGCAGGGAGGAGTCAGACAGACCAAGCCTGAAGCCCAAAGGAGCAACATGTAAGGAACACAGGTGAGCCACGGGCCATGTGGCAGACAGATTAATGAAAATGGGTTGAGTTAAGATGTAAGAGCAAGATAGCAATGTGTCTGAGCCATAGGCCAAACCGCATGAACTTAATATAAGTGTCTGAATCATTTCTGGAGGCCTGTGCAGCAGTGGGCAGCTAAGGAGTCTGGGCTGACTGCAGGTCTGTGGGTCCAGTCCTCTGGCCGCCAAAGACCAAAAAAATCCCATTACAATAGATATGTAGATAAATGATAGATAGAGTAATAAATATATTATTATCTAAAGGTAACTGGGAGAGAAAAGGGTTTATCTCATTTTATACTTTATAGTTTATTACACAGGAAAGCCATAGTAGTAACTCAAAGGATAAAGTTTGGACTAGAAACTGAAGCAGAGACCCTGGAAAACTCTTCTTAGTGCCTTGCTCTCCCAGCTTGCTTATTTACCTTTCATATACAGTGCAGGCCCACCTCCCCATAAATGACATTTCCCACAGTGGAGTAGGACCCTCCACATCAATCAAGAAAAGATCCCAAAGATATAGTAGGATTTTTCTAGGGGCTTCCAGCTCATGAATAATGACACAGAGACTTATTAACTATAGAAGCTCAGCCTTAGCGTGGGCTTGTTCTCAAATAACTCTTATAACTTAAATTAACCCATTTGTAGCCTGAATTTTATGTCCCACCAGCCAGCTCCCAAATAATTATACAAATACTTCTTATTAACTATAAAACTTGGCCAATAGCATAGACTTGTTACTAACTAGTTCTTCCAACTTAAATTAATCCATTTTTAAAAATCAATCTACATGTTGCCACATGACTCATGGAATTAATTTGTCCTCTTGTATGTCTTTCTTCCTCTCTGTCTGGCTGATGACTCTGCTCTTCTTTCCAGAGTTCTCTCTGGCTGACTCTCCCATCTATACCCCTTACTATATAGCTATTGGCCATTTAGCTTTTTATTAAACCTATGAGATCAATATACAGTCCCAATGTACAAGAGGATTGTTTCACAACACTCATTTATATTAATCTACATTCTGCCAAATGGCTCATTACCTCATCACTGTATTGCAGTAACAGTTCTACCAAGTTTAGCTAACAACTTGCCTTTTCTTCCTCTTAGTCCCATCTGTCCCCAGAAGTCCCACCTAACCTCTTCTTGCCTTACTATTGACAGTTCAGCTCTTTATTAGACCAATAAAAAGGCACTTTGGCAAAGACATATCTTCACAGTATAAACAATTATTCTGCAGCACACAGAAATATTCACGAGTTGGTCTGATGCTAAAAATTTCTCACCTGCAGTTATTTCTCCCTAGGTAACTCTAGTTTAAATAAAGATGAGGAAAAACTAAGCAAGAAAATAGTAATTTCTTTTTTTCTTCCCACCCTATCTGTACAGTCATTCTCCTTCACTGTAATATCAGTATTGCACTATCTAATAATCGACTCCAATGGGACTGGAAAAAGAGCTCACCACTAATGAGAGTATAAATTTGGTTCCCAGCACTCAAAAAGGGTCTCAAAATTATGTGCAACTACAGAAACAAATGTGTTTGTTTGCATGCACACACAAACACACACACACACTGAAAAATACAATTTAAAATCAGATAGTTTGCCTTATATCTTACCTCCTAAGAATGCAAAATGATAAAAACTGAACCACTGGTACATTCCTCCATTTCTATCGCTCACAAGTATCCTTCTATGTCATAACATAGATAGAGTAAAGTTGAATAAAGAACTTTTCCCAGGCCAATATTTTGCCTTTATCAAAAATATATTTGTTCAATTGTTTTTCCCTTCATCTTTTCATTATAGAGAAAACTCATAGCAACAGTTTCAAGACAAGTAAACAAGTTTTAGAGTGGATATTAACACTTTCTAGAACTGCATTTATTTTAATAACTGTCCTATAAAACAGACCACATATTAACAAGTGTAACATGTAAAATATAAGATGAACTTTAGGATTACGGTTTCAAAGGTTAAAAATGTGTTTGCTTCAGCATAAACACCTTCCTTTAAATGATTCTATTCATATATTCTTTTCAGAAAAGCATGCAAGTGTACCACAAACTTCTGATCAGAAAAGGTTCACAGTATCAAGGATTATTCATTTCATGGAAAGTGACTGCATATTTGATAAAATTTAGACGATAAATTTAAGTCATAAATACATGTGAAAAGTCCGATAAGGTCATTTGTGATGCTCATTTTTAACTCTATTTAAAAGTCCACTAATGGCTTAACTAGCTGATGTCTCTACGAGGGTTGAGAAAATGGCATAGTAGATAAAGTACTTGCTGTATAAGTTTGAGGATTATATTCTAGACATCCAGAATCTAGATAAAAACTGGGCAGGGATGATGGCTGCCTGTAATCCCAGTTTTTGAAAGGCAGAGTCCGGTATATACAGAGTAATCAAGCAGTCTAGACTAAAACATGAAAGTGTGAGAGCTCTTAGTTCAACTGAGAGGCCCTATCTAGTAAATAAAGTAGAGAGGGATCTGGGAAGACATATGACATCAGCTTCAAGACTCCACACACGAGTGCACATGTGAGAACATTATACACACATACAAGATGAAAACAAAATAAATGGTTCCATAGTGATTATAAAACTGCAGTACAATAATGCAACCTCCAAGTGAGCAAATATTGGAGCCTATTGAATTCCCACAAGTAAAAATATTTCTTTATAACTGTTAAAAGCTAAAGCTTGAAGGAATGGGAATAAAAGATTTTTAGAAGCATCAGTAAAAGATACTCTTAATAGAAAGCATGGTTATTAGCTTAGGAGATTCCTAGAGACAAACTCTGCGTTCTATAAATCCAGAATGGCAGGGAAACTACCTGACCAGGAGAAAAGGGAGCACTGGAAAGGCCATACATAATTTGAAGTAACTTCTCTTCCAGGAAAGCAATTTGTACTCAAACCAGATTAACAGTGACGGGGGAAAAATTATTTCTGAATGGTGGGTCCCTAGCTATGTCTGATTATAGGTGAGATAAAGGTAGTTCAGGCCTGGACTTGGTAGCTAATGTTTTCATCCCATTAGATGCTCAGAGTCCATCTAGAGTTGCCAGGATGAACAGTTTCTTTTCACTTCAATTATCTCGACTAATGGTTAGAAAACAAAGTAGAACCCAACCATCTGCTTCATTGAAACTAAAACATGAGTGATTGTCTAAAGGAAAATAAATTAGCATGGTATGCATTGGAATTCAAGTTTTTCTGGATGATAAAAATTTCTTAGCATTTAAGTAGATTGTTAAGCAAGAGCAAATGCTATAATCCAAACTTTATATAAGCTCTTAGTTGATTATGAAAGAATTCATCAAAAAGAATGATTAATCCTCTCAACACCACTGTTGCTGGAGATTTCTAATCACAAGCTTTCCCTAGCTGTATTTAGGATAATTAACACACTTGGTATGTTTATGATACTTTCTCAGCTAAATTTTAATAGGATTTCACAACTCAGGAAATGAGGCCAACAGTTGACAATGAGAACTCACAAAATTAAAACGCTTCTGCACAGTAAGAAAATAGTTAACTGAGACAAACAACACAATAGAAAAGAACCACTACCAGCTTCTGACAAAGAAGCGACATCTAGACTAGGCCAAGAGCTCAAAGAAAGTAAACAAGAGGTTAACACGACAAACAATGGACTGAGAAGCTAAGGAGTGTTCTCCTAAGAGTTACAAATGGCCACCAGCACCCTTAGCCACCAGGGAAATTAAATGAAAACTTATTTAATTCTACCATACTCCAATCATAATGGTGATCAACATGAAAATAAATGACAATAAATGCTGGTGAGTATGTGAGAAAGAGAAACTCTTTTTCTCTGTTAGTAGGAGCATAAATTGGTCTAGCCACTGGGAAAGTCACTGTGGAAGTTTCTCTAAAAACTAAACATGGAATTACCAGATGACCCTTTTAAGCAACTCCTGAGCACACACCCAAAAGACACCACACCCTAACACAGAATTGTTTGCACACTCATGTTTATTGCTGATGATAGAATCAGTCTATATATACATAAATTTATGAATAAATAAGTAAAATATGGTGCATAAACAATATGGAGTTATACAAAAAGAAAATATAAATTGTAAGTTTTGAAGAAATATAGGTTGAACTGGAAAATATTATGAGATATATTTTAGCTCAGAAAGATAATACATGTTCTCTCTCATATGCATATCCTAGTTTCTAATCTTTATGCATTTATGTTTATGGTAATAAGTGTCTATAGACGTCAGGAACCTCTGCTGGAACCAATGAAATCAGTGGAAAAGTCTATGAAGGAAAGGAATGAAGATAAATAGAACACATAGTTTGCAACTCAAAAGGGTTATACTATGGATGTAAGGGTTTAAGTGGGCATGAGAAATAGAATAATGGAGCTGATAAGTAGATATATGGCTAAATATAGTGGCTATATTAAACTAAGTATTCTTGAAACTGCCATAAGAATACCTGATACTTTATAAGCTAATGAAAATAATTAATAAATAATACATAGGTTTTTATAGATAAATATATTACGTTGATAAGAAATATAAAGTGACAATGATGACAGGCCCACTAGAATAACACCCAACTTCTCAATGGAAACTGAAAGTCACAGGGATGGATGGAAGAAGGTCTACAGTCTCTAAAAAACCACAGCTGGGAACACAGACAATGATAACAGCAAAATATTTATCACAGTCAATGGGGAAGAAAAACATTTTACATTTTAAAAATGTAACCCATTTCTCTCCACCAATCGAGCCCTACATAAGATACTAGAAGGCAAGCTTTAGTTTGAATAAAAGGCAACAAATGGTCCCAGAACAGCAAACAAAAGAGGACAAAACAACACACATGACTTAAACAACAGAACAGAAATCACTAAACATTGCTCACTAAAAATTCCAAACACTAACAGTTTCAGGTCCCCAATAAAAGACACAGATTGAAAGATGGATCACAGAACTTTCTGCTGCATCAACAAAAATACCTGGTCGTCAAGAACAGACATATCCTTAGGACAAAATTATAGAAAAGATATTACAAACAAATAGATACAAGAAATAAGCTATTTAATATCTAACAAAACAGAAATATCCAAACTGAGGGCTGAAATCAAACCATAAAAAAATTAGTCAAAGAAACTAAATAGAGAAAAAGATCCACCAAGGGAAAAAAATCACAATTCCAGACAGTTATGCACCAAAGACATTAAAGTTTATTAAAGAAATACTACTACACCTAAAATTACATGTTGACCATCACACAATAGTAGGTGACTTCAATATCTCGTTCTCACAAATAGACAGATCGTTGAGAGAAAAAACTAAAAAGAGAAATACTTGAAGTTAAAAAAAATGTCGTCAAATGGACCTAGAAAACATCTACAGAACATCCCAACCAAATACAATTTATTTTCTTCTAAATGTTTATGGAATATTCTAAACAGAGAAATAATGGAATTAACAGATGTTAGGACTCAAATATACCTAACAAATATCTATAGAACATTCACCCAAATACAAAAGAATATATCTCCTTCTAAGCACTACATGAAACCTTTTCTAAAATTAACCATATACTGGGCCACAAAGCAAAGTCTCAACATATTTTAAAAAATGGAATAACCCCCCATATCTTATCAGACCTCAATGGATTAAAGCTATAGTTCAGCAGCAACAGAAACAACAGAAAGCCTACAACCTCATGGAAACTGAAGAACTCCCTCATGAGAGGTTAAGCAAGAAGCAAAGAATGGAGTTAAAGACTTCCTAGAATTCAATGAAAATGAATGTACAACATTCCCAAGCTTATGGAATACAATGAAAGTGGTGCTAAGAGAAAACTTCATAACACTTAAGTGCCTTCATGAAGAATTTGCAGATATCTCACAACAGGAACTTAACAGGACACCTGAAAGTTCTAAAACAAATGGAAGCAGACACATCAAAAAGGAGTAGATGGCAAGAAATATTCAAACTGAGGGCTGAAATCAATAAAATAGAAACAAAGAGAATAATGCAAAAAAAAACCAATGAATCAAGGAGTTGATTCTTGAAGAAAATCAACAAGATAGACAAACCTTTATCCAAACTAATTAAAAAGGCAAAGAGAGAATATTTAAATTAAAAATCAGAAATTAAGAGGGATATATAACAGCAGACTCTAGGGAAATACAGAGAAGCATTAAATCAAACTTCAAAAAAACTATATTCCACAAAACTTGAAAAGATAAAAGAAATGGACAAATGTATTTTTTTATATTTTTTTATTAAAAAGTGTCTTTTTATCCATGTATCCCCCTGATTCCCCTTCCTTCCCTCTTCTCAATCCCTCCCAGTCAGCCTTCAGCCTCCCTCCCTCTTCATCTCCCCTTCCTCTCACCCGAAAGGGGAAGAAGTCCCTAGGTGGGTCAGCTTAGCATGGCACATACACTCGAGGCAAGTCTGATTTCCTCATTCCAAAGTATGTTGGGTTAAGTGCTCCTCTGCAGGGAATGGGCTCCAAGGTGCTAGCCCATGCAAAGGAACACAGTCTTATCCCACCTCTCGAGGATCCACATACTGCCCATGCCATTCATCCTAACCTTGAAGGGCCTTGCTCCTTTTCCCAATGGATCTCTAGTGGCTATTCTTGATTCAGTGAGCTTCCTAGAGCTCCAGCTAGCCATCACAGTGGGAATTTTTCTCATAATTCCTATCCCCTTGCTCAAACTCTCTTTCCCTGCTCTCAGCTGGACCAGGAGCTTGGCCCAGTGCTCAACCATGGATCTCTGCCTTGACTTCTATTCATTGTTGGATGTAGGTTCTGTGATGACACTTAGGGTGGTTATTCATTTGATTCTAGGGGAAGTCCTGTTTAGGCACCACCTCCACTATTGGTTAGAGACCTAGCCAGGGAAGTCCTGTGAGTTCTTGGAGGTTTCAGAGCTGAAAAGGAATTCTCAACAAAAGAATTACAAATGGCTGAAAGGCACTTTAAAAATTGCTCAACATCCTTAGCCATTAGAGAAATGCAAATCAAAACAACTTTGAGATAGTATCCTACACCTGTCAGAATGGCTAAGATCAAAAACACAGATGGCAGACTAAGCTAGAAAGGATGCAGATAAGGGGAACACACCTTCATTGATGGTGGCATTGTAAGCTTGTACAGCCACTCTGGGATGCAGTATGGCAGTTCCTAAGAAAACTGGCAATCAATCTCTCCAGGGATCCAGCAATACCACTATTAGGCATATACCCAAAGGATGCACATTTGTACCCTAAAGGTATTAGCTCAACTATGTTCATAGCAGCATTATTTGTAATAGCAAGAACCTGGAAACAAACTAGATGCCCCTCAACTAACAACTTTCATATGGGGAAAACAAAAAGCCCAACTGTATTAGGTTTCTGGCACAGACTTTCGAGTCTAGTCTTCTGACCTGGATTTTCCTACCCACAGTCCCATAATCCCACTAAAACACACAGACATATTAATTGTACGGTGATTGACCTGGGGCCCAGGCAGTAACTTGCTAGCTCTTGCTCTTAAACTAACCCATGACTCTTATCTTGTTCAGCCAAGTGGCTTGATACCTTTTCTTAGAGCAGCATTTCAACTTCTTTCCTCTGCATCTGCTTTGTGTCATCTCATTGTGGTGTCTATACGGCTTCTCTGTGACATTTCTGCAACATTTCTGTTCTGTTCGTCCTGTTCCCAGAGTTTTCTTAGTCTGCAACAGTATTTACATTCAAACGGTTTTTAGCAGCTTTTACAACTGCCCTAATAGGCAAAAAACAATAGCATACAGTATCTAGACACTCATTTTAATTTCAGTCTTTACGTGGCGTGGCTTATTTTTACTTTTTACTCTATTTTTTAAGGACTTTATCCTTTTCCTTTTTTCTTTTCTTTCTCAAGCCTATGTATATATTCTTTTAACATACTCTAAACCATTTATAGCTTTTTTAATCTGTCTTTATTGTATATCTCTTATTTCTTATCTTAATTCTGTTTCTGACCGCAGCTTTGCTTGGTTAGAGTGGCTGACTCCACCCAGCTTCCTTGATTTCTTTCTGTTTCTGACCACACCTTTAATCTGCCAAGGATTAAAGGCTTTCCTAGGGTGGCTGGCCACCTCCACCCAGCTCCTACTCTAGCTTCATAGGATTTATCTTTTTAGCAGAGGTACCAGTAGAACCCACAACTGCCACTCTGGGGAAGTTTAGGGTCCATATAACCACCAACTAAAGCACTGTTGTCTGCTGCTCATGAACTCGTTTAAGTGTTTGGCAGCAGGGCCTCTTAAAAGATTCACAAGTGTTTTGTCTCTAAGGCTGAGTCAAGAGGTCTCACTTTAAATAGCCACACCTCTGCTTGCCTCCATCAAACAGAGCTTGCCCAAGAAAAATGCTGCTGCTGCTACTACTACTAAGAAGCAGTCTTTGACTCTGTTTCCTTTTTGTCCTTATTAACAGAAACCTTAAACCCACCATATACAGCTTCCTGCTTACATTGAGGCTCAGAAACTGGCCTTGTTCAGCTTAAATTGCATGCAGCAAGCAAATGGTAATTTTGTAATTTAACCCAGTACCCAACTCAGTCTCTTTACCATGGCCCACTTGAGAGACACAACTCAGAAGTTGCTTTTAGCTTAGTTTTTTATGCTCTAGAGTGTTTTTAAACTTGCTTTGCCTCTATGTGGGTATATATCACCCATTTTGGGCTGCCATTTGTTGTATTAGGTTTCTAACCCCAACTTTCCAGCCTAGCCTCCTGGTCCAGACTTTCTAGTCTAATCTCAAGGCCTGGACTTTCAGACCCACAGTCCCATAGTCCAATTGAAACACAGAGACACTTATATTAATTGTACACTAATTGGCCTGGGGCCCAGGAATATAACTTGCTACCTCATGCTCTTAATCTAATCCATGATTCTTATCCTGTTCAGCCATGCAGCTCAGTACCTTTTCTCAGAGCAGCATAGTTGTCCTCTGCATCTTCTGGCTTGTCTGGCATCTCTGTGGCATTCTGCTCTGTTCTTCCTGTTCCTAGAGTTTTCTTAGTCTGGTAGCCCCACTTGCACTTCCTGTCTGCCTTCATCCAATCAACATTTTTAATAAACTGGTAGGTGGGACAATTGTTTACAATGTAACATACATAATCCCACTACACCAGAATAGCTGAAACAATCCTGTACCAGAAAAGAATTTCCAGAGGTATCACCATCCCTGATTTCAAGCTCTACTACAGAGCTATAGTAAGAACAACAACAAACAAACATGCTATTGGCATCAAAACAGACATGTGGATGGATCTGAATCAAAGGCCTGATAGAAAGCCTATGGTTTTTGACAAGAAGACCTAAATTATAAAATGGGGGTGGGGAGGGAGGAGAAGCATCTTCAACAAATGGATTCAGCCTAACTGAACGTTGGCATTTATAAGAATGGAAATCAATCCATAACTACCATCCTGCACAAAACTAAACTTAAAGACCTCAATATAAATTTAGATAGACTAAACTTAATAGAAGAGAAATTTGGAAATAATTTTGAAGGCATTGGCACAGGAGACAACTTTCTGAACAGGACACTAATAGCACAGGCACCAGGACTGACAATAAATGGGACCTCAGAAAATTGAAAAGTGTCTGTAAGGTGAAGGATTATCAATAAGACAAAATGGCAGCTTACAGAATTGAAAAAGACCTTCAATAACCCCACATACAACAGAGGGCTGATTTCCAATATATAAAAATAAACTCAAAAAACTAGATATCAACCAGACAAATAATCCAATTTAAAAGTGAGGTATAGATCTAAACAGAGACTCTCAAAAGACTGAGAAGCACTAAGGAGATGTTCAACATCCTTAGCCATCAGAGAAACACAAATCAAAGCAAGTCCCAGACTCCATCTTACACCTGTCAGAATGGCTAAGATCAAAAACACATGTGACAGTCCATGCTGAAAAATGCGGATCCAGGGGAGCACTCCTCCACTGCTGGTAGAAATGCAAACTCATGTAGCCAATTTGGAAGTCAGTATGATGGTTTTCAGAAAACTGGGAATCAATCTACTACAAGACCCAACTTTGTTATTTTGGAGCATATAACCAAAGGGCGTTCAACATGTTCACTTGCTCAACTAACTACCTTGATAGCAACTTTATTTGTAATAGCCTGAACCTAGAAAAAAACCTAGATGTCCCTCAGCTAAGGAATGGATAAAGAAAATGTGGTACATTTATACAATGGAGTATTATTTGATGTAATCAAGGTTAACAAGGAAGTTTGAAGGCAAATGGATAGAAATGGGGGAAAAAAATTATCCTGAGTGAGATGAAGAAAGACATTGTTTGTACTCAGTCATAAATGGACATTATTTGTAAAATAGTGGCTTTACAGTCCAGACTCAGAGAGACTAAGTAATAAGGAGGGGTCATGGGAGGATACCCAGATCTCCCTGGGAAGGGGAAAGAAATGTGTGAGGGTAGGTAGAGATGGGAACATAAGCAATCAGTTTGGGGTGGGCGGAGGGGGAGCGTGTTGAAGGAGACTATTAGAAAGGGGTGCATTTTGGGATCAGATAAAAACTTGGCTTGAGAGAATCTCCCAGAAATTTACATGGATGACTTCACCTAACACTCCTAGTAGTGGATATGTAGCCTGAGCTGGCCATCTCCTATGACCTGATTGATGCCTAACCCAATTGTCATCAGACGCATGATCCAACAACTGAAGGAAACAGATGCAGACCCATAGCCAAACTTTAGGCAGAATTTGGGGAATCTTGCAGAAAAGAAGAAAGAATTGTAGCAGTCGGAGAGGTCAAGGACACAAGAAAAAGTACAAAATCAACTAATCTGGGTTTATAGCGACTCAAAGAGACTGAATGGACAACCGCAAACCTGTACGGGACTGTCCTAGAAACTCTGCATACATGTTCCAGCTGTTTAGCTTGGTTCTTTTGTGGGACTCCTAATAGTGGGACCAGGGACTGTCTCTGACTCTTTTACTGGCTTTGGGACCCTACTCCTCATGCTGGGTCACCTTATCCAGCCTTACTACAAGGGGAGGTGCTTAGTCTTACTGCAGCTTGTTATGGCATGTTTTGTTGATAACATGGGAGACCTGCTAGCTG
This sequence comes from Phyllotis vaccarum, assembly GCA_033318265.1. Classification (NCBI taxonomy): domain Eukaryota; kingdom Metazoa; phylum Chordata; class Mammalia; order Rodentia; family Cricetidae; genus Phyllotis; species Phyllotis vaccarum. Next base: position 38,075,240 of record JARWLC010000006.1, read on the forward strand.
CTAAACAGAAATGTAGGAGTGCGGGGGGAGGGGGGGAGACAGGGAATGCGAGAGACGTGAGAGGAGAAACTGTCTGGAATGTGATAAGTTTTCGTTGTATTTTTTTATTTATTTTTAAAATGTCATTTTTATGGATGTATTCCCCTACTTCCCCCCCTTCCCTCCTCCCAATCCCTCTCAGTCAGCCTTCAGCCTCACCCCTCCCCCATGCACCCATCCCCTCCCCCCAAAAGGGCAAGAGGTCCCAAGGTGGGCCAGCCCAACATGGCACATCCACTCCAGGCAAGTAAGATTCATTCATTCAAAGTCAGTGCTGGGATGGGCGTTCCTCTATATGGAATGGCCTCCAAGGTGCCAGCCCACCCACAGGAACACAGTCTGATCCCACCCCTCTAGGCTCCACATACTGCCCATGCCAGTCGAAAGTTGCCTACCCCTGCAGGGCCCAGCTCCTTTTCCTGATGGATCTCCAAAAATTTAATCTTTAAAATAACATTATTTTACAATTGAACGAAAATGAAAAGACGGCATAACCAAACTATAGGACACAATGAAGACAGTTCTAAAGGGCAAGTTCATAGCACTACATGCCAACACCAGAATGTTGGGAAGATTTCATATTACTAACTGAAAGACATATGAACACTGTAGAAAAAGAAGATATAATACCCCAAAAAGAAAAAAATCACAGCTGAAATCAATGAAATAGAAATAAAAACAATACAAATAAATCAACAAAGCGAAAATTTTTTAATCAATTAAATTAAAAAACTCTTACTTAAATTAACAAGAAGATTGAGAAAGGTTATGTAAATTAGTAAAATTAGAAAAAGAAGAGAACCTCACAATAGACACTGGGAAGATTCAGAAAATCATAAGGGAATACTTTTTAAAAATTTTTACATCTCAAACTGGGAAGCTTAAAATTAATGGCTCAATATTTTGGTATAAATGAGCCACCAAAGTTAAATAAGGATGAAATAAACAATGTAAAAAGATGTATATCCCCTAGTGAAGTAGAAAGAGTAATTAAAGATCTCTCAGCCAAAGTACTCCAGGATCAGACAGATCCAGCACAGAATTTCCCCATGCATTCAAAGAACTAATTCAAATACTCCTCAGATTATTCCTCAAACAGAAACTAAAAGAACATCTCCTAATTTTTTATGACTCTACAATCATCCTGATACAAAAACCACATAAAGATCTAAGAACAGAAGAAAATTATAAAACAATATCCCTTATAAACATAGATGTAATACTTCTAATAAAATGACTTTGACAGCAAACCTAAAAGATAATTCATCCTGGCAAATTGGCCTCATTCCAGAGGTTCAACTTGAGATTGTTCAACACATACAGACCAATAAACATAATCTACCATATTTTTAAAAACTGAAAAAAATGATGATAATTTCAGTAGAAACAAATGAGGATAATCTCAGTAGAAAATTAAACATTCCTTAATGACAAAAGCTATGGAAAAATAATTGACACAAGGAACATACTTCAGTATAATAAAAGTAATCTACAGCAAACCCAAAACCAGCATCAACCTAAAAATAAAAGCCTAAAATCAGGAACAAGGTAAGGTTGTCCACTCTATATCTACCCAATATAGTCACTGAAGTCTTAGCTAGAGCAATAAGATGATATCAAGACTAGAAATAGAAATAAAATAATTCAAAGTGTCTTGCTCGCAGATTATATGATTTTACATATTACACACTAGAAAGATTCCAGCAGGGAAGTTCCTCATCTGATAAAGACTTTCAACAATGTGCTAGTAAAGAAAATTAACACACACACATACACACACACAAATACACACACACATACATATACACACACTGTAGCCTTCCTATGTAAAAATGCTAAAGCTACTGAGAAAAAAATCAGGCCAACAGTACCTCTCACAATAGTCTTTAGAAATATACCTTGGGGGTAACTCTATCCGAACAAATGAAAACTTTATATAATGAAAACTTTAAGATATGAAAAAAGAAATTGAAGAAGGTATCAGAAAATGAAAAGACCTACCATGTTAATGGACCAGTAAGATTAATTTATTAAAATTATATTACTAGCATACTAAAAGCAATCCACAGACTCAGTGCATCCTAATCAAACACAATTCTTTACAGAAATTTAAAAACTTAATCCTCAAATTCATATGGAAACACAACAAACATAGGACAGCTTAAAAACTCTGATAAATAAAAGAACTTCTGGGGTTATCACCACGCTAGATTTCAGACTGTATTACAGAGCAATAGTAACAAAACAGTGTGACATTGACATTAAAAACAGACACATGGATCAATGGAAACCAACTAAAGTCCTATGTATAATTCTACACCCGATTTTTGACAAAGCAACAACAACAAAAACAACAAAAACACAAAGCAAACACACACACACAGAGATACTCACATACACACTCACACACACATACACACACTCACACACACACATACACACACATACACACACATACACACACATACACACACACACACACACACTGAAGAAATTGAGACATCTTCGAGTAATGGTACTAGTCAAATTGGATAGCTGCATATAAAAGAATGAAACTAGATCCATATCTCAACTCCAAATAGATAAAGAATCTCAACGTAAGACCAGATACCCAGAATCTGACAGAAGAGACAATAGGGAATGAGCTTGAATTCATTGGCATATGATGGGATTTTATAGACAGGACAATAAGAGCATGATATGAAGACAAACAATTAGTAAGAGGGATCTCATGTGCTAAAAAATTTCTGTACAGCAAAGAACAACGTCAATCAGACAAATTAGAATTTTACAGATGGGGAAAGAGTTTTGCCAATATATACAAGATACAGGACTAAAATACAGAATATATAAAGAACTAAAAAAATTGAACATTAAAGAAATTAATAAAATAAAAATCAGGCAAAGAAGTACATGCAGAGAAAACAAATAGCTAAGATATCTTTAAAATATCTTCAATATCTACAATAACTTACCTAAAATGACTATAATAGTTTTAAATTTTTCAACACCCTCCAACATCAGGGAAATGCAAACTAAAACTATTTTGATATTTTTATCTTACCCTTGTCAAAACAACCAAGATCAATAAAACAAATGGTAGCACATGTTGGTGAGGTGCTGGTGGGAGTGCTAACTGATGAAACTACTCTGGAATTCAGTGTGGCAGTTATCTCAAAAACTGAAAATTGATCTACCTCAAGCTCCAGTTCTACCACTCCTGAGCATATACCCAAAGGACTCTACATCTTGGTTTGGAAATGCTTGCATCCATGTTCATTGCTGCTCTATTCATAATAATGAAAATTTGGAAACAACTCACATACATGTCCATCAATTAGGCTGTCAGGTCAAACTGCATGTTTACATTTTTCTGTATTCCACCAATCTGATAACATTTTAGGCTCCATTTTTCTTATTCGCATGCTGTTAATAACAATAGTATTTATTATATCTTTATATTGATATTCAAATGAATCAATACACATAGTAGTTAATATGTAAAAAATCATACACACGTGAATATTACTTAGAATAGTGACTAGTACATAAGCATTCTTGATTTAACTTATTTGCATTATTATCTACAAGAGCAGTTTTGACCACACAACAAACATGGAAATATAGATATTTATCACTGGTAAGTGTGTATATAAAACAATGAGAATACATAAAACGTATATTCACATGCAACACCCGTAAAACATGATGGGATAGTATTCATGTCAAAAATAAACAGGCAACATCATTAACAAAACTCAACAAAATTAATGGAGTGAGGTACACACATTGTAATTTCACATCTGTGATTTCTCTAGAGGCAAAATAAATCCAATGTTTAAGGTGATATTTCACTTCATAAAGTTAAAAAGGAAGGAAAGTATTATTTACATACTCGATGATTAACGCACAAAAGGGAGAATGGAAGCTTAGAGAGTGACTCAGTAGTATTCTGTGCTGCTAAAATTATGTTTCCTCTCATAGTCCATGAGAAGATGGTTATTTCTTAACTTTACAAACTGTACAGCTACCACTTATATACTGTTGATGCTTTATATTCTTCCAAAGCCACTATTGTATAAAGAACTCACTTGAAGTATAAATACAATTGCTTTCTCTCATGTTTAAATTAATTGTTGTACTAATGTCTAGCCTCATTAATAAAAACAAACATTTCCATTCCACTCTCAAACATCAATCCCCTTACAAATTTCCCCAGACATCAGATTCTCTCACATATAAAGAAGATCCTGGAGTTCTGAAAATTGTCTCTCACATCCTACTGCTTCTCCAATTGGACAGAAATGTTAGAAGCTGAAGTGATGATGCGCTCAATCTAACCCAGACAAATAGCTCCTATTCCGCATATCTATTCTTATCAACAGCAATTTCTGAAATGAGGCTGTCGCACAAAGACAGAAAGAAAAGAAAGAATAAAAGTGTGATGATTAGATAAAGATTTATCCCTTCATGTAAAACTGAGACTAGCAAAACCATTTATGAATCATAAAATGTTAAGAATCATAAAACCATAGTTAGTTTCTATGACAGAAAATGAACCTGGAAACATAAGACTTAAGTGTTTATTGGGGATTTGCTATTTTCTTCATGCGGTGCATTTGAGGGAGAGCCACCTGCATGGGGCTGCTTAGGATGCATTCATGAGACACGGAGTAAGTCACTGGACCAGGAGTTTCTAACAGAGAGAATCAGAATGGAAATGAGGGGAAAACAGGAGAATGATGTTTTTGAAATACTTATTAGATATAGCATAAAAGATGTATTCCAAAACCTGCATTACAAAGATTTTACTCATAATTCCATAATGAAAAATGTTAAGCATGACTACACAAAAATGATAAGGCACTGATTTATGTATGGAGTTGGAAAAACAATTTTGTGTTAGTCTATTCTATAATGCATTAGAAAATGACTTCCCATTTACTGTTCATTTCAACAACTCTTCTTGTCTATTAATCTGTAGATTACTAGTTCACACTATAGACCATGCTTCCTTCACCAAAATAAAGTGTATGGGAAGAGTCCCATAACATGAAGCAAAAATTTTATATCAAGCACATAATTTTCTTCCTTCTGCAGGCCTAATGGGGGAAGATTTGACTGTTTACTTACCAATATATACTAGAGATATTTTATTCATTTTTAAAGGATTTATAGCCTCCCTTGGATCCCAACATCTTTATAATATTTTGGGTTTTTTTTAATTATGTGTTAAGTGGGAGGTTATGTGCAACTGGGTATAGGTGCCCACTGAGTCCAGGGTGGTAAATTATAGACGTGTGTGTTGGGAATGGAACTCTGGTCCTCTGCAGAGCATTATGTGCTCTTGACCACAAGCCCATCTTTCTAACCCCTAAGTCCATCAAGATATTTTGGATAGTTCTCATATTTCAACTAGTTACAGTACAAATAAGGTGAAATGTAAGAAAGAAGAATGATAAAATTAAAGGTTAAAAATAAATTGTCCAGAAATACTTAGAGTTATCATGATGAATATTCGTCCAATTTGTATTTAAAGAAAGAACAATGAATATTCATTACTCAGTAAGTTAATGATGAAGAAAGGTTGAAATAAGGTGTTCTAATTTCTAAAATTCACTATGGTTGCTATGCCAATAAGGAAGTAGACTATTTTGAGTCAAATCTTTCCAAAGCAAGAAATAAGAGACTAATATTAACATAATACATTTAAGAGTCAAAAATTGGAAATTATCAATCTCAACATTTACAGCTGTTTATATTAATGTCAAAAGAGTCAAATTGGGCAGATGTGAGGGTGATCTAGCTGAGCTATCTGTCACCTCCATTGATTGCAAGGGTTCAGTTGACTAATCTGGCTAGCTAAGCAGGTGTTCCCTTCCCTCCTCACCACTCCATGTACATCCCTCCCAAGACTGTGCACTTGGTGATAAAGAGGCCTAACTTAACATTAGTGTAGCCATGAAAGGTTGCAGAATACTGGAACTGGGTCTCACCCTTAAAATAACGAGAAAAAAATAGACTGTACCCTGTGGATGTCCCTTCAGAACTGAGAAAAACACATATTAAATGCTCTGAAATCACTAAGGATAGTTTGCATTACTTGCACATAGATTGCCAGTTTTCTTACAGCAACACCAGTACCAATCACTGTTTGACAACACTTCTGTTGTATCACTCCTACCCAATCAGGAGTTTATCTTCCGTCTGAATCTGGAATTCCCCTACCACCCATCTTTACTCCTTAAAAATCCTTCCTCAACTGGGCTCTAGGTTCTCCCTGATCTAACTGCTGAGTCGAAACAGAGAGCCCAAGCTTAAGCTTGAAATAAATGTTCTTTGCTTTTGTATATAAACTCGGACTCTAGTGATCTTGTGGGGAAAGGGGGCACTCATGACTGGGTATAACAGGTGGAAGAGGAAAGCTTTCCCCAAAGAGAGGAGGACAGGTCTTCTGCACTGCCCTGCTCAAACCTCTAAACAAGCACTCAAGAAGAAAAATGGACAATGACAAAGAAAAGCTCAGTTAACTGTCGACTGACATGGAGAGTATGTGGAACCTGGTGGGATGGGATCGGACTGTGTTCCTGTGTGTGGGCTAGCACCTTGGAGCCCATTCCCTGCAGAGGAGCACCAACCCCAGCCTTGACTTTGGGATGAGGAAATTGTACTTGCTTGGAGTGTATGTTCCAGGGTGAGCTGACCCACCTTGGGACTACTAGCCCTTTTGGGGGAGGAGATGGGGGGATGGGGAAGGGGAGGCTGAAGGCTCATTGGGAGGAATTGGGAAGAGGGAAGGGAGCAGGAGATACATGGGGGGGAAAGACATTTTTTAATAAAATGAAGAAAAAGTAAAAACCTATTAGAGATACATGTTTAAAAATTAAAAACAAATTTGGAAAATAAATGATGCACAGTTCAGAAGTACAGAAAAGATCCAGCAAAACTTAGAACTGATAAGCTAAATGATACAGGACATAAGAAAGAAAAATGTAAAAAAAAAGTTTAGAAGGCACATTTCTTAAGACTGTTAACTGAAACTTTGTGCAATTTTTCTTTCCTATTTTTATTAAAAATAGATCTTTTATGAAACACATTATGATTATGGTTTCTACTTCCTTAATTCCTCTGAGATCCTTCACACATCTCCTCTCATCTGAATTTACATCCTCTCTGTCTCTTTTTAATAATCTTAGTATTTTATAAAATTAAGTATACATGGAAAATCATGAAAGTAAATAATTTGGAATGTAGAGTGAGTTCATTCCAAAACTGATCCAGTAGGAAGTACTAAAATAAAAGGGGAAGTATTAAAAAATAATCTGAGGAAAAAAGAGAAACAAAAAAAGTTACAAATAAAATCTGAGAAATATCAAGGTAGTGGTGGTACATGCCTTAATCCCAGCACTCAGAAGACAGTCAAGTTCTGTGAGTTCCAGACCAGCTTAATCTACAGAGCAAGTTCCAGGAAATACTCCAAAACTATACAAAGAAACCCTGTCTAACCTCTCTCCAAACCCTCCCCCAAATTAAAAAGAAATAGAAACAAAAAGTTATATATTAAAAACAAGTCAAAATATATCAGTGCCCATATAAATGTAGACAGACTGAACTTTGCATTGGCAGAGCTTGTCAGATGCCCTGAATATATTAATTCATATGGGTTTATTATTTAGTTTTCTCACTGGTTGTCTAAAACCTTCCCATTTTCAAACAAGAGCATCTTCAAGTTAAGCCATAAATTTCTGACATTGACACCAAAACCATTGCTAGTTTTTTTCTGTATTTATCCATCTTTCCAAGATATTTTGATGTAAGTCTTTAGAGTAGATAAAAACAAGGAAAGTGTATGTTTCTTTCCTTTGTTCTATTTCTTTTCTAATAAAGTAAATAGAGTTTATTGAGAAAATAACATTAGTCCACACCAAATGAACAAATGTAGGTCTTTGAAGAGGTTGAGTCTCATTGCTAGGTACTTATATGGTATTTATAGGCCAACTTCAGTGAAGGGAAGGAGTGCTCTCATGTGTACCTATGAGTTTTTGTACCAACTTAGCTCAGGCTGGAGTCATCTGAGAGGAGGGAACCTCAATGGCTCCATAAGATCTAGTTTGCTGAACATTTTCTTAATGAGTAATTAGTATGGTAGTGACCATCCCATTGTGGGTGGAGATACTCCTGGAATAGTGGTCCTCGGTTCTATAAGGAAGCAGGTAGAACAAGCCATGATGAGAAAGCCAATAAGCAGCTCTCCACCACGGCCTCTGCATCCCTCCTGCATCCAGATTCCTATAGGCTTAAGTTCCTGCGTTGGCTTTACTAAATAGACTCTGATCAGCTATAAGTACGCAAAACAAACCCTTTTCTCCCCAGGTTGTTTTTGGTAGTATTGTTTCATCTCAGCGGCAGAGACCCTAACTAAAACACTATGCAAGGGAGATGGCTGGAAGAACAGTTTCCAGATATGTCAAATATGTGTACTCTCTGTTGTTGTTCTTATATGGAGATTTCTAAGTGATATTCATCAGGATTAAGTAGACAATTTTACAAGGTAATGATATGCAGGTGAAAATACACTGAACCAAAAGACAGTAGTGATTCCTGGGTGTATTGGCTCTGGCTGTTGTGGGTGATGTTGCTGTATAGTATAGCTCTACACTGCGTAGCCACTTAGGTCTGGCTCTTTTCCAAAGACCTGTCTACCTTCCTTGTTTTCTTGCTTGATGAGTTCCAACCTTAATGTTACATTGTTGAACAAGGGTAAAGTCCATGGAAAATATATTTCCTAAGAAGGAAAATACAAAATTAAGGCAAGAGTTTGTATCAATGATTTCTTTTCAAATTTGAGGTTTTTCATCTCTTTAGCCATGCTGAGACAAATTTTGGCCATAAATTTTGACATAAAATCTTAGCTTTTTCATAATTCCACTGAGAATAGCAATATAAATACAATATTATTTTGAAAATTTAAGTACAAGATCTTATCTTAAAAGAATAAGTCATTAGGGATTTGGGAAATATTTGCTGAAATTCAAATTCACCATATATAATACATGACAGAGATACATTAAAGCTAAACTCTTTATCTACCTTTACATGTATGTGTTAATTTCTACCTTTGTCTTTGTCATATCAGCTTTCAAATAAACATAAAAATACATTATATACTTTAAAATCAGACTCTCAAAATTTAGTGTATTCATGGCAATTTGGATTTTACTTATATGTCCCCATGTGTTAATTACATTCTCATGAATAAATCTCATGTATTCAACCACTTATTACATAAATATATTCATGTATAAATGAGTATTTAAAAATATTGATATGTTGGAACATTTTTCTTGCCTGGTAATTTGACTCTATATAGTTTCCTCATTATTCCATGGAATAAAATTTGATTTTGTAAATATGATGGTCTTTACATATTAGCAAATCCAACTACCCTGTAATGAATAATTCTATGTAAATAGCTTTTTGATGTTTTTCCTAAAATCACTTTGAAACAGATTTCTACCAAGGGAACTCCTGGGTCAAAACAATTAAGACAGACATGCGTAATTTTCTAGAATGTGTAAAGCACTTCATAGCATTTACCTCATTGCATATTCCCAACAACAACATATGATTGCACCTGCTTCCCCTCCACCTTGACCAAAGAGTATGCTGTTAAATCAGAACTCTTGCCAATCTAGAAGAAATGAGATCTCAGGGTCGCGTCAATTTAAATTTTCTTATTGAGAACAAAATTGAGAAACTTTTTATATAGGCCATTTGCCTCCTTTTTTTCTTGTGTCTTACTTACATTTTCCTAAAGTTTTAATTTCTCTTGCTATTTTTATTATTACTGTATCATATTAACCATTTCTAAAATGAATTTCAGCTGTGTTTCTATCTTATCATTTTGCTTAACTTTGCATTTCTTTCCCCATTCAACAAGTTCCAGTGGTCAAAGATAGGAGTCACAGCAGCATATGACATCATATACCTCTGCACCCATTGCTGAGGAGGTAGGATTTGAAGCCATATGCTCTACATACTGAGTTTCAGATCAACCAAGGCTATGTAGCAGGCCCTTTTCTCAAAACAGACACTGTCCTGAATGCCTCCTTATTTCAATTATGACTAGTTTCCTCTGCATACAGGTGTGACAGATTCAGCTTTCTTTGTAGAATGTGTACTTTCCTTTCTACGTGTTTCATTCATTTACTGTTTGTTTTCACAATGATATAAGCATTGGTGAATTTTTATTTATAAATTGATTGTTCCCTAGCAAATTATTATGAGACTACTTAATTTTCAAACTACTTCATTTAGTCATGAGTAAATTGTATAATCTGAAGACATTTAATGCACAAATACATCAATCAATTTGAGGATAAATATGCACCCATGAAGCTATTGCACCATGAAGGTCATGAACACATCCCTCAAAATTTTCTCCCACCTCTATTGTTATTATTACCATTACTATTATTAATATTATGTGTATAACAAAAGACTAGCTCACAGCCAAGTTAAAGAATCACTAAGAGGGAACAATTGTAATTCCATTGATATAGCATTAGACTTACTCACTAATTTAAAATATTAACTTATAAGGCTGGAGAGGTAGCTCAGACACAAAAGTGCTTGCTCCAAAAGCATGAGGACGTAAATTAGGACCTTCAGCACCACATAAAAAGCTGAACATGGTGACACATGCTATAGTCCTAACTTTAGGGAGGTAGATACAGGAAGGTTCCCACAACTAGGTGGCAAGCTAGTCTCACTGAATCAATAAGCTTTGGGTTCAGGGAGAAAGCTTGTCTCAAAACACAAAGTGAGCAACATCGAATGGTGACCAACCTTTTTCCTCGACACACATGTTACACACAACATGCGTATGTAACTACACACATATGTCCACATATATTAATGTTTATACAATATGAATCTTTCCTATGAAAAAAGATAGCAGATATAAATGAACAGCAGAAAATAAACTAGAAGAAGGTGTAATGAAAGAGAAATTGCCCAGTTATGGAACTTAGTATTTATAAACAACTCTATGAAGAAATCTGCAAGATGTGCCTGAGGAACAAAAGAGCAGCCAGAAGAAAGGGAAAGACGTGCCATACTATTGTGTCATACCAATGGCCATCACTGCCTGCATTCCTACCAAAAATTCAAGTTTCTAGTCCTAATGTTAGAGTCGGGCAATTGAAACTCCTCAGTAATTTGGCTAATAAACACTGAGTGATTTGAGGAAAAAGCATGTATCCTGCTTATCATCTGAAATCTCTGATTTGACACTTTCTAAAAATAATGTGAAAACATCAATGTCAAAACAAAGGGAGTGGGCATCAAAGGCTTGAAAGAACATCTGAGAACCTACAGTAGAGCATCCTTTAAAGAAATGCCAGATCGTTAGCACTACTGACAATGCAGTCTGGGGTGTTTTATGAGAAAGACAGACATCAAAACCTGATGCTAAAGAAGTGGACTCCGTACAGAGAGACTAATTTGAAAATATCTCAGTACAGAAGTATTCAAGGATCCAAAAATCTTTTGAAGATTTTCAAATTAAGAACTTGTTTGTTGCTGCTGCTGCTGCTGCTGTTACTTGATGATGTGGGAGAGCAATGTGAGGGGGACATATGTAGTAGTTATTGTTAGTATGGGTGTGTGTATTTGTATATGCATACTTATGGGGTCAGATTAATGCTGGGTGTCTGAGCCACGATCTCCTAATGAACTGGAAGCTCAGTGAGTCAGCTAAACCAATGGCTAATGAGTTTCAGGAATTTGTGTCTCTCCACCCTAGGGCCTCTGACACCAAACACTGGGTTACAGGCTTGAGTCTTATGTACGGATTTTTGTCTTAATATGGGCTCTGGGGATCTGAACTCAGGTCCTCACGCTGGCATAGCAGCACTTTAATGATGGAACCAGCTTTCTACCGCCCAAACATGTTTTTAAAATCTGTTGTCTTTCACTAGCTTGACATTGAACGATCTACTCAGGAGCATTTGTGAGAACAATAGTTGACATAGCACATAAGGACCATTAATCATTCCTTATGTGACCACATAATGTACAGAAAAACAAAAGTGAAGAAAAATTTCGATTAAGATATTCTTGATGAAACAGTACAACTTATTAACATTAAATCTCAATTTATTAAGAACATTTTAAGAATTCTGTATGATTAAACAGACAACTACAGTGCTTTACTGAAGCAGAACTCTTACTTTTAGAAAAGATATGAATGAATTTTTCAACTTTCTAATATTTTTATTTGAAAGAGTGACAGACAAGCAAGTGTTATCCAAAAGTTGGTATGTGGTGGAAAATATCCTAATGATGTACAAAGTAAGCCTGCCACTTAAAGGAAAATGACTGGCTGGATTAGTGCCACTGATAAAGTAGAATTTGAAGATGAAAGTTGGGATTTTGAAATTTTTTCATCTGGCACATTTATCTCTTCAATGTTTTATAATTCTCTTATGAGCTCTTATTGGCAGTCATTTAAATTCTGATACTCAAGAGCAAAGTGTGACAATATTTGGAAGATCCCCATACTATGTTTGGTCAAGACATTCCAAATAACTAGTAATATCAGAAAATTATTTACAAGGATCAAGGCCACTCAATAATACAAAATAACAAATGCTAATATAATTCAGTAAAACAAGACCATCACTAAATTGCATGGGTTGAGCAGTGCTCTATTAAAGATACGTCCAAGTTGTTTGAATCAGCAGAGCATGAACATGAGTTAACCTTACATGATGGGGGTGGGGGGGGTTCAGAAGTAAATTACATTACAATACCAACAAACAAAAAATGTGATTAAGAATTGAGGAACTGGGCCTTAAAGGGTAAAAACAGTAGCTGCAAAATCTGACTACTCAAGATCCATCTCTGGAACCCACTCTAAAATCTGGAAGCAGTGGTGCACATCAGTAATCCCAGAGCTCATAGGAAAAGGGAGGCCAGTCAGGCTACATAGTGAGACTCTGTCTCACATACCAAGGAGGAGGAAGAAGAGGAGGAGGACGAATTTATTATTATTATTTGAGCATAGGACAAGTAGCTCGGCGTGGGTTAAGAATGTATGCTACATATCTGTAATAGCAGAGCTTTAGGGGTGGAGACTGGAAGGTAATTGTGATCTGCTGGCCACCAGCTTAGCTTCAGGTTCAGTGAGAGACTCTGTCCCAGAAACAAAAGAGAAGGGATAGAGCAGAAAACCCAGGTTCTCCTTTGGCCTCTATAGTGCACAGGTGTGTGCACTTACATAGATGGGGAGGGGCAGGGAGGGGGGAGCTTGAGAATTTGAAAGAAATTTTTAGATCTCTATAAGTACCCTTAGAAAATACTAAATTTGTTTACAGTTATATTCAGCAAAAGTCTGGAGCTTCTTAACAGAAAGAACTGAATCATTTCTCTGGCAGAATGCAGAGAAGAGATGAGGCTGGAGAGCTTGCAGAACCTACAGAAACATCTCTCTAAACACAGGTGTGCCCATTTATTCCAATCCTTAAGAAGTGTTCTACTCAAAACAGAACTGTGCCTCCTTTCTGGCCGAGTGTCCTCCAAAACTACTTCCAAGATTGATGATCCTTCTAGTCTTACAACTGTCTTCTGGGTTCCGTGACCCATATTAAAGCTCAGAGTCCACTCTGTCAGAGCATCCTCAGAAACTGGAAGAAGAAAGGAAACTCATTGCCAAAGCCATAACCAAATTTTAAAGGTGAACATAATGTAACAAAGAAACTGCTTAAATATTAATATTGTGGGCAACTGAAGAAAGCCAGGAGCTAAAGAGGTGGCCTTCCCTGAGTAAGAGTACACCAACTTGGTGCCCAGTTACATTATGTGAACTTAGTAGGGTATATTAGAAATATGTACATATAAACATTTTGTGTGTGTGTGTGTGTGTGTGTGTGTGTGTGTGTGTGTGTGTGTGTGTGTGTGTGTGTGTGTGTGCATGAAATAAAGAATTAGCAAAAAAAGAAGTCATGGATTTGAAGGGAAGTGCTGTGGGGTTTGTTGGTGAGGATTTAGAGAAAGACTAGTAAGGGGAAGGGAGAAATGTTTATATTATCTCAAAATTTAAAAATATATATTTCTGTTTGTTGTCTGAGCTATTTTACTTAATCATTGCATTATAGATAGTGATTATCTTTCAAATGTTTCTATCAATTGTATTTTTAAAACATATTCCATTTGTAATAACTTTTGTACATATTCATGATGTAAAGAAAATTATTTAGAAAAAATTCAACTGAAGATATTAAATACTCAATGCTAAGTCAATTCCCAGAAGAGTGAAAAATATCCTTGAAATGTTTTTGACAATGATTTTCCTGATTAACATACCAGAAGCCCAGAGGCCCAAGGACCAATAACAAAATAAACAAATAGTACTACATTAAACATAAAATATTCTACAAGGCAAAGGAGACAATTGACAAAATGTAAAGACAGTGCAGAGAATGGCAAAGAAAATTTGCAAATGATCTATCAGAAAAGGTGAGACACAGAAATAACACAGATGACAGCAGCATGAAGGAGGGAAGTGAAGGCCCTGATGCTGAGACACTCACATCACTCAGAAATGGCAAAGGACCTACATAGACACTTTTCAAAACCAGCAGAAAAATAACCAACACATACATGAAAAAAGGACTCAACACTAATTATCTGGAAAATGCAAATCACCACACCATTGAGATATCATTCCAAACTTATACAACCTCTCTCATCAGACAACACAAGTATTAGAATGGTACAAAGCAAAAGGAGTCCTCAGTTCTGACTGTATAATGCTATGGGTTGTTACAGCCATTAAACATTTGGAAGATTCTCAAAAAATTGAAAATAAAATAATTTTGTCATTGAGCCATCCCTTCTCTAGATATATAAGCAAATAGAATCAATACATTTTAGAGAAATATATATACTAATATACATTCCAGCATAATTCATAGTACTTAAGATGTGAAGATAATCTTTGTCCACAAATTGATGGTTAAAAAACCATGGCACCAACATTAATATAGACAAATATATATTTATATATATTCATTTAATACTATATATAAACCCATAAGAACATATATAAAATAAGTATTATTTATCCATAAAAGAAGGCAATCACATCATTTTTAGCAACACAAATATACTTAGAGGACCCTATGTTATGTGAAGCAAGTCAAAAGAAAAAAAAATTCAGCTGAATATGTGGAATCTGAGAAAACTAAATGTTTAATCATGAACTATAGGGTTGTTGTTACCAGAGGTTTTGTTTATGGGATAGAGGGAAGTACTGGTCAACCAGTACAAAATTAGAATTTGATAAAACGTAGAAACCAAATATACAATATGGTGACCACAGCTAGTATTTTAGTTTAGTATTGAAAGTTTATAAAGAATTGCATTCAAATATTGTTATCATGAAAAGAAAAGGCAATTAAATGACCAATATATACCATTGTAATTGATTATGATAATCATCTTAACTATGTTTATTTATAGCAAATCACATATACCTTGAATATAAATTACAAAAATTAGTAGAGTGTAGATGGAGGACTAATCAAGCTGTTGTAAAGGAGCTAGACAAAAAGCGAGATAATTATTTTTTAATTGCTGAAATGAAATATAGTAAAATCATAAAGTATATTGATGGTGATGCTGTCTTAGTCATTGTTCTGTTAATGTGAAGAGACCATGACCAAGGCAATACTTTACAATATAAAGTATTTAATTGGGGCTGGCTTATAGTTTCAGAGGTTTAGTTTATTGTAGTCACGGCAGGGAGCATGGCAGCATGCAGGCAGATGTGGTGCTGCAGAGGTAGCTGAGAGCTCTACATTCTGTTCCATAGGAAGCAAGAAGAGAAAAGCCAGGAATTTTTTTTAAGTATATAGTTTTTAAGTTTTTAAAATTTTAAATTTTGAGCTTTTTAAACTTCAAAGGTTACCCCTTGGTAACACACTTCCTTCAACAAGGCCACACCCCCTAATCCTTCTAATACATTTCAAACGTTCCATTCCCTAGTGACTATGAATTCAAATATATAAGCCTATGTGACCATTCTTATTCAAACACTGTAGGAGTCAAACAATTAGATATGCAGCTCCCAGGAAGGATGGGCCAGCTCTCTTTGCAATCTGATTGGACATTATCATGAGGATGTGAAAGGACATGGGGACGCTACCATGTTCTTATGACCTAGTCTTCTAAGTCACGGCACTGGATTTTCAATATATTTATAACACAAATTGACATTATTTTATGTGAATACAAGTACAGGAAGCAAAGATCAACATTACCATTTCAGAGGCTAATTGTAACCACATCATTTTATTCCTGCTCATCTATTGTTTACTAGCAAATATTCTTCTGTTTTTGATACCATGATCTTCAAATATTTGAACTACAATTTTTCATCTCCAATTCCTGGCAATCCTGTTTACTGTGTACCACAGGGCACATTACCCAATATGCGTTATTTTTGAAGGATACAAGTGATCTGCTCCTGCTAAATTCATACCCTTGACCTCACTCCAGACTTATTCTCCCCATTTATCCTGCTGCTGTTAGCTATCCTCTCCTGTCACTTTCTTATCCTTAGCCATCTTTGGCATTGATTGACAGCCTAACCCTTCTTTCTAATACCATGCCTCCTCATTTCCACTATTGTCCTAATCATACGGCATTCTTTCAGCTAACTACTCGGTCTTTGTTACTGCAGTGCGAATAGTTGATATGTACGCTCTGCTTCAACGCCAGCAAGTGTCATTACACCACAGATGAATCTGCTTTCTTTTCTATCAACCAGAGTACTTATTTTCTGGGTTGCTATAAACAGACATAACTATTCTATAATCTCTAAGAAAGTCTCAATTGGTTTTTTCTTTAATACCTTTTTGAAGAATTTACCTTATCTCATTCATTTCAACTATTATATTCCTAATCTAAGCCCTTCATAACTCACAGTTAACTTTTAAATCCATTTGTCTCCAACATGGCCTTTGCTTCTTTGAGCCAACTGTCATATATTTTCATTTTACATGTTCCTCAGAGATTTCTTTTATCTTTCAATTTCTAGAACAGATGAACTATTATTATCTGCCACTTTTAAATATAAATTCTCTACATTTGTTTTTAGGATATTTAGTTGTTGTGATCTGATCTGATATATGATATGTGCTTTACCTGGTGTGACTAGTGGATGGTTGTAGATAGAGACCTTATTCCATGTGGACACCGTGGAAGATGGTGGCAGTTGGCTATACAACTGGACACTTAGGTGGGTCTATGTAGAGAGAGGCTTTATTATTATAAAGAAAAAGAGAATATATATACATATATATATATATATATATATATATAGAGAGAGAGAGAGAGAGAGAGAGAGGACAGAGAGACAGAAAAGAGGAGAGGAGAGAAGGGTTGAGAGCATGCTCTGGAAGAGAAAAGACAAAAGGGAGTTGGGCTGTGGGGATTCTTAAATAAAGCTTGATGTCAGAACTCGGGGTAGGATGGGGCTTCAGGGTCTTGAACAGAATCCTGACTTAATGTTTTGCTATTTGGTTGCCATGCCAAAGTTCTTATATTCTTTATTTTATGTGTCTTGTTTTCTCTTCATAGGGTAAGTGCCTCACTATCATCAGATCCACAGAAAAATCAATATTTACATTTAAATAGTAATTTCCCCATAAAAATGTCCTTACTTATTTTTTTTTCTGTTTTGTTAGTTTTGTAGGCCAAGTTCCACAACCCCACTGAGGCCTTTTCTAGTGATCATAGCTCCTACTAAGCTTCCGATTGTTGAGTCTCTAATGTTTAACTAGGCACCAGCATCCTGGATTCTCCATATGTTACTATTCTTTCTATAATACCCTGAAAAGTCGGCGTTAAACATTTCAATTTTAATTGTATGAATGTTTTGCCTGTGTGTATGCTTCTGCACCACTTGCCTTCCTGATGCCCACAGAGTCTAAAGTAAGTGTCAGGTTCCTCAAGAACTGGAGTTAAGGACAATTTTAACTTGCTTTGTGGGTCCTGGACATTGAACCCCAGCACTCTGGAACAGTAGTCAGTGCTCCTACCTGCTCCTCCAGCCCCAGCATTGGTATTTCTTATTTTGTGTCTTTTAAAACATCTAAAATATCTGCAGATCACATGCCAGGAATATAATAGATCATGAATTGAATAAATGTTTATTGGTTAACTAAGGAAAATAACTTGAAATTTCCCTATGGGTAGAATGACCACAGACAGAGAACTGATGTGGGAATGCCTTTCTGTATGCTGTAAATCTCAATCTTTAAATAAAGGAGCTGTTTTGGCCTATGACAGGAACCATAGAAGAAGTAGGAGGAGAAATCAGAGCATAGGTAGGAGAAGCAGGGTGGGGTCAGGGAGACCGAGCCAGAAGCCCAAAGGAGCAACATGTAAGGAGCACAGGTGAGCCACAGGCCACGTGGCAGACAGATTAATAGAAATGGGTTGATTTAAGATGTAAGAGCTAGCTAGCAATGTGCCTGAGCCATAGGCCAAACAGCATAAAGTTAATATAAGTGTCTGAGTCATTTCTAAGGGCCTGAGCTGCAGCAGCGGGCAGCGGGTGGCTAAGAGGTCTGGCACGGCAGGGTCTGAGTCTCACTACTACAGAGAACAACTGAACTCCTAAAAATACATTATTTAAAAGTGCCTTTTCCTATGTTTCCAGGCAGGAAAAGGACTATCACCTAGGATAGCCAAACTTAACTCTTAAAACATAGGTAAAATCCAAAAGATAGAGTTGCTAAAGGTACAGTGTTTAAATAAAAAAACATACAAAGTAATTGCTTCCTTTAGAAAGTTTAATATCACTTTTAAAAAGTTGTTGATAATTTCAACAGCTGGGAAATAATTACAGGAAAAAAAACGAAGCAATAAACTGTGCTGGGAGTTATTAAAGAGAAGAAATTTTTAAAGCCAAAAACATAGGAGAAAAACTTACAGGATATGTGAATAACAGAACAAAATAAGTCTGGGTAATTGTATCACTGAAATAATATGATTTTCCTAATCCAAGCATATTAAAGATTAGCATGGCTATGAATAGTCCAGACTATTTTAGGAAAGAGGATACTTTTAGCCGCCCCCCAAGCCTCACAGCTTGCTGAGCACACCCTTTGGAGGCAGTATTATGTCTTGAAACAGCAGGAAGCCCCACAGTGAGAGTTGCATTCTGAGTGACTCTAGGCCATGGGAGCTAAACTCCTGGGAGGTGGAGGGAGAAATGTACCAGCCTCATGGGGCTAAGGCACAAATTACAGGAGTTTACAGTTCCTAAAGAGCCTGGTGTGAAATCTGGCACCTGCTGGTCCATACATCTCAGCCTCTTTCTGCTCTGCCAGGGAGGATCAAGGGAGAGTAAGAAGCAGAGTGAAAGGCTGGGGAGAGGACAGGCAGTCATTGCCCCAGCTTGGAGGCTGTTTACACTGTGGCAAGCTGAAAGGTAGCTCCCCTCACCAGTTACCGGCTCCTTTCCCCCCTTTGTCATCTGTTGGTAGAATTCCTGAGTTTTATTGGCAGCCAGAGAAGGGTAGTTTTTGGCTATTATTTATCTGCGATTAAAATATAATTACATCAGTGTCCCCTTCCTCCAACACCTGCCATGAGCGCATACACACACACCCTTGTGTCCTGATTGAATTTTTGTCAACTCCAAGCCAGAGTGATCAGGGAAGAGGAACTTCCGTTGAGTAATGCTTCCCTTTCATTGCCTATAGGCAATTTTGTACAGCATTTTCTTGATTAATGATTGATGTGGGAGATCCCAGCCCATAGCGGTACCACTGAACAGGTGTTCTCCAAAATTCTTTAAAAAAATAGGCTGAGTAAGAGCAAGCCAGTGACTTCCTCTTCGGTCCCCACCTCCAGTTCCAGCTTTGATTTTCTTCAGGAGAAATAAACCCTTTCTAAGACGCCCCTGCCTTTCTCCCTCTCAAAATCATGGCCATATGCACACACGTCAAATATATGATGCTCATTCCTTCGGTTATCAATACTATAGTAGCTTCATGGGGTTTCTTTTTTTCAAATTTTAGGAAATAAGTAGGAAATATTCTTGAATTTATAATTGTAAACTCACTCTTTTATGATAAATATATCTAATTCTTATATGGAAAAATATTCTTCTATGGTAGATGTAGTCTTTTTATTTCAGATGTTACGGATAAATTATGGGGGAAGCTTTTTTAATGTCAATATCTTCCTAAAAGACCTACACAGATAGTATCATGCACTCAAATAAAGGTAAAGATAGGTGTTTGGGGGTGTAATTAACATTATTTTTAAGTGAAAGAAGCCAACACCTGTTGTGCTTTTAGGAGTGCTGTTTCTACAACAGGACACTCCATTAGTGTAAGAATTTCCTCTGAATTCCGCAGTTTCAGAACCCATAAAAGAGAGCTCCAAAGACGCGGTAGTGCCTAGTCCACAAAGCCTTGTGCTTTTTCCTCCACGTTCTGAAAGAATTTTAAAAATTTGTTAAAAGATATATAAAGCTTCCATTCCAAGATGATCTAGTTTAAATGAACACAGCACCATAGGTCATAGGCTGTCCAGCTATCTTGGAAGAAGCAGCCTATCTTTTAGTCAAGCTCACCACGGATGAACTGACATGACAGCAATATGAAATCTTACTGACTGCCTTCATGGCTGTCACTCCTCACTTCAACATTGGAGGTAACTGCAAGAAGGTATTTAGAGATGAAAATTATTCCAAGCCCTTTGAACAATCATGTCCTCAAACAGCATGGTGAGTAAGAATACACAGTCTGAAGGCAGCCAACCTATAGCTATTTAGACAGGAGGGAAATAAAGTTCTAAGGTAGAAGACACACTATTATTTATAAACCCATTATAGAAAGTTTCCAGGCTCAGAGAATTGTGTTGCAGTAAATATAGGCCTTGCTTCTATAAAACTTTACTATGTATCTGCTTCGACACCCTTCATCCAACCTCACTGTAATCCATCATACACCTCCTTGCCTCCTAAGTATCCCCATATATATTCCCATCACACCTTTGACAAAATAAAGTGCCAAATAATAAAAACATGGTGGAGTTGTGTTGTGAGGAATTACTTTTGGATAAAAATCTAAGACACATAAAATGCTCACTTACACCAAAGAAAACAGCAATGCTCATCTATTTAGATACATGAAATCAGCTCTGTTCTAGTGACTAGGATACACTAGGGATTAGAAACATCTTAGGATGGCTATGCTCAGGCAGTGTGGCACACTTCAGGACAAAAAGAGTGTGCGCTAGAAAATAATTCAATTTTTCCAACAAACAAGTAGAGCAAATGATTATTTTTATGTTCTTTCTGTATTTGAACAATCATTTATTTTTTCCTGGCTATTCTGTGATTTCCTTTAACTCAATTTGACACTCTGTTTCTGCTGAATTTTAGTTATTTACATATAATAAAATGCAAAATGTTAAATGAATTTGGGGGATTATATAATATTTTATAACTGATTTTCAAAGACAACTATATAAGTTGCAGTTACCACTTAAGTACATTTATTTACAGCACACAATCAGCTGTTAATCCCAGTTGGTTTACTCTCCCGCCGGTTCTTTCATGTTTAATGTCTCTGACTTCATATGATATAAATTATTATCCACGTTGTTCTGTACACCAGTAATTTTACAATTTATAAGTAAAATTCTAAAATCTGTTTACCAATTCTAGTATCATATTTTGGGTTATTTCTGGTTTTGCTATTTCAATAATGCTTCTGAATTTTTTCTATAAGTCATAGCAAGTCTCTGCTAGAACTACTTTTGGTTCAAATATTTAATTTTGTAAGAAACTGTGGATATGTTTTTCTTAGATTTCTCTTATCACTTTATACTCTGGAGATCAGTAATGTATGAGAGCGGCCGTCACTGCACATCCTTACCAACACTGGGTGTTTCACACATCAGGCATCCCAGTTGTCATTTGGTGGCACCTCATTGTTTTAGACTGCATAGCCTTACAACCAGTTGTGAATGGAACTTGTCTGTAGTGCTTACTATTCATTCACGGATAATCTTTGATAAATGTGAAATGTGCATATTGCACTCTTTATTTTTTGAAAATGTTCCTCTACAAAGCGCAGATTCACAATTCTCCTGCTTCAGCCTCTTGGGTGCTTCAATTATAGATGTGCAGGATCACATTCAGAGTTTTTCTTATATTTCAAATGAATAGCATTTCATAATTTATGTATAGTGATACCTTATATACTCTGCATTAAAGTATATTTTAGATATTATATAAATTTTTACTGTGCACTTTGTAGTTTATTCACTTTAATGGACACTTGATGAGAAATTTTAAATTTTGCCTAAATCTCATAATTAACTTCATATATTTGTTGCTGAATAACTTCTGTGCCCTGTAAAATAAATCTTTTCCTACTTTGAGGTCATGAATATGTTTTCATTTAGTTCTAGAACATTTATAAGTCTGTTTGCGTTTATGCCCATGGCCTGCTTAGATTTGTGTATTATAAGCAAGAGTCATGTCACAGTATCTACCTGATTTATATTCAGTTGTCCCAAAACAGATTTGAAAAGACTTCCCTAAAGAAGTGTGCTGTTGAAACACAGACACACAACACCAATTGGACCAAGAGGTAAGTGACTATTATCCCAGCTATACAGCCCAATTAGGGCCCTAGACCCCATGGCACATCTGATGGCCTCCCACCTATGCAGCCCCCATAGGAGGCCAGCAGGCAAGCCTCCTGCAGGCACCTTTCCACCACCATGTCCCACCTGTCTCTGTAACCTACAAGTCATATTCAACTCCCCAAACCCACCCATCCTCTGTGACCTCAGTAGCTCCCCGAGACACAGATACCTTCTGCACCAACTGGAGAAAGGGATTTGTAGACACCTGTGTCAGAATACAGTCAACAACGTAAAGATATGGAACCACCAGAACCTCTAGCTGTTCTATAACAGCAAGACCTGAAAATATAAAAGCAGAAGGAATTGACCTTAAAAATAACTTTATGAAGATTATAGAAGCCTTTAAAGAGAAAATTTAAAAATCCTTAAAGAAATCGAAGAAAAGACAAAAATTGTAAGAAATCAATAAACCTTTTAAGGAAATACAAGAAAAAGTAATCAAACAAGTGAAGAAAACAGTTCCAGACTTGAAAATTACATAAAGAAGGGGGCAATAAAGAAAACACAAGTTCTGGAAATGGAAAATCTTTGTAAATGAACAGGAACTACAGCTGTGAGCATTAACCAACCAACAGGACGCACAAGGTGGAGGAAGGAAACTCTTCCATGAAAGATATAATAGAGGAAATAGACTCATCAGTCAAAGCAAATATTAAAGTCAACAAAGTCATAACACAAAACATTCCGAAAATCTGAGACACTATGAGAAAACAAAACCTAAGAATAATAGAGATAGAAAAAGAAGAATACCAGCTCAAAGACTCAGAAAGTATATTCAATAAAATCTTAGAAGAAGACGTTTCCAACCTAAAATAAATGCCTATGAAAATACAGTACATTTGGCTTACAGAATGCCGAATGGACTGGACCTCCCCCTCAAAAAAAAAAAGTTTTCTTATTACATAATAATCAAGCCACTAAACATACAGAATAAGAAAGAATTTTAAGAGCTACAGAGGAAAAATGTCGAGTAACTTATAATTGATGACCCATCGGAATAACACCTGACTTTTCAGTGGAGACTCTGAAAGCCAGAAGGTGTTAGATAGACACTATACAGACACTAAGAGACCAGGGATCCCGACCCAGCAAAATTTCAATCATTATATAAAGAGTGAACAAGATATCCATGACAAAAGCAGATTTAAGCAATACCAGTCCCCATAAAAAGAACTAGAAAAAAAAATCCAACTTAAAGAAGTTAGATGGACCCACAAAGTCACAGGCAATAGACAATCTCACACCAGCAAACCCCAAAGAAGGGAAACACATACACACTACCACCAAAAATAACAGGAATTCGCAATGGCTGATCACTAATATCCTTTTAATATCGATGGACTCAATTCTTCTATAAAAAGACACAGGCTAACAGAATGAACAAAAAATACAAAATCTATCCTTCTGATGAATATAAGAAAAATGCCTCAACTTCAAAGACAGACACTACCTCTAAGAGTAAAGAGTTGGGGAAAGATTTTTTTTTTAAACAAATGGACCTAAGAAATAAGATGGTGTAGCTATCCTAATATTTAACAATATAGACTTCAAACTAAAATTAATCAAAAGAGATAGAGAAGAACATTTTATAATCATTACAAGATGGAGTCTCAATTCTGAACATTTATGCCTCCAATTCAAGGTACCTACATTTGTAAAAGATATATTACTAAAATTTATGCCACACATCAAACCCCACACACTAATAGTGGGAGACGTGAACATCCCACTTTCACCAATGGACAGGTCTGCCAGATAGAAACTTAACAGAGAAATAAAAGAACCAACAGATGCTATTACTCAAATTGACTTATTAGACATCTATAGAACATTCTACTCAAACACAGAAGAATATACCTTCTTCTCTGCACCACATGGAACCTTAGGTGAAATTGACCGCATACTTGGTTACAAAGCTGATCTTAACAGATACACAAAATTTGAAATAACATCCTGTATCTTATCAGATCACATGGCTTAAAGTTAGAATTCAAAAACAACATAACTTACAGAAAGCCCACAAACTCATGGAAACTGAATAATGCACAACTGAATCATCATTGGGTCAAATCACACAATGATGCAACAAAAAAAGAGAATTATAAGCCAATCTTCTTCATGAAAATCTAGCAAATGGAATTTAAGAACACATCCAAAAGTTATCCACCATGATCAAGAAGGCTTCATCCCAAAGATGCAGGGATGGTTCAACATATGAAGTCTGTCAACATCACCCAACATACAAACAAACTGAAAGGAAAGAGCCACATCTTACTAGATGCTGAAAAAGTCTTTGACAAAATTTAATATCATTCTTGGTAGTTTTTGGAGAGATCATAAAATAAGGAACATACTTTAAAAAAAAAAAAAGGCAATTTACCATAAGCCAACACCAAACTAAATGGAAACTCAAAGTGATCCCACTAAAACCAGGAATAAGACAAGGCTGTCCACTCTCCTCATATAGTACTCAAAGTTCTAGCGAGAGCAATAAGAAAACAAAGGGAGATTGATGGGATACAAATTGTAAAGGAAGAAGTCAAACTTCTGCTATTTGCAGATAATATAAAAGTATACATAAGTAACCCCAAAAATTCTGCCAAGGAACTCCTACAGCTAATAAACACCTTCATCAATGTGGCAGGACACAAGATTAACTCAAAAAAAATTAATAGCCCTCCTACACCAAAATGATAAAAGGGCTTAAAAAAAATCATGGAAGCATCATCCTTTGCAAATAGCATCAAACATCTCGGGGGTAACTCTAATCAAAGAAGTGGAAAACCTGTATGACAAGAACTTTAAGTCATTGAAGAAAGAAATTAAAGGAGATAACAGAAAATGGAAAGATCTCCCACGCTCTTGAGTAGGTGTGGATCAACATAGTAAAAATGGCAATCTTAGCAAAAGCATTCTACAGATTCAGCTTAATTCCTGTCAAAATTTAAACACAGTTTTGAGATATTCACAGAATAATACTCAACTTCATATGGTAAAACAAAAAACCCAGTGTAACTGTAAGTTTTTCTGTCCCACCTCAGCTCAGGGTCCAGACAAATCTCTCTCCCCTGCTGCTTATAATAGAATTATTCAAAGGCCTATATTAATTACAAACTCTTTGGGCTATGGCTCAGGCTCATTATCAACTAGCTCTTATAACTTAACTTATAACTAAAACAATCCTATATAATAAAGCAATCACCCATTTCTGACATCAAACTGTACTATAGAGCTATAGTAATAAAAACTTCGTGGTATTGGCATAAAAACAAACATATGGACCAATGGAATCAAACTGAAAAGCCTGACATTAATCCATGCAACCATGAACACCTGATTTTTGACAAAGAAGCCAAAGATATACAATGGAAGAAAGAACCGTCTTCAACACATGGTGCTGGCAAAACTGGATGGTGGAATATTAAAGAAAGCGAATAGATCCATATCTATCACCCTGCACAAAACTCAAGTCCAGTTGACCAAAGACCTCAACATAAACCCAGTTACACTGAACCTGATAAAAGAGAAAGTGGAAAGTAACCTTGAATACATTGCCACAAGAGACTACTTTCTAAACATAATACAGTAGCACAGTCACTAAGAGCAACAATCAATAAATGGGAACTCCTGAAACTGAAAAGCTTCTGTAAGGCAAGGAGACAAATAAGACAAAAACAACAGCCTATAGAATGGGAAAAAATCTCTACCAACCCACATCTGACAGAGGGCTCATCTCCTTGATATACATCTCAAGAAACTATACATAAAAATACCAAACAATCCAATTAAAATATAGGCTGAACATAGAATTTATAATAGAAAAATTTTAAATGGCTGAAAGACATTTGAGGAATTGCTTAACATCCTTAGTCATCAGGGAAATGAAAATCAAAATGACTCTGAGATACTATTTTACACCTGTCAAAATGGCTAACATCAGAAACACTGCTGACAGTTTATGTTAGAGAGGATGTGGAATAAGAGAAACACTCCTCCACTGTTGGTAGGAGTACAAACTTTTACAGCTACTTTGGAAATCAATATGATGGCTTCTCAGAAAATTAGGAATCAATCTAATCATGATCAAGCAATTTCACTCTTAGGCATATATATAAAGCATGCTCAATCTTACCACAAGCACACTTGCTCAACTATGTTCATAGCAACATTATTTATAATAACCAGAACCTGGAAACAACAAAGATGCTCCTCAACTGAAGATTGGATAAAGAAAATGTGGTACAAATACCATAATGGAGTATTATTCAACAATAAAAAGCAATGACATCATAAAATTTTCAGGCAAATGAATGGAACTAGAAAGTATCATCCTGAGTGAAGTAACCCAGACCCAAAAAGACAAACATGGTATGTACTCACTCATAAGTGGATATTATATGTAAAGCAAAGGACAACCCTTAACTTCAGAGAAGCTAGGTAACAAGGAGGACTCTAAGAGGGATGAACAAATTACCCTGGGAGGGGAAAATAGATAAGATATCCTGAGCAAAATGGGACTGGGGGCAGTAGAGGAGAGGAAAGGGGTGGGGGTGAGAACAAGAGGGAGCAGGAAGGTTGAACTTGGGGAGGGATGAAGGAGGAGAGCAATGAGAGAGGTATCTTGTTAGAGGGAGACTTTCTGGGGTTAGTGAGAAACCTGGTGCTAGAGAAATTTCCAGGAATCCACAAGATGATCCCACCTCAGACTATTAGCAGTAGTGGAGAGGGTACACGAAATGGACTCTCACTGTAAACAGATTGGTGAATAGCCTAACTATCATCATAGAGCCTTATCCAGCAACTGATGGAAGCAGATGCAGAGATCCACATCCAAGCACCAGGTTGAGCTCTGGGAGTCCAGTTGAAGAGAAGGAAAATTATATGAGTGGGTGGTGTCAAGATTATGATGGGAAGATCTATAGAGACAACTGAACCAGCTTGTGAGAACTCACAAAGCTGTGGAGCCTGCATGGAACCAAACTAGGTCTTCTGCTTGCAACAGACAGTCGTGTAGCTTGGTGTATTTGAGGGACTCCTGGCAGCGGGATCAGGATATATCTCCAGAGCATATACTGGCATTCTTAGAGCCCATTTCCTAGGGTGGCATGCCTTTCTCAGCCTTGATGCAGGGGGTGGGGGCTGCCTCTCCTAAATGTACTAGGCTTTCCTGACTCCACATGGGAGGCCTTACCCTTTGGGAGGAAGAAATGGAGGGCTCGAGGTTGAGGGGAGAAGCAGGAGGAGGAGTGGAAGGGGAAACTGTTGTTGGTATGTAAAATGAATACAAAAAGTTCTTAAATTAAAAATAAAAGGATGCTGTAGTCACTCAAATGAAACTCATTCAGCTAAAGATGTATGGGTCTGCATCATTCTGTTTGTCTACATTTGTGTCTGTTCCACGGTGCTCAGATTATATATAATGATGTAAATTTTGGAGTCAGATAATTTATATTTTCCCATTTTATCCTTCTTAGAACTAAGAACAAATGTTCCAAAGTAAGGGCAATTATCAGCATCTTCATTTTATAGGCAACAAATAACATGAAATGTGGAATTTTAAACTA
Organism: Phyllotis vaccarum; assembly: GCA_033318265.1. Lineage (NCBI taxonomy): Eukaryota > Metazoa > Chordata > Mammalia > Rodentia > Cricetidae > Phyllotis > Phyllotis vaccarum. The sequence continues at coordinate 38,103,586 of JARWLC010000006.1, forward strand.
ATTTTTCCTGTAAAGCACAATGTTAAATAGACCTGGGATTTGCACTCAAAAAGTCCTCGTCTCGTTTTTATTATTGTGAGTGTGAATGTATGGCTGTGTGTTAGACACAAGTGTGAGTGAGTGCAGTGTAAATATGCCACAGTGTGGGTATCACAATGTCTGTGCAGAAACCAGAGGACAACCTCTGGGAGTCACCTTCCTCCTTAAATCATGGATTATAGGAATCAAACCGCGTCATTGGGCTTACTATATATGCATTATTATCACAATAATATATTCACTTTGTATTTTAACAAAACATTATATACAGAATCTTATGGAAATAATCATTAGTGGAAAAGAAGAAAAGAAGTTGATGAAGCAAGCAATATTTCTAATGTGTGCAGTGGGTGAGGCCAAGGGTCTATAGCACAGGCTGGATCTACTTCTCTCCTCCAGGAACTGTAAGAAACAATGCAGAATCCAGTGTTGTTCAAGAAGCTAAGAGTTCATCAGTATAACCATTTCTTCTGAAGTAACTCCTCTTATTCTTTATCTGCTTCAAAGCAAAATACACCATTGTAACCATTTGAACTTGACTTCCCCAAGAGTAAGACCCCATACTCCTCAGAGTTGACTCTGGAATTCACACTATACAACTATTCCCATGAGGAAAAAGAAGTTTCCTCTTTTAGCTTTAGAAACCATTGGGAAAAGGAGCTAGTCCTTCCGAGGGTAGGCAACTGTAGAATAGCATTGGCAGTATGTAGAAACTCAAGGGGTGGGATCAGAGTGTGTTGCTGTGCATGGGGTGGCACCTTAGAGTGCCCATTCCCTGCAGAGGAGAACCTAAACCAGTCTTGACTTTGGGGTGAGGAAATTGTACTTGCCTGGAGTGGATGTGCTGTGCTGAGCTGACCCACCTTGAGACTTCTTGTCCTTTTGAGGGAGAGGATGGGGGGAATGGGGAGGGAGGAGGCTGAAGGCTGACTGGGAGGGATTGGGAGGAGGGAAAGGAGGGAGAGAAGGGGGATATATGGATAAGAAGACATTTTAAAAAATAAAAAAAATTAAAAAATAAAATATGTGATGCATCATTGCCATAGTTATTTCTTGGATCATTTAAATGAGGAAGGCAAAAATCTATAGTAAAAGCCAGCAATCAAAGAACTGCCACTTGATCTGCTAATGCTTCATTTATAGTAGGTCTTACATGGAAAAAAAAATCTATAATCCATACTTTTGAGCCCATTTCTGAAATTAAATAGCACTTCAAAAGATTCAAGGAGGCTGAATACTTGTCTTCACACTCAATACAAAAACTCTTCAGAGAAAAGCCTTGGCTGCTCCCTTAGGACTGAATCTCATTCCAGACCCATGTTCCTCTTCATAGCCCATGTGCAATTATTTAAATGTCATGAAATCCTCCAACTGTACGTGGTAAAGTAATTGAAATTAATTCGGGTAATTTATTTTACTTTCCATGATGGAAATGTGTGAAAGTAAATGCTACTGCAGAGCTAAGTCCTAGTGATTGGTAGCTGAGTTTCCTTTCTGGAGGCTTCAAGCCAGGCCACATTTTACCTTACAAATGTAAGTTTCCTCTCATCTTGCACACATGTGGAATGAAACACTGATGAAGATGAATTCTTCTCATAAAGAAGAGATTCTCTCATTCAAATATCCAGCTACAGAGGTTCAGGTGAAGCTCCCGAATGAATGGGATTCTTACAATGTTTTCTTGGAGTATTGTACAAGTGTTTCTTACATGCAAGACTGCAGCAGCATAGACAGTACTTTCAGGAAACTGATTTTTTTTTTTTGTCTTCCTGTGTTACAGTCACCTGTGGCACATTTGCTCTACAGTAGCACAGCTGTAGGCAAAACAAGCCAGTGTCTCACTCAAAATAATTTGTATGGAGTACTGTGTCCCAAGAGCTCATTTCATGCTTTTTCTCTACATATTCATCCAGGTAAATCTAATATACCCTACTGCCTGCGGCCTGAATTACTGGACAGAAAGTTGAGTGATCTAAATCATGGGTGTTACTTAATTAAGGAGATATGTCTATAAGAGCATATTAAATGTGATTTGAAAAACCGCCAGAGCAAAGGAAGACTAAGTTCTTCAGTGCAGGGTTGGAGTAAAATATTCAATAAGATGCACAATAAAATTGATACAGACAAAGATTTCTTTAAAATTTTATAGGCCACAGTGTTAACAGAATACTCAAGCAGAGATTTAAAAATGAAAATATGTGAACTATTTCTGTAGTATAATACTAGAAGGAAGGGTTTTTTTTTTTTTCTATTTCAAAATCAATGTTAGTGTAAAATCTGACTAATTATCTTTGGTTACTTTGCTATCATTTGTTTTGAAGATAAATAAATTGTTCATGTAACTCATTATGAAGATATTGAATTCTACTGCTTCCTATTCTTACCACTGGAATTGATTTTTGTAATATTATAAATCTAAAGACAACTCGATAGTTAATATCAAAACCAGAAAAATATCTAAATTAGAAGAAGTAGTAAGTGAAAACACAAATATTAAAACACTTGTATCTTGGAGAGGTAAAATGATGGCAGCTATGTAAACTAATCTAAGGATTGCTTCTCCTAAAGAAAAGCCAGTTTGAACAGTTATTTACATTCCAAAGATCCACTGAAGAAGATAGAGGAAGGTGGAAGGAATGAGCTACTTTTCTCATCCCTCCCCCACCTCCAAAAAGCCGAGTAGAGGAACATTCTCCAGCTTTGAAGGGGTAGAAGGACTCAGGGTTTTTGCATGAAATCTGGTACCAAAACCTCTTGAGTGAAATCAGCGTTTGGAAAAGTCTCAAGACCCTTGTCCTGAGCTAATGACAACAGGCTGAGTTGCTGGCATTGTGCTCACAAGGAACCAAGGTAGCAGCCTCAGAGGGGAGCAAGAAAGAACCAAAGCTCCACTCTCTGGGGAGCAGTGCCTGAATCTAACATAGGACTTCACTCCTGGAACTCAGAGTGGCATCCAACACTGTGAGGTCTAGAAACAAAAAGAATACAAAGGATCCTTTGTCCAAGCCAGAGAACAGAAACAGAGCCTCTTGACAAACCTGGGCATCAAGAAATATACGAGCAGGAGAAGCTCAGGTTTCAACCTATATCGTTGCCATCCTCAGGTATAGAGCAACACACTCAATATTATACACTTCTCTAAAGATATTAGAGTCAACTATAACCTAGTGAGCATCTGTCTCAGTTTCCAAGGCACTGTCTTTATAAACTATTACTCACTCTCTGGAAGAATTATTATAAACATGTCCTCACAGATAAAGCCCTAAATCTTACCAATATCATGCAAAGGATGGTCTTCTGTGTCTGTCTGTCATGTTGTTACCTTTCAGTATATTCATATCTATTTTTTTCTGGCTATCAATGGACATCCCTCACCAGACCATCCGATCTCTTACTGATATTATGAAGTAATTTCCTCTGAACTGAGGCATTAACTCCTCCTGGAAAGCGAGAGACTCATATGAGTCAAGAAGAAAGTGAGACTTAGAAATCTCAAAAAACTGTAACATAGATTCATATGGTCCCTCATCAAGATTATACACACAATAAACAATTGATAGTACCTTCCAATTATACAGAGATCCTTGCTTTTATGAGCTGTCACCATGTTGGGAGGGATTTTCAGCGATGCAGCAGCCTTTGAGATGTCTAGGCTTCCAAAGGTGCAGCCCCTCACTCATACTCTTGTAAGTAATTCCAATAACTAAGCAGATCATTAGCTTATACATGCTAGAATTGTTTCTTTGGACTGTCTTTTTTGCTTGATCTGAGGTGACATGTGTTCATATCGATCTAGGAACAGCCATGCTACAGCTGGAGGAAGACAGTAATTACAGAATCTTCCCATGAAACTCATCAGTGAACTTGAAAAATCTACCACTGAGAAGATCTTAACATACTTATTTTATTTTTGGCATGAAAAAGCAAAGGATCTGAAACACCAGCCCTAGTCTACCAGACTTCTGTTCCGCATCATATTATTTACGGCCTGTTGCAATGTTCTTGTGGCATGAATATACATCTGTAAAACTCCATAATAGTTTGGATCTCTTGGCTGCTGTGGGCTGTAAAATCAGAATGTACCTCAACATAGCTAAATTGGTGGGCACAAGTGCGCCACAGTAACTGCATGTCAAAATTATATAATAAATAAGTCTAAACAAATTATGAAACAAAATCATACTACTGTGAATCATTTAATGACAAGTTAAGAGCAGAGGATATAAAATAAAAACAAACAAGTCTAAATAGGACAAGCAGGTAAAAAAATAAAGAGTCAAAGAAAAATCACAAGAAATATATACAAACACACACATACACACACATGAACACACACACACATTTTTTTTCAAGGCATGTATGTTTTCTAAAAGAGGAAAAAAAACCCTGGATTTTAGTAGGAAGGAAGGCAGAGAGGACCTGGGAGGAAATGAAGGAGAGGAAACAGTTATTACAACATATTATATGAAATAAATCTATTTTCATTTTAAAAATAAGACTGGAGGAGACAGCAAAGGAATCTACAATGAAAATAGAAAACAAATTATAAAATAGCTGCAGTAAAACCATAAGTTATTCTATATCACTCATAGAAAGGCTAGAGTTGCCAAATTTATAACATAAAATACACTTTAAATCACGAAAGAAACAAAAGACAAGAAATGTACTTATGTGGTATTCAAGAGGGAAATTCAACAAAAGAAATTAACAGTTTTAAGAAGCTAACATTGGAATCCCCAAATATAGGAAGCTAATATCATAAGTCATAAGGAGAAAGATACATTGCAAAACAAGGTGGCAGGTCATTACTAAGACAAAGAAAGATGAAGAAGTAACATATTAAATTATATCATCCAAATTCACCTAATGTATCACAGAGCATTCTGTCAACAACCACAGAATATGCATAGTTATAAAGAGCACATGGAACAATTTCCAGGATAGGTAGTGGGACTGATCATGAAAAACAGTCTCATAAAATACTTTAAAACTGGGATATCACAAATAAAACTAGAAAACAATGCTTAAAAACTGGAAACTCTGCAGGATAATAAATGCATATTATTAGATAATCTAGGAATCAAAGAACTTGACAAGAAATTGTTAAATATTTTAAGGGAAGGAATAGCAGCATGTTATCAAAAGGTTATAAGACACAGCAAAAGCAATATAAAGACAGAAATGTATAACAATTAATAGTAGTCTTATACTATTTTAAAACTCTTAATTTATTGGGGCATCTCAGTGAACATGAAAACAACATATAAACCAAACTCAGAACTAGTAAAAGTAATACTATAATAAAGATTAGTAAAGAAATAAATAAAATGGAGACTAAAAATCGACGCAAAGGGTTAATACAATTGAATCGGTTCTCTGAATGATGAAATGAGCGCATTTTTAGAGTAAGAAACAAAATGAGAAAGGGAGTAGAAGTAAATAAAATCAGACTTCTACTGACCCACAATAATAGACACCACAGAAACACAATCATTTATGATTATTATGAATTGGAAATGTGTAAATTTGGCATTCTAGGATAGGTTAACCTAGACACATGTACATTACCACAATGGAAATGCAATGAAATAGAAAATATGAACAGATTGACACCAGATAGCAACATTAAATCAACAATGAAAGACTCCCACCAAAAGACCAGGGGATTTCTGCCAATTTTTGTCAAATTTTTCAAAAAGAATCAACATCAATTCTTTTTTCATTGCCACAAAAAAAAATTGAGGAAGAGAGAATACTCCCAAATTATCCTATAATAATTATCCTATAAGCATTACCCTGATACCAAAAAATGCACATGTTGCACAAATGAAGGAAACTCAGAGCCAGATCTCAGGGAAAGGCTGAGATATCAAGGAGAGGAAACACCACAGTCAGATCTCACCCAGCTGTCTTCCAGCTTCCTCATCCTCGCTCCTCCTGGCTTCTACTGCCGCTCTGTCTTTCTATGCCTGCCTTAAATACCCTCTTCACCCAGTTGCTTCATATCCAGGTTAAGATTAGAGTTGTAGCACCACCACTGCCTGCCTGGGAGCCTGGAACTCCTTCTGTAAATAAAACTGACCTCAAACTCAGATTTTCTGGGCTTAAGAGCATAGGTCACCACTCCCAGACATTCCCAGAGGCTGAGATTAAAAATGTGAGTTACCATTGTCTGATCCTCCTAGACTGACTGTGGGTGGATCCCTCTGATATCTCAGACTTGTTTTACTTAAATTTGAGACATAGCCCCACATGAATACAAATCAAACTATAGGCCAATAACTTTTACGTGTACAGATTTAAAAGTCCTCAACAAAAATGCTAGCAAATCAAATTCAAAAATACATTAAAAATATTGTATACATCAAGAAAAAGGTACCATACATTCCAACAATGCATGGATAGCTTAAAATATGTAAATCAATAAACATGATACATCACATAAACAGGATAAATCAAACACTATATGGTTATGTTAATAAATATAGAATAATCTTTTGAAAAATTAAATACCCCTTCATATGAAAAATGCTGCAAAAAATAATGGTTCAAAAGGAATGTATCTCAGCATAAAATGGCCATAGATAATTACTGAGTGAGTCAAGATAAATGCTTTCTTTCTAGTGTCTGAAAAATATCAAAAGTGTCCAGTTTTACTATTTTTATTCTATATAGTATAAGAAGAATTTCATTCAAAAGATAAAAATGAATGGCATCCAAACTAAAAAGGAGAAAGTCAAGCTGTAAATGTGTGCAGGGGTCATTACCTCATTCACAAAAAAAGCTTAAATATGGTGTGGAACATTAGTTTAAAATGTTATATTCATTTATGCTGTGGAATATTTGTTTAATGATGAAAAATGTGTGGCATTCTTTTATGCTGCATTTGTTTACCTCTGTAAAGTTATGTTACTTTGCCTACCTAAAACACCTGATTGGTCTAAGAAAGAGCTGAGGGCCAATAGCTGTGGGAAAAAAAGAGAGAGAAATAGGTGGGGTTGGCATAAGACAAAGTAAATAGGAGGAGAAATCTAGGCTTGAGAGAAGAGAAGAGAGGAGATCAGGAGGGGAGGATGCCAGAGACCAGCCACACAGAAGCTATGGAGTAAGAAGGAAAGAAAGACATATAGAATAAAGAAAGGTAAAAACTCCAAAGGCAAATGTATTTAAAGAGAAGCAGGATAATTTAAGTTAGAAAAGCTGGCTAGAAACAAGCTAAGCTGAGCCCGGGCATTCGTAAGTAAGAACAAGTCTACATGTACTTCTTTGGGAGCTGAGTAACAGGCTCTGTAAACTGAGCTTATAAACTAGGTGAAAACGACTGTAGCCAACACAGGCCTTGGCTCCCAGCAATAACTCACCACTTTGCTATTGGATTTAAGTCCTGCTCTACAAGATGGAACCCATGCTTGACACTGTTAATAAGGCCAAGAACATGAAGCTAGATAGGTCATGGGCCATAAGGGAAAACATCCTACCATGGTTGTGCACAGTACCAGACATGAGGCACCACAAGAAGGTAAAGAACTAAGAGGTAGACTTACCCAGCTGCAGCTTAGTATCTTCAAAGATGCTATGAATATATACATTGAGAAGTAACATGGATTTTTTTAAAGTTCTGAAAAAATTGGATATTGCAATTCAAAATAATAAATAAAGTTATATGTTGCAATGCGATTTCTTGGTCACGGGCAGCCAGAGGGTCAGACCCACAGACCTGCCACACCGCTTAGCTGCCCGCTGCCTCCGCTCAGGCTCCCAGAAATGACTCAGACACTTATATTAACTTTATGCTGTTTGGCCTATGGCTCAGGCACATTGCTAGCTAGCTCTTACATCTTAAATCAACCCATTTCTATTAATCTGTCTGCCACATGGCCCGTGGCTCACCTGTGCTCCTACATGTTGCTTTTTGGGTGGCTTGCTGGATCTGCCTGACTCCGTCCTGCTTCTCCTACATATGCTCTTATTTCTCCTCCTACTTCTTCTATGGTGCCTGTCATGGCTCAAAACAGCTCCTTTATTTAAAGATTGAGATTTGCAGCATACAGAAAGGCATTCCCACATCAGTTATAAACTCTAAAAGGATTAAAAAATTAAATGTAAGAATAAGTAGCCACTATCACTGACTACACTTCCAGAGACCCTGGGTTTGATTTCTGGCACCATCACCAGCCTACAATTTCCTGTAACTCTATTTCCAGGAAATTCCAATGCCCTCAACTTATTTCCAGTGCATCATGCACACTAGAGACACACAGGCATATATGCAGACAAATATCTGATGTGAGAATGACTTTCTGTTTGCTGTGAATATCAATCTTTAAATAAAGGAGCTGTTTTGGCTCATGATAGGCACCATAAAAAAAATTAGGAGGAGAAATCGGAGCATAGATAGGAGAAGAAGCATGGCAGAGTCAGACAGACCAAGCCAGCCACCAAAGAAGAAGCATGTAAGGAACACAGGTGAGCCACGGGCCATGTGGCAGACAGATTAATGGAAATGGGTTGAGTTAAGATGTAAGAGCTAGCTAGCAAGGTGCCTGAGCTATAGACCAAAGAACATGAAGTAAATATAAGTGTTTGAATCACTTTGAAGGCCTGAGCAACAGTGGGCAACTAAGCAGTCTGGGGCTGCAGGTCTGTGGGTCTGGACCTTTGGCTGCCCGGGATCAAGAAACCTCATTGCAACAAACATCCATACACATAAAATTGAAACATGTACCATAAATGTAACTGTTAAGGTAGTATTAATAGAACAAAATTTCAGAAAAAAAATGGCTCAAAATATTGGAATAAACAAGTTTTTTTTGAATAAGACTTCAAAAGCACAGAAAGCAAAATAAAAGTTGCATAGTAGGTATTAGATCAAACTAAAATGCTCTGTCCAGCAAAATAAAAACTCAGTGAGAAAGCACCAGAGAACTTAATAGTTAAAAAACCTGGCTGACTAGGTACAAATTTCTGGCATTGCATTGCCCAGTAAAAAGTTTGTACATAGTAACATGGTGCTTGACTTTGAGCTTCAGACTATCATGATTTAACCTTTAAAGCAATGCAATTATTAAGTAAAATAAGTTTTTGTGATTCCTTTTAGTAGTACTATCTAGACAGGAGAACCACTTGGCTGACCTGGGACCTCAACAGTCTACTCTTGCCTCTTCTAGCATGCCTTTTCAAATAAGGAGAGGAAGGAACTTGCAAAACCAGGAATCTGAGTTGAATCAATGGATGAAACTCACATGGGGGGACTGGAATGCAAACATAATATCTAAGATCCTATATACTCTATGACTCCAAAGGAAGGAGAGCATTGAATCCAGAGCCACATGTCTGGGTAGCTTTGTGAAAACCTAAGCATTCCAAGGATTTCTAGCTACAATCTCGTCTTGTGGTTCATTCCATTCATATTCATCAAGACAAGAGAATAATAAATATTTTATAGCTATTTTTCCAGCTTGATTTATAGATTTTTAAATAGTTAGACGTATAGTATACGAATTAGTATTTTAATCACTAGGGTGAAGACTTCCTAGCAAAAGTCAGAATCAGACTTGCCTCTGAATAAAAACTTGTTTATCTAAGTATGACTTTACTTTTCAACTTCACTACAGACTGACTTGATCATAGTCTCTGAGCATAAATGAAACTAACTCTTATACATAATACATCAAGATAGCCATAATATGTATGCAAGAAGTAAACATACTGCATACATACATTATCAGATAAAATACAGCAAACAACATAAATGTATTATTCATGACAAGAAATGCAATGATTAATGTCTCCAAAATCACACTGGTTTTTTTGTTTTGTTTTGTTTTGTTTTTTTTATACCTACGGGCACAAAATGATTAATTTTTAAAAGATACATGGAATGTGATTTTACAAGCTTTACTAAATAAATTTTAAACACTTCAACAGATTCATTAAAAAACAACAGACTGTAAAATAAAGCAGTTTTCTCAATTAAAAAATAATCATGCTTTTCTATCTGTGGATTCCAAATGTTACAAACTCAAATGATAGATAAGAGAATATAGGACACATGAATGTAACTCCTGGAAGCATATTGAAAGAAAAGTTATGTCTTTGTTATGGTTCGCTTCTCTCGAAATGCTTTAGGAATTTTTCATAACAAAGAAATTCAAATGGAGTATGGTGGACTAGTAACAAAGACAGTTTGTATTAATGCATAAAAAGTATAAAGAGCCTAAATTATTACTTTGTAAGTTTGGCTGCATGAGATTTTGTATCAACAAAAGCTTGCTTTAATTCAAAGGACTGAGACATGAAATGTTGATGAGAGTTAAACATTCATTTTAGTTTGTATTCAAAGTACTAGACCCAAAGCCTCACCAAAGTAACATGAAAAGAATATTTTAAAATACAACACTTGATGAGTTTGAGTAACTAACTTGTTGGGCTTAAGTTTTATAGTAATGAAAATTAATTGTGCTTCAAACAGAACAAGAGTCAGCATAAATCCACATATTTTTATTATGTCTAAAGGAATTACATAACCAAAGTTACTAAAAAAAATCCTCTTTCCCTAATATGAAGAATTATTACTGAACCCTTGTCTATCTATGAACAAACCTCGATACCTGGTTAGGGGACAGAATACTATGTTCTGGTTAGTTTGGCCTAAGTCATGTACCCAGGCTAAAGTTGTAGGGAGGTCAATAGTCTCCATCTGGATTATAAGAAGCACCTCTCATTAATACATTGTTACTATAAAATTAAGAAAAGTTCTGGGAAGCAAGAGATAGTACATGATACATACAAAAACTTCTATTAGAAAGAATGCCACAGATGTACAAATCATACATTTTTTAAATTGCCCCACTATGATAATCTATTTAACTATCATACCTTTATTTGAAAGCATTTAAAAGGTTTATCTGAATACATTAATCTTAATTAATTTTAAAATAATTAGTATAAAATCTATAGACTTATATTTTTAACTTTTATGATAATCAAACAACTATAATGAACAAAATTTATACAAACTGACTTCGATTGTTTAAATTTCTAAAGTTAGAGGTATTAATATTAATTAATGAAAATTACAGTGCATTTTTCTGAATGATTTCATGTTATTTTCTTATTTTTCTAGATTCTTGTTAGTATAAAAATAGATTATTAATAGTGTAGAATTTTACTAGTATATCCATTCTTTTCAAGAAAAGAAAATAAATACTCAAGGTATGCTTTCAACAAGAAAATTATGGCTCAAAAATTATATACTCAAAAATGATTTTTCAAATCCTGCATTAATGGCAAAAATATATTCTTTGTGTAATTTAGACTTTTTCTAATGATATGTTGTTATCTGTATAAATGATATAAGAAATTTGATTTCAAACTAAGCGAAAGTAATTATCATAAGAAATAAAATAATTTTAAACTGAAACCAAACTAAAAGAATGTAGGATATATGGGGAAAGATTTGTTGTAGAATTTTCGGATTCACTGAAATGTATTTAAGTGTTTGAAAAGACAGAGTCCACTGGAGTCAGGTACAGTCTACAATCCACTGACATTGTGGCATTGGGAAGAACTTTAGCTGCAGAAATAGATTATCTTAGACCACACGTTGAGGAACAGCTAATCAACACAGAAGCCTTGGAAGGAGAAGATTATGAACATAACTCCATGAATTACCTGCAATGAATACATTTCTAGATTATTTTTCTGATTATACAGATGATCTATTCTTACTTAAGATGAACCTTAAATATTCATAAAAGGTAGTAACATAACTACACACTGAGACTGTGTCAAGGTATGAAACACTACTTACTGACACAGACACTGTTACACAACCTTTTATCAGACAATTAATTATTTCACTTTAACACTAGGTTTTCATCCCAGAAGCAAATTTGAAAAAGATGACTATAGTTGCCTTAGGTATAAACATGGATGTTTTTTAAAGAGTAAGTGTATTGTTTAAAAGACAACATAGACTTTCCTTTTAATACATAATTTAAATGGCAGTGAATATTTTGCTCATATTAAAAAAAAATCCTAGCTGAAATCCCCAAATATCAAGTGTTATTAATTTTATTTTTCTCAGAGTTTCTTTCCAACAATATTGTTTCATTATTGCTTAGATAGTCTTTATTTGGCAAAAACCCATTAAGTGCACAAGACAAATGCCATAAAGTAAAAGCATCTAAAACTAACTATACATACTAAAATAAAAAGGAAAAATATTCTCATTTTACTAATTCTATTACTGGATTCCAATTGTTTTCATAAGTAGTTTAGATATATATTATCAAAAGTCATAAATCAAACAAATGTAAAAGAAATAGGAAAGAGCTTTAACTACATAGCCTAGTGGTGGTTGTATAAGCATATGACTTGCAAGTACCTAGAGCTGTTTAAACAGAATTGTTTGGTTATTATCTTCAGGATGAGAAGACATGGGGAAACCAGACCATGACAATATTCTCGAAGGGAAAGAAGCACATTATTGAGGACCACACAAGCCAAACACAATGGAACTATGACATCTCATGCTATGCTCAGCTTCATTTTTATGTTGAAGTTATTTTTCATGTATTTGTATAGGTATGACTTACTTGTATCAGGGAAGATGTCAGGATTGTCCTTTATTCCAAAATAGTGAAATAAATTCTTGTTCTACTGCTTTTCCAAGTATCTTAGTCAATATACTATTGCTATGAAGAAATACGATGACCACAGCAACTCTTATCAAAGAAAACGTGTAATTGGGACTTGCTTATAGTTTCAGAGATTTCATCTATTATTATCATAGCAGGGAGTCTAATGGGCTGGAAAAGTGACTAAGAGCTCTACATCCAGATCCACAGGCAGTATGAAGGGAAAGATACTGGGCTTGGCTTGTCCTTTGAAAAATCAAAGCCCACAGTCAGTAACACACTTCTTCCAAGAACACACCTAGTCCAACAAGGCCATACCTGCAAATCCCTCCAAAATAATGGTACCCCCTGACACCTAGGCATTCATACATATGAGCCTGTGGGGTCATGAATATTCAAGACCACACCAAGGAATGTGTCCAATGCCACTGAAAATGTAACTGAAATGAAAAATTTTATGAGAAAACATTGAAAGGGTGGAGATTATTCATGTATGTTTACTTTTCTCCCTGTAAAATTTATCCTTAATACCATTGAAACTATTTAACTAAGAATCATTTTCCTTAGTTCACTCCCTTTTCAGTTTGCTCTTAACTATAAAACTTTGACAATTCTTTTGCCTGATTTTCAGGTTGCTCAGGTGTGGAACTATCACATTAAGCATCTATTACATTCCACATCCCTCAGGGATGCAGCCAATATGTGCTTATTGATACTCCCACATGTCCCAATCCAGATGTGAGTAGAGGTTTCAAGTTGTATATCTTTTGTCTTTCCCTTGGCAACATAATTCTATCCTTCATTGCTTCATATGAGCACAGCAGGTAGAGTTTGCCTTTATTACTTCTAGCAGTTCCACTGCGGAAAATAACTGTGTATCAAACCCTATTTTCTTTTTCTTCTGTCTCTATCTCGTTTTGTAGGCTCCCTTTTGATACCATCCTTACTTTTTACTGTTACTGTGTGTGACTATAACAATGGCCGTTTTAAGGAAATTTATAGTAATAAATGCCTCTATCTATCAAAAAACATCTCAGGGACTGGGGTGAAAATGAGTCCAAAGGTATGAAAATGGTGAAATAAATATGAAAATGGAGATAAGTAAAGTTGAACAAGTACCTTTTAAAATATCAACAAAACAACATTTGTTGTCCTAGTTTTTAAAGAATAACCAAAACAGAGAAACTTCAGCATGCTAGAGTGAAGAGAGATTAAAGTTAAGTAAAACCCAGGTGAAACTATTTGCTGAGAAGTGTCATCTCAGTGCATCCTGGAGAAGCTATTCAATATGGAAGCAGATTACTGTCAGAAATTGCCAGGATGGATAGATGCTTCACCTACAGAGGGAAGAAAAGTATTGTGGTCAGTGTTTCTGTTCACTGACTGAATTATATGCTAGATAGCCTCGGCCAACATTTGTGAATATTAAAAGCAATTGGTTCTGACTCATAAAGTCTATAGACTGCTAAATTGCCATTCTGAAAAATTGGCAAAGGAAGAAAGTTTTCATTTTAAATGCTGTTGAAAGTACATCGCTTATATGCCATTTCAAGGGGCAAAGATATTATTTGATGATATTTACTAGTAAACCAGAGCGTGACTATAATAGCCTATAAATGACAAATCTGCTGCTATTACCTATATATTCAATATTAAGTATAAGTGCAAATGCTGTGCTAATTTGGAAAAATCTAGAAACAAAATATAAACTATAGAGGTGCAATAAAGTAGAAGTTTTACAAGTCTTCAAAGGCATCAATAGTGACTTAAATTGAACACAGTAATTCGGAATATACAAAGTTTTTAAAGTCTTAAAATCAATCTGTAGTAATTTGGAGGTATCATAAATTACAAAAGGGAAAAATATCAAAGAAACTCGAGCCATAAAAGAAAACAGAACACAGAGATAAAGAGTGTAAAAAGTGGGTGCGGGATCAATAAAGGCTAATTCAAATTTAAGGTAAAAGCTTCAAAGGAGCAAAGAACACTTCTTTTGTGGATAAAAGGATGCTGTTCAAAGGCTGTAACTGTCATCAACTCATGAGCATCAAGCAAAGTATAAAACCCAAAACAAAAGAGGGTGGAAATAAAACTTGACATTAGTAGACACATAATAACACAGGAAGAGCTCAATGAACAGCCTTTCTCATTAATTGACAATGTCTATTCCACTTTGAAATAGGCTGACAGACACAGTCGTTTGAGCACTAACCATTAATGAATGCCTCTCCTACTCACATCTGTGGAGTTGTACACTTACCAGTATGCTAATTTTTCCTAACACACTAACATACTTACGTCTATTATACTTGAGACCCATATGATAGATAACTTATCATATACTGAAAATATATACATGGAAAAAGTTTATGTTCAATTAAAACTAAAGCAAACACCTTTTAAAGCCTCAATGTGATTCATTAAAATGAAATGTCTGGGCCTTTGAGCCTTGTACCTGGCCCAGCTCTCTAAGCCATTTCTGTTTTCAGAAGTGGACTCATCCCTCTTTTAAAATAAGAGGTTCCTATTTGTATCACAAGAAAAGAATCATGATTAATTAAGTGTAGTTAAGACCAACATGAAGTATCAGGAGATAAAACATTAACTCTTAGAATTTAATTATATTAATCCACACTCAGATAGCTTTGTGTGTCATTGAATATTCACTTTGTAAATCTATAATCAAATAAAACAATCTAGGGAGTGCTGTAAGTCAGACAAAAATAAAATTATAATTTTGGATGCTATACTGGAGATTTTGCTTCTGCATCAAAAAATAACCTCACAAACTCTCACATAGTATAACCCAACATAAAGTTTTCACCATCTCTATACTATTCTGTTTATCCTTTGCCTTAACTGATGTTATTGATTGGTTAATTCACTTCAGTCTTAACTTGTTAGAGAAAGGGCTTCTAATGGTGAGAAGTTTCTAACACTCTCAGAATAGACAAATTGATTACTCAAAAGTAAATGCTGTGAAGATAACTAATAGTAAACATTATACTTAATACAGCGAGTTTCAGAGCTGAATGCCTAAGGCTATTCCACACAAAGAGATAATATCATATGCTAAGTAACTCTGGACCATTAATAAAACTGCTCACACATTTACAAATTATTATAAAAGCTCATTTGTATTAGCATGACATGAAAATTCTAAAGTACATTCTAAATTCTAAAGAAAATTCTAGTGTATGTACAGCTGCTCTATTTATGGACACAAGGGCTTGGAATGACTGAGGTAGGATGGTCTTGTAGGCCAAAATTAGGATTTAGGCTTGAATTTTATTGCACAGAGGAATGACAAGATCTTTGTTACTGCTTTGCTAATGATTTTCATAGTTTTATCAAATGGATAGAGCAACGTGTGCACTGTGGCAGAATTGCTTTAACAGTCTGGCAGACGCACTGGTAACAGAGAAAAGAGTCAAGAAAGTACATAAAAGCACTAGTTGCACAAATAACTGATATAGTCATATCAAAGCAATATTGTGGAGGACGATTTGAAATTCGTGGCTTTGAGAGGCAGTTCTTAAGGGTGAAACTACTTTTTTATATTTTTTTCCTTCAGCCATACTTGCGTGTGAAAGAAACAAAACCAAGATTAAAAATAACCCTTCTTTGGGATTTTTTTCTTTAATTTTATGTGTGTGCATGAATGTGTTTATGAAGAATACAACATACGTGCCTGGTATCCATAGAAGTCAGAAGAGGGCATCAAATTCCCTGGAACTGGAGTTACAGATGGTTGTCTGTCACCATGCAAGTGCTAGGAACTGAGCCAGCATCCTCTGCAATAGCAGTGCATGCTCTTACACACTGGGACATTTGGTCAGCCCCTTTATTCCTTTTACATTTTCCTTGCTAATACTACAAATAACCTTAACTCTAGATACAGTAAAATATATACTATAGCTAATACTAGTATATTAATAGTATAGTATAGCTAATGTTTATACGTGCTTAGCACTTTCTAGCGCTTAACTACAACATGTGCACATGCTTTGTTCTGCAGTTCTTACTAGGCTCCTATCGGGAAGACATGAATCTTCTACCTATTTTATAAATAAGTCACTCATTTGTTGGTATTGAGCTGGTATTATTCAATACATAGAAAGACACACACCAAATGAGAGTTCTGAAATCTAAACTTCACCCCAAGATTCTTCACTTTGGAGTTTGTATCACAGGTAATCATTGTCCATATGGTTAGAATCTGCACAGACTGTAAGTTTATGTGAATTATGAAATAGTATTTTGTTCTCACTTTTCCAAGGTAGAAAAATGAAGGTATAATTAAGAACTAAACTCAAAGCTCATTTTTAGCTATAGAATAATGGGACGTAAAGTTTAGAGAGAGAAATGTTGGTTTGAGAACATTCATATTCCATTAAGGATTTTTGTGAATAATTTTACTGAATAAAAGATAACTAGTATATAAAACCAGTAATAAAAAACTTTCAAGTCTGAACAAATTCTTATCTCATCTAACAGTTATTGTACAGATTCTTTCTCTTCATATGTGTAATTCAATATCTGAAAACATACAATAGCTACAAAATGTATGGGTGGTGGGTGCCTAGCTGGCCACAAAATTCTTCTTTCTCAGATGCTTTGGAAAATTGGTACAACATATTTGTTTAAAGACCATCCCCAGTTATCCAGAGAGGGACTTTCTCAGTTATCAAGTAGCTCAAAGGCTCAAGGAAAAAGAAAAAAAAAAAAGATATTTCTTAGAATGAATAGCTCAGGGATGGCACAATTTACATTTACTAACCTAGTAGTCTGACCTAGTTAGCATTTCTTCAAGACAGAAACATCACAATGTGTAGAGTATAGATATAGTAGTCTGTAGTAAGAGGTTTCTGGCCCGGACTTTCAGGCCTTACCTGAAGGTTTAGGCCCAAGACCCATAGACCTGCAGAGACACACAGATGCTTACAATACTTTTAGGCTGATCTGTCTAAACTCTTTCCCCTTAATTTAACCCCTTATCCTGTTCAGCCATGCCACTCGGTACCCTTTCTCAGAGCAGCATAGTTGTCCTCTGCCTCTTCTGGCTTCTCTCTGGCATTCTGCTCTGTTCTGCCTGTTCCTAGAGTCTTCTTAGTCTGGTAGCCCTGCCCACACTTCCTGTCTGCCTTTGGCCAATCAGCACTTTTTATTAAACTCATAGGAGGGGACAATTATTTACAATGGAACAACATAATCTCCCTACAATATTCTGTTTTAATGGCTGAGTTATGTGATCTAGCTCTTAGTTCACTCCCATTTGGGAAACACTGATAGTCACATCCTAATCTGCTTATTTCTTTAAGAACACACTACCTGCTAAGCCAATGATAACCAAGCTACAATCTTTAGAAAGAGAGTTTTGTTATAGAGTAAGAGACTAAGGAGAATAGATATACTCCCCCTAAAAGTGAAATAGAATAGATAGTGGTGGATCAATGAAGGTAAGAGGACTGGAGTGTGAGAATCAAATAGAAAATGGGAGACAAGCTGGGGATGCAGGAGGGAATATGAGGAGAGAACTAAAATTAAGAGTCTTTTGGGAGATAGTACAGAAACCTAATACAGTAAAAGTCTCCTAAAATATAATACATATAAAAAGGAAATCTTCATAAAATCACCAAATAATTGGGAGTAGACAAAGTTCCAACTGGACATGTCTTGTTTTTAACTGGGATTTGGTCACACATCCAATTGAGTTGTTGACCAAAAGGGTCTCCTGGAAACCCTCAAGAAACCCAGGATGCAGCCAAAACTATAGGTTTATTTCCACAAACAAATGGCAGAAGACAACACCCATACAACTCATTGAACATGGAGAAGCGGATCTGGTACCCGCATTGAGTCTTCCTGCCTAGATGATAGAATCTTTGGTATAGGAAGGTACTCTGCAGGCAACAAAAGGAGAAAGGTATACACTAAACCACTAAAGGTAAACACTAAAACCTGCTGTCTTACCTGCAGGATACCAGTGCAGAGGTATCACAAAGCTTGTGTGAAAAACCAACCAATATTTGATTTGAGTTAAAGCCTACTCTGTGAGATTAAACTCATGCCCAGCACTGCTTGAGTGACCAACAACACGAGGCTAGATGCTCAAGGGCCTAGGGTCCTAATGATACCCTGCTATACTCATAATCAGTGCCTTGCATACCCTATCATCAAAGAGTTCTTTGACCATTCAGCCCTAAGTAGAATGTCTTATCAAATCTCTCCCCTCAGGGATCTAAGAACTCTATGGAAAGGTAGGAAGAAAGGGTCAGAGCAGATGGAGGACACCAGAAATACCAGGCCCTCTAAATCAACAGGATCTATGCATCTATTATCTCACCAAGACTGAGGCAGCACTCAAAGACCAGCACAAGTCTGCAACAAACAGGGTTCTAGACCTAAAAGAAGTGGACACATGCCCATCCCTAACCTAGAAACAATCTCCAATGATAACCACTTGCAAAAGAAATTTACTTTTCTTCAAGGTAGTCTCAATAGGGATCACACTAGTCGCAAGGGTAGGCTGCATGCACTGTAGCAGATGGCCAACAGAAAACAAATTCAAGGGCATCTTTGGAGGTTGCTTGTCTCATAGTGCCGAGTCAGAGCTTTTAATATTTTTATCTTATGTTATTTATGTTTTTCTCTCTTTTTACCCCACAGGTCCTTTGGGGGAGTTTCTATGGGATTCTCAAGTACACAGATGAGTGGGACTCTGTAATGTACTTGCTTTTTGTGCCCTTTCTTCTGTTTTTGTCCTCTACACAATGTGTTCAATTTTCTTTCATTTTCTTTTATTTATTTTATTATCCCTTAGAGGCCCATTTGTTTTCTAATGAGAAACATAAAGGGCTTGAATCCTTATGGGACGGATGGGAAGAACCGGGAAGAGTAGAACTGGGAAGAAGGGACACTAATCAGGATATATTATGTGAGAAAAATATTTTCAATAAAAGAAAAACAAAAAAATAAAATAACAAAAAAGTACACTTCTGACCCTAAAACGTATATGTTGAAGCACAAGGCAACTGGAATCTTCTATTCCCGATTTGATGCAGGAAGCCTGCCTGCAGAGAAAAAGCATCAGAAGAGCTGCATCATCACAGGATGCTGTTCTAACTGCTGAGGCAACACCGCAGTGCGGGTGCTCCCCAAGTCCATCTCTCTGCTTCACGCCATTGCATTGATTCAAAGCAGAAATCAGAACTGTACTGATGAGCAGTACTTTTACTGAAGAAATTTAGAACTCCCTCTGTCTGACCTGTACTGAATATGTAGAAGATGTGGTGCTGAATTCTCAAAATGCTTTGTTTCCATCTTTTTAAAATTTTCAAATGACTATAAGTGATACATGTAGAATGGATTTCCAGACTTTAAAAACTTGATTTTTATCCTTCTCCTGTGATATATGGAACATTATAAGAAAAATAAAATGTTCGTTTTAATTATTTATTTTCCAAGTTAGATTTTTTTCACCTTTATTCTCAATAAATATATGCAAATTCTTTATTAAATGGGAGTAAGACTTTTTTGAAGCTGGTACACACAACAGGGTGAAAAGAGAGTAATTTTCCAAACTTTTCATCTCAAAATTCAGTTTTTGAAGTGATAAATATGTTAATTAGTTTGATTCTCTATTTCACATTTGAACATCACTGTTGACCTATTAAATATGCCCAAGATTGAGGAAATTCACAGCACAGGTGTTCTAGTCAACTATCGCAATCCCATAGGAAGCTAACCAAAACGGGGTCAATGCTAGAGTGCAAGGCTTTGTTTTGCAATGATGAAAATGTGAGATTTTTTTTCAGACTGTGTTTATGCTCTGAAAAACAATAAGTGAATGCTTTGATGAATTACATGATATGTGGATTATGTCTAACAAAGCTTTCATTTCTAGAAAGCTACCAGAGTAATTAGTACATTATGGTAGGTTAGAGATAGGTACACAGTTCCTACTATAACTAGGTAAAGTGTGTTTACTTTACTCTTGTGAATGAGAGGGCCTATCAGTATTTTGACTGTCATGGTCCGTAAAAGGGATGCTATGCCAAGCCCTTTTATGGCCATGTCTATAGGAAAACTGGCTGTTATTATCTCCATCACTTGGTGATATCAGCAGCTAAGAACTTAATTAACCACTACAGTCTTCAGGAGACCAAGATAGCCATGCGCAGATTTTTTTTTTTTTTTTTACAAAAATAAAAGATTCTTATTTAACCCTTCAGATGCTTCTTCATCTGTCAATCACTTAAGATTTTTTTATCTGGAGCTATAACACCATAAGGCAGAGACAAAAACATCCAGATCACTCCGTACAAGCATACAACTTCATGAGACAATAATATATTATTTCGTGTCGAGAAGTTCAGGATATGCTTGTTACACTGAAATGAACGTAACAAATTAGAGAAGAAGCTTCGAAATTAGCACGTAGTTTCCAGCAGAGCAATTTGGAATAGAGACAGCAGCAAGAGCTCAGGAAGAGCAGCAGTTTTGCAGGAATAAGAAAAGAAAAAGAAAAATCTAGCAGATTCTGAAAGGCAAGAACTCTGCAGTTACCAAGAAGTATGTATTCCTGAAAAGATGGACAGGATTAGCTTCTCAGGTTCTATCTGGAAGAGGGGATTGAGAAAGGTCTGAGGATGGTGCGGGGGGGGGGGGGGGGGGTGTCCTGCTGTATCGAAACTCCCAAAGCCCCAAACTAAAGAGAAATAACTCAAAAAGGAACACCCCTCTAGCAGTGTGAAAACATGGAAGAGAAGGACAGTTTAGATTCTAGTAAAGGAGAAGAAGGGAGACTGGTCTCAGAGAGTTTCCGGTACAGAGATCTTAATCGCTATCTCATTCTTCTCGGTACACCACTGTGGGACCTCAGAAGTGTGGAGCTTGGAGGCTGGACAAGATTTCACCTTCATCTCTCTCATCAGGCAGTGTCTCCTAAGGCAGAGGACTCTTGGACTTTAAAATGAACAACTCTACAGGGAACTTGATCTACAATTTTTTGGAGGTTTTGTACTTTTCTGGCTTGGGTTTTAGAATAGTATTAGCTTCATACAATTCATTGAGAACTATTTCTTTAAATACAAACATATGCTCAAAAATAGAATGAGAAATGTCACTGTTGTATAACTCCTGGTGAAAGAATGACTCAGAAAATGATCATAAAGACATTATTTAAGAGGCTCTTGGAAAGATCTGAAAATGTCTGAATGAGATTTAAACTTCTAAAAGTTCACTGATAAATTTTATCAAACAGACCAATAAGACCTTACACCCTTATTCAAACAGTGTGTTTCGAAGTATGTACAAGAATTTGTAGTTTCTTATTGGAAGATGAGCTTAAATTTAATCAATCTCTTAAAAAATTTTAATAAAATAGGAAAAGGTGAACTTCTTTAAAAAAAAAAAGCAGATAATTCAAATCATCCAAATCCCTAAATTATATAAAATTTTGTTACAAATAACCTATCTTATAAAAATAATAAACAATGGTAAAGAAGATATGCCATATCAAATTAAGAGTTTTGAGACAATATATGAATTTGGATGAGAGGATATTAATATAAAGAATCTAATAATTCAAAGATCTTATGGAAATAACTGAAATCATTTAAAAACATGATGGATCTTCCATAATAGAAAGAAAATGTATTCACTGTCATGTGTTTAAAATAATGTTTTCTAAAAGACTATACAATGATTCATTTATGAATCAAAAATGTGATATCTGATATTTGTTTAAAATGCTCTATGAAGGGGCCAAGAAAATATCTCACTTATAACTGTGATAGCCTTACAAGCATATAGTCTGAGTCCATCCCTAGAATTTATGCAAAACAGTTGGAACCTTTGTAGGCTTTTAATCTCAGTGCTAGAGAGAGGGAGACAATTAGATCCCTTGGGTTTGTTGGCTAGCCAGCCTAGCCTAGTTGCTACATGATGACTTTCAGAGTTCCAGAGCAGTGTGATATCATCTCAACATGTTCGCATCTAACACATAACAAAAAAGAAACCACAGATTTGAAACAATGCAAGGAAGGGTATGTGTAAGGGTTTGGAAAAAGGAAAGAGAAAAGTGAAGTGATGTAATTATTATCTAAAATATATAAATAAATATTCTTCCAAACAACATATAGGCAAGTTCTTGAAAAACAATTCTTGAGGTTGTCCTCAAGTATCCATATGTACACACACACACACACACACACACACACACACACACACACACACACACATGAATATGTACAAACAAAAATACACTTAAAAATACAGGAATTAGAGTATGGAACTTCATTTGGAGTGTGTAATAATTCCTTGTATCAGCACCTCTATTTTTATGTGTATTTGAAAATTTCTATGGTAAAAGCCATTTTACAGATCATATGAGTCTCTATATTATTCGTTCATTTAACAAATTGAGCATCTACTATGCATAGAACATATTATATAAAGTGCAATTCTTTTTTCAAATAAACTTATAATCCAATAGTGGGGAGAAAGAAAATTCCATGTAGTATGATAGTGATGTATGCTCCATTAAATGTTATGTTGGCAGCACGTGCAATGGGAAAGGCTCGTGGGGATGTGAGTAAAAACTCTACACAGTAGGTGATATTAAAACTGTCTTTAAGAATGTATAGAAACTCATTCTGTTAGCACAGAAAGCTACGCATTCAGAATGACAGTGATGGATCATGTCTATATAACACTTCCTATGCTTCAGACACACTTACTATCACATACTATTATCCTCAAAATAAACATGTGAATTACAAATTCTCCTTAGCAAATATCCCCACTCACAGGAAAATTAACTGAGCCATAGAATGGTTAAATAATATAGACAGTCTTACATATTTACTGACACCAAGTTTAGGCATCAAACAAAATCAACTAAACAGACTGTATATTTAGTAACAGAGTCATGAGTACAGAGATAAAAAGTATAGAGCATGACAGTATATTACAAAACTATTATATCTAGTGCCTACAACATCTAGTGTAAGGTAAAATATCAGAAGTATATAACAGGAAACACAGGAAGATGGATAAATAGTAGGCAGACAAATTATAAAGTAATAAAATTAAGAGAGTTTACACCATCTCTATAAGAAAGTACAAATTAGCCAAGGATTTTAATTCATGGTGTAACATATATCAGTTCACTACAATTATAACCTGTGCATGGTTAGCAAAAGAGACAGGCAGAGAATCAATGAAAGTAGGGGGGAAATGGGTTTAGAAGAAAGTGCGCTGGTCTAGGAAACAGAGAGCATGTCAGAGTGACAGGGCTATTGACAGATGTATTGATGAAAGACAACAGCTTCAAAGGAGAATCTCCAGAATGTGGAAGTTGCCATAAATGAGAACACAGATCTAGCATTCATTTTCACCCAGAATTTCCTTCTCTCTTCTCTGTCCCTGTCCCAAGCACTCCATGAATAAGAGGGAGGGAGGGAGGGAGGGAGGGGGAAAGTGTTGGCCTCTCTCTAGGCCTCATAATGATACTGGGGCTTGGTGTAACTTCCAGAGCCTGGCTTGAGATTAGCGACCTGTCTCTAGCCATGACTTCTGCATATGAGTGACTCAGCATAGCCTACCCAAAGACCACCTCTGCCTAATTACTGCTGTCTTAACACAATCTCATTGGCACTAAATCCCCATATATTTTCCCTCACCCAAGACTCAGCCTCCCCCTTCCCTAAACCTATATAACTCCCCTGCCTGATGCAATAAAGTGGGATCCTGCTTCAACAAGTCTCCTGGTCTAGTGTACTTGTCCCAGTGGCTAGATGAGGTCTGGACTGTCTACACTCATCATCCCACTCAGCCCCCCACCCAGGGAGTGTCCAGCTGGACCAGTTATCCATCTGCCCTCATCTGCCAGTGAAACTAGCAAGGAAGGAAGGAGGGAGGGAGGGAGGGAGGAAGGAAGGAAGGGAGGGAGGGAGGGAGGGAGGGAGGGAGGGAGGGAGGGAGGGAGGGAGGGTTAGAGAGCAAAGATGATGCTAACCACCCAATAATACACAAATCACATCTTCATGGGACATTGGCAAAATCCCCCAAATATACTTTGAGTTTCAGAGGAATGATAAAGCCCTCCTCTAATCTGAGTGTGAACGCTGAGAGTGTATGTGAAAAACACTCACCACAGTTTTCTTCCCTTGGACATTTGTAAACTGAAGACTATCCCCTCACAGACAAAGTTCCCACCAAGGTTAACTAAGGCAGCTTCTTGTACAGCTGTGTGCAATAACCATGGTTCTCTGCTCTACTGACTCTTTTAAACATACTGAGCTTCCAGGATGCTGTGGCTTCTCCAGTCTAGACCAATCAATCCCAGCTCTTCCGTGTCTGTGCATGTGTGTCCTTTTTCATTCCCTCATCACCCCTAGTGAGGGTTTCAGTGCTCAATTTATTAGTGGAGTGTGTGTGTGTGTGTTTCTGTTTGTGTGTGTTCTCTGTGTGTATATCTGTGTGTGTCTATCTGTGTGTATGTCTGTGTATGTGCTTGTTCATGTGTATTTGTGTGTAGGGGGAGAGAGAGAGAATGTGGAAAGAGATATAAAATGGTGTAAAGGTAGAGACCAATTATAATTCTATCTACAAGCTCAGGGATTGGCAGAACCCATCAGAAACCAGGAGTGAGACACGGGGTGACTTATTTTCAGTCTCAGAAACAAACTTTTGTTTCTGCCATTTTTAGCTACCTGGTGTATGGTGGGTTCTACAGCATCTTTAAGAAAATATTACAGGTGTCTGTGAGAGGCTGTATCATGTGTCTTTTAACTTCGGGGAATATAACTGTCCAAAGATCCCAGCCGGTATGTTCTGGTACCCACAGTGGGACTGTGTAAGAAGTACAGTTTAGAGTAAGAATTGGAAAAATCACATGAGCCTATTTTCTTTGAAGAAAGGAAATGAATGATGCCTCATTACCTGAAATGTCAGAAGAAAAATGGTCAAACAGCCTGGTGATTCTTTGCTATTTATTAGTAGCTAGCCTTTACCTGAATCCCCCGAATATCATGAACATTACTTAATCCCTAATCCTAAGCTTTGCATCTCCATGAGTAGGACCCATTTCTATGGAAAAGGCCCCGAGTAGCTTGTATTCTCCACCAACAGAATCTATCCCTATGCTTATTACTGATCCTTCCTCTAGGCCAGTGGTTCTCAACCTTCCTAATACTGTGACCCTTTAGTACATTTCCTCATGTTGTGATGACCCCACCACCACACACACACACACACACACACACACACACACACACACACACACACACCCATAAAATTATTTTTATTGCTACTTCTTTACATAATACTTTATACTCCATTGTAATGTACATATCTGTGTTTTCCAATAATCTTTGCCAACTACTGTGAAAGGGTCTTTCAACCCCCAAAGGGTCAAAACCCAAAGGTTCAGAACTACTAATATGAAGGATTGTCTTTTGTCGCTCAGCTAATAAACACTTAAATGAGTACTTAACTTTTGTGGTAAGACTGAATTCTGATGAACTGGCTTTTTGGAGCCTCTTTCCTACAGAGAAGAACATTACACAGCCTTAATACTGGGAGAGAGGTTTGGTTCTACCTCAAATGGATATGCCAGAATGCATTGATTCACCCTGGGTGGCCTTACCCTCTCTAAGAAATGGATTGTAGAATGGGTGAGGGGAAGCCTGGGAATGACTAGGAAGAGGGGAGGGAAAGGGAACAGTAATAGGTATTTTTTTTTAAAAAAAAAAAAAAAAAAAAAAAGAACAAAAAACCTTTTACATTAAAAAATTTTAAAAAAACTTTCATGGTAAGAGAAAAATTTTAAATTTTGGGTCATATCTTTGGATATGCTCTTATCTGTCTATTATTACTAGAAATTTGGCTCTGGTACTGATTTTTGAAAACTCTCAGCTAAATTCTATGAGAACTGTAACATCTGAAACAAAGCAAGTTATCAGTTTATTAGATAATGTTCCTTACAAAACTGTAGCTCATAGAAATAATCCCTTACTGATAAAGAACCTACAAAATTACTGTTCTGCTGAATAAGATACAGGTTGATTATTTGTTCTATACTGTTAATAACTGATAGATTACATTAGCATGTTACATAAGATCTATAAATAATTTTCATCAAAAAGATATTTTTAAAATTTCTGTAAAATACTCCATGGGTATTACCTAAAGTTACATTTGAAAATCCTGTGGAGACTGCTCTTAATGCTTTTATAGATGGCTCTTCTACAGAAAAAGGTACATATATTTTTATATACAAATTCCACATGCTCCACAAAAAAAATAAAGTGTACCCACCTTGAATTGTAGACCTTAAAAATCTAAGCGTCTAAGCTCAATATAACCAATCAGCATTTATTAGCTAATTCTCAGCCATGGAATATTTTAGCTTAAAACTTGTAACAAAAGACTGATTTTTATATCTATACATAGGTCATTTTTATTTCCTACAATATACTGCATAGAAAATTCAACTCTTGTTTAGAAAAATTGGTCCACTACATTATACTGATTTACATAGATGTTTTCTAATGGCAGCCATGTGACTTGCCCCAGTCTTGGCTGATGCCTCATCAGAACGAAAAGGGCCACACGGTGGCAACTATCTTTACGAAGGTTAACGAGTACCTGCCATGTAAGCTCATCACCATCTTTATCAAAATGAAGGTGGTATAAAGATTTCTGGCTATTATCACATCTTCTTTTAAGACTAAGAAGGCAACAACAGGTCTCCAAGATATTTTGAATTAGGTTGGACTTTTATATGACGATAAACTCCTAAAGTTGTAAAAGTATACTCAGGTTAACGCTATATCCGTGTTGTGAGACACACACTCCCGAAAGACCACTAGGGAGCTGGATTCTGATGTAAATACATAAAGGTCAGTTCATTCTTCTGGACAAGTTTGAATTCTGATAGGTTCCAACTCAGGCCAAAACCCTATATTTCCAGGCAGCAGAGAAAATTTGGCCATGAGCTGAGGGTTGAGAGGGATTTTAAAGAAAAATAAATAAGTAAGTGGGTGATACATACATTTCAGGGTTGAGTAAAGGGGAATGAGGTAAAGTAATTCTTGAAAAGATTGGTGCAACTGAAAACGATTGGTTCAACTTTTGGCACAAAACCAAGTTTTGATTCTACTAGTTGAACTTTCATTGTGAAACCAAATTTTGAATCTATCGGCTGTCAGGTAAGTTCCTGAGAGTTTTCCTAGATTCTTCTGAGACCTGGGCCCTGCAAAGGTACTAAAATAATTTTTCCCTGAGATAAAGTTTTGTAATGGCAAAATTCACAATTAACAAAAACTGGCTTAGAGATGCATAACTAACCACTTATGTCTTTGCTAATACCTGGCTTCTAGACAACTTTAAAAAAGTAACAGCACATGTTTAAATAATAAAGTTTACATTCCTAAGGTTTATTCATACATATGAAGACTAAATTCAAGATATATGTCGAATTCTTTGCCTTTGTGACTGTATTTATGGGATTAGGTTTTACTTTAATGCTAAGGGATCTTCAATTTGAATTTTAAGGCTCAAATATAACAGGAATGATAAAACTGCAAAATGCTACAGAAGCTATAACTTGTTGTAAGCTGTTAAAAATACTTAAGCTATGCAATCTAATGGTCAGTCACCTTTAAAATGATCAAACTCTTTAATGTGCTCAAAACTATGTTTATAGTCATAGTAAGTACACACTTTAGCCTTCTGCATAACTTTTCGCCTAAAGCAAGTAACTAAAACCAAGTAAAACTTGTTGGAAATAAGATCTACTTAAGAGGTAGTCCTCAAATTATTCAGTGATCTATTGAATATACCGTTTATAATGTTTAATGACAGGCTTCCTGTACTATTTGGAGTACATTTGCTGCTTTGGTTTGTTCTTCTCAGATCTCTAATGATTTTAATGGCTAACTGTAACTCTATCAGTTTAACAACATCATTAACAAAATCTTATTTTGTCTTTTATTAGTAAAACCTTTAAAATTTATATTTTTTGCAGTATAATAAATAATTTAAAAATATTTCCTCCAGATAATCTGATGGCTTAAAAATACAAAAAAAATTTACAAGTTTCTCATATTTCTTTAGAGACCAAAAAGCTAAACCAAAACCACATTTAATAAACTAAATTATTTTAAAATTTTACCTAAAATTTTATTTGTCACCTTTGTCACGGCCTAAAATACCTGTTGAGTCAAACTGTCTTGTTTCTGAAATATAATAAAAATGTAAAACTTCTAATAAGTATTTCCTCTATGTAACTGTTATACTTCGAAATTGTTCACATTCTTGTTTCATTAACAGTATCAGGTAAATATAAAATTTCATGCTTGTATGGGAAAATTAACTGTATTCTCCTTCAGGATTCTTTATGATTTTTTCCAGATACTTCCAGGTATCTTGTTACCTAAAAGAAGTTTTCTTGATCTCAAAATTAAAATTGTCCTGAATATTAAAGAGCCCAAATTTTAAATTAATAAGCCTTAGATTTAAAGGATAACCCATAGGACTGATCCTGAAGCCATGCTGCCCTCAGAAGTACTCTCAGCTCCTGAGCCTATTCAGCCAGCTTACAAGGCTGACCAATTTTGACTCACAGACTTTTTACCACAAAGCAGTACTGTTCTTAGACTGAACACCAGGTAAAATACTGACATCCAACCTTTTTCCCATCCCTCCTTCCCTTTGCAGGGGAGGTGGGGGGGGAGAGTTGATACAGGGTTTCTCTGTGTAACAACTTTAGCTGTCCTGGGACATACTTTGTAGACCAGGTTAGCCTTGAAAACAGAGATCTGCCTGCCTCTGCCTCCCAAGAGCTGGGATTAGAAGCATGAACCACTGCTGCCTGACTCATCTCTGCTTTTGACTTTAGTCTTATGTTCTTATCGAAAGACCTGCTATGTACTCGATTCTTCTCTTAAGTATTTCCCTATAAATGCCATAGACATTTAACTATAAATCGATGTTCACTTCTTAGAGTAACCAAAAAAAAAAAAAAAAAGAGTTACGGAATTTATTATATTCATTTTATAGATGCTCATTACAATCTCAGTTCTTAAGTTTTACATGCATAACAACACAAACAAATGCTTATTACAATTCCACTGCTATTACTGGTATTTATCAGTTAATAAAAAGAAATTTTTCTTAAGAAAATGTTACAAATTTCAAAATCTATTAACAGTTAAGTCCATGTAGTCAGCATTAGTATATGAGAACACTTGGAATCACATGGAGCTGCCATTTGCAAGCAACATCAGAGCAAGGAAGCATCAAGCATCATGTCCTATGACTAGGTGCTCTGCTTTGATTCTCCTAATGTATCTGCTGTCCTTTGGTAGTTTGAGGACCCATACAAACAAAAAAGTCCTGTGTGCGGTTGTTTACAGTAATCAAGTGTTTATGTACACAGATGATAGTGCAGAAATACACTGGCTACCTGTCAAGATGGAATGCATACCAAAGGGGGTGGGGGGGTAAAACAGAACTTGCCTCGCTCTATAAATAACTGTCTTAATAGCAATACCAAGGAGAGCAGAGTTTTCCAGCCTAGGTTTAGGACAGCAGTGGGGACCATCTACTCATGGCAGAAAAATAAATCTTCAGAATATGCAAAAGGTACATTCTGTTTTCAGTATGTATAATAAGGGAGAAGGTTTCCATTCTCTGGATCCCCAGGAGCAATTGAACCGTCAACAGTCAGAATAATACACCATCTGACCCTGCAAGCGCCCTGCTCTCCGTACCCTGAGCAGACATTTTTCAAAGTATAAATTATTTACAATGGTCTCCAAAGCCTCTGGAATGTTAGTGTATATCCCTACTAAGAAAATAAAAAACAATCCTGAAATATATAATAGAAAACAGATGGAGCAGAAGTATATCTTGCATATTAAAGGTGGTCCTGGTTATAAGACAAACACATAGGCATGTGTTCTTACAAGAACCAAATTAAACATCAGATTCTAATTATTCAGTTTATTTATTCACATCTTGTCCCTCTCAGGATATGAATACTATAACAGGACACAAGACCTTAGTAAGCCCCCAGACCTTAGCATGATTGACTGTATGATAAAAGTAGCATTCAGGCGTAAAACTCAGCATGTAGACAGTATCACCTGCCAAAAGTAAAACAAAGACATAATCTATCAAAGTCCATACTTGTGGGGAAGTCTCTGAATATACTGACCTTGCTTTTCGGCTTCTATAGTTTTGATTCTGGGCTTCATTCAGTTCTTCCTAATTGAAGTATGTCAACACAAGACACTATTTTTTATGCTTAAAAGCTCACCCCGAGAAAGACTCAGCTCTACAATAGGATCCTAACTATTAATTTCTTTTGGCTTAAACCCATGTCCAGGAAGTCTTTTCTGGTGAATGTCCCATAACAAATACCAACATTTATATGTAAGCACCAAGATAGGCAGTGACTTAAGCATCTCATCCTAAAGTACCTCAGTGAGTGACAGCAGATACCTAAGAAGTGCATTTGAGGATGACTCCATAATGACTCTGTCTTCTACGAGTTTAAAAACACTAAAAATTGTTATCAGATAAGTATATTGCCACTTAAACTCTTCAGTGACTCTCCGGTATGAAACTGCACCATAGCAATGCTGACATCTGGTTTGTGTGAGGAAGGAAGAGATTTAAGAAAACTAACAATCTGTATTAAGCACCGGATCAGTAGTCACAATGCTCTCCACAGCAAGTCACACAATTCCTAATCATTTGAAGCTGAAGTGATAACTTTGTTCCACTTCCTCATATGACAAGAAATTTGAAGTCACCGTAATAGCTAGAGTCAGTTCAGGAGTGCCACTGGACCATTCCTGCAGGTCTGTGAGACATTTATTGAATTGGCTTACACATCAAACTCTGTGTCTGAGAGCAGAGTGCACTTGGGAGACAGCAGCTTCCAAAGCAGCGAGAAACTGAAGACTAGAAAAAACACGTCTCTCTTAATCAAAGGGGAATGGTCTACTGCTTATCTTCCCGATGCTTCTCATTTATGAAGCTGGAATTGGGTGGTTACAGTGCTAATCAATTAATGGTGGAGGTGTGGGATTGCACTCATGGGTTAAATAAACTGGTTCCCCATCCTGGGGATGGGCAATTGAGCTAAGAATGATATTGGAATATTGTTAGCAAAGAAGAAACAATCTTTGTAGGCAACAAGAAGTGTGTGCCACAACTATACTTTTTATACTAGAGGGCAAAACATTTGGCTCTATTGGAATATAGCCCAAAAAAGTAACTTCTCTTTCCTGCCCAAGTAAATGCAATTTCAACTGCACAAATGAGAGCTGAGGCTCACTGGCTGACCTTGATGCTGGCACAATAAAGCTCCAGGAGATCGCTGTCTGTGCACTTTTGAGGTGTTCAGAGCCTGAGTCATGAAACTCTGCAGATTGCTGCAAGCATTGTGAACGAACTTCTCCCACAGGGGAATAAACCTTCACTTCAGTCTCTAGAACAGAGTTATGGTAGAAAATACAGCTAAATGGAGCAAATGCATATTACAGGCTCCCATTTCGAGAGCTCTCCAGACCTAAGCACAATTTAGTGCACTAATTTGATCAAAAGGCTAACTGTAAAGAATTTCTAGGCAGGCAAGTTAAACACTGATTGCTCCCAAGAATAGATTGGCCAGTTTAGATTATATCAAAAAAAAACTAATAAACACCATCTTGAGCTTAAAATTAATGGGGGAAATAACTCAACCTAGATTAAAGCAATTTACTTTTCCTTTGGTTTACTTCAACTTTCTCACAATTTCACTTGGATGGTTACTATAAATAGTTTTATTAGAATCTAGGGTTATTTCCAGTCTATCCTATGGCTGTAAATCTGTAAGCAGAATTCTTTAGCTTCTTTATTGTGAGCTAATTATCCATAGTACTTGACCCATAGCAAACATTTTAGGTACTTAAAACAAGAATAAATGAACGGGTCTTCACAGCCTGTAAGGAACACAGAACTGTATACCATGACAAGAGTATGTGGAGAAAGAAACTATCTAGAAAGAAAATATGTAGTTCAGTGTTGCAGCAAGCTTCATCACACACTTGCACAGGCTCTGGCAACAGACAGAGGGATGCAGAAATGGTCAGGGCCACCTACTAGCTATGACAGAGATGGCTTTGCTTTACTTCTCAAAGACACACACACAAAATCTATGGTTCTGACTACCAAAGATATGTTAAGGATGTTAAGAAAATAAAAGCTTGGGAGCACAGTCCCCACAGAGAAGTGAATGTTTATTCCTGACACCTTCTTGTTCTCTCCCCGGGGTGAGAGCACGTCACAGTGGCCATAAAGGACAGAAAGCTACAGAATGCACACTGTAAACTCAAACTCCACTTCAAGAAGCCTCTGCTTCACTTTTTCCTGAGTAAATTCCAACTGATATTAGAAGAAAGAGTTGGGGGATGTGCAGATCATCCTTTATATTTTTGGTCTTTATAATTACTACATTAATGCGTTACTGGTTCACATCTTCATTAAGGTAACAATATACAAGGAGCTAAACTACATGTAATTTACCTACATCATCTCTCAGGTTTGAGCATATACAGGCAACTATGATATCATTAAAACAAAGTAATAGATACAACTACCTCTCCTCAATGTATCTTTTGTCCCACTTTTGATTATTTGAGTAGTGAGGAGCTATTCATTTTTTTTATAAGAACGCATAACATGAGATCTGTCCTTTAACAAGATTTGAAAGCCAGGTATGGTGGTTCAATCCTTTAATTCCAGCACTCGGGAGCAAGAGGCAGATAGATCTCTGTGAGTTCAAGACAAGCCTAGTCTACAAAGCAAGTTCCAGGACAACCAGGGCTTCCACACATAGAAACCCTGTCTTAAAAAATAAAAAAACTTAAAAAAAAATGGAAGTGCACAAAGCACTATTTGCCTAATCTAAGCACTGTTTCACAGTAGAACTTCAGAACTTAGCTATCTATTATACCTAAGATTTTATAACCATTTCTCCTACTCTCTAACCTGAGGAAAACATCACTAAGGATTTTATGAGTTTATTTGCAATAGCATATGTAAGGAGAATTGTGCAATATTTATCATTCTGAGAATGGGGCATTTGTTTTATTTGGGGGCTTTTGGTTTTTTGCTTTCTCAAAATGTTTGTATCCTTCATGACAATTGTAAAGGCATAGATATATCTTTGTAAAACTTTATCTCAGTGAAAGACCATTTTTCTAGAACTTTTAGTTCCTGAGAACAGAGTCCAGGTCTAAGAAGAATCTAGGAAAAAAATCTCAGGAACCCATATGACAGCTAATAGATTCAAAATTTGGTTTCAGATAAAAGTTATACCAATAGCTTCCAAGAATTATTCTACCTCATATTCCCTTTACCCAATCCTGAAATGCCAAGATGTGTAACACCTCACTTACATATTTTTTTTTCTTTTAAAATTCTCTCACCCCTGAGATCCAAGCCAAATTCCCTCCGCTGCACCAGAACACATAGGGTTTCAGCCTGTCCAAAAGAATAAACTGATCCTTTTGTATTTGTATCAGAATCCAGCTCCCTGGTGGTCTTTGGGGGTCTCTTGACATGGGTACTACAACAATTCTGTTGCCTTAAATGCCAAAATTTTTTATGAAGCTGATTCCATTATGTGTATAACATATCTTTTTTATTTATATTTTGATGAGCTCTCAGGTTGTATATAGCACTTAAATACTAATACTGGAATAAACAAGAGATTATATAAATACTTGAGATCTTAATTCCAGTTGTTTTATACAAATTCACAAAAAGTATCACCATAGAAGTTCCATGTTAATTTGAGAAATCTCCATACTATTTTCTTTATCACAGCACTATTTAATATCCACACCAGTGAGATTCAAGGGTGTTGGCTTTTCTATACCCTCACCAACATTTGTCTCTTATTTCTTCATTTTATTTTTATTATAACCTTATAGATACAGACTTGTGTTTCCTTGGAGTTTTAGTTTGGGTTTCCCTGATAACCAGTGAGTTCCTAAGTTTTAAAATGTGTTTTGAGTTATGTGTATGTTTCCTTTGGAGAAACCTCTTGTAAAATCCTTGGTCCATTATTTAACCAGACTATGTGGGGTGCTTTCTATTGAATTATAAGAGCTTATTTTGGAAATTAATTTATTATCAGACAGACACCAGGTTTGTGAGCACTCTCTTTCATTCTGTAGTTGCCTGTCTGTTCTGTTGTTTACTGTGAACTGCTCCGCTTCTGATGATTGCCTTTGTTGCAAATAATAAGTAGAAGAAAGGGGGGGTAAGAAACGTTTCTGTTACATTGTCTTCTGAAGTTTTACCATTTCAGCAAGTCTTATGCTTAAAACCAAGTCATTAATACATGACTTAATATTTGTAGAAGAGGTAAACACTTGGGCCTGTGGCCTGGTCACACGTACATCTCCAACTTTCTCAACATTACTTGACCAAGAAAGCATATATGTTCAGTTATATTTTCTTAAAATCCTTTTCAGAAATTGATTGACTGTTACATTAGTTTGTTTCTGTATTTGGTTCTTTTTCATTGTTATATTTGTCTTCATACAAAATACTTTTAAATTTTTTTTTATTTTGCATCCTGACCACAGTTTCCATTCCCCCTCTCCTCCCATGCCCTCCCTACCTTCCATCTGCTACTCCTTTATTTCTGTTCAGAAAGAAGAAGGACTCCCTTGGGTATCAACATATCTGTAGGGAGATTATCTTGTTTCATTGTAAATAATTATCCCACCCACTGGTTTAAAAAATCACTGATTGGCCAAAGGCAGACAGGAAGTAAAGTGTGGGTGGGGCTACCAGACTAAGAAAACTCTGAGAACAGGAAGCACAGAGCAGAATGCCAGAGAGAAGCCAGAAGAAGCAGAGGACAGCCATGCTGCTCTGAGAAAAGGTACCGAGCCCCATGGCTGGACAGGATAAGGTGAGATGAAGGGTAAAGAATTAGCAAGTTATATGTCTGGGCCTTAGGCCGATCAGTCTAAAACTATTATAAGCACCTGTGTGTCTCAGCGAGTCTGTGGGTCTAAACCTTGAGGCTAGGCCCAAAAGCCCGGGACAGAAACCTCCTACTCCACAAATCATGGCATATCAAGTACCAATAGGATTAAGCACCTCCCCTTGCATTAAGGTGGAATGAGGTAACCCATTATGAGAATTGGGGTCTTAAAAGCTACCCAAAACATTAAGCACCACCCTGCTCCCAATGGTAGGAGTTCTGCAAGTAGACCAAGCTATATGATTGTCACATATATGCAGAAGACCGAGGTCAGTCCCAAACAGGCTCCCTGTTTATCAGTTCAGACTCTGTGAGCCCCTATGAGCCCAAGTTAGTTGATGCTGTGAATTTTCTTATGATACCCTTGACCCTCTGCTCATACAGTTCTTCCTCCCTGTATTCAGCAGAATTCCTTGAGCTCAGTCTAATGTTTGGCTGTGGTCCTCTGCATCTGTTTCCATCACTTACTGGATGAAGCCTCTCTGGTGACAATTGGGGTAGGTACCAATCAGAATGTCATTGGCATAATGATGTTGACATTGTTTTCTCCAATAACATTTGGTTATATCCTGGGGCTCTGGACAGACCAGACCAACCAGTATTTGTCAGGGGAAACTCATTCTGGTGGTATAGGACTCAGGCTGAATTAGTCATTGGTTTGCCACTGCCATAATCTCCATACCATCATTGCCCCAGCACATCCCATAGGTAGGACAGACAAGTAAATAGAAGGTTATGTGGCTGGATAGAGGTCCTAATTCCTCCACTGGAAGTCTTGCCTAATCACAGGGAGATTGCCAGTTCAAGCTACATATCTAATATTGCTAATAGTCTTAGCTACAGTCATCTTTGTAGATTCCTGGGAGTTTCCCTTATACCAAGATTCCACTTGAGATGCCCCACTTTCCAGCCATTTCTTTCAGTACTCTCCCCCTCCAGCCACCACCCAACCTGATCTCTCATGTTCTGATCCCCACACATTCCAAGATCATGCATGAGATGTCTTCTTTTTCCCTTTCCAAGGGAAATCTAAGTATCTTCCCTTGGCCCCCCCTTGTTACTCAACCTTTCTGGGTAGGTGGGTTATAGCACAGTTATCCTCTACTTTAGAGTTAATATCCACATATAAGTGTGTACATACCATTTTTGTTTTTCTGGGACTGGGTTAACTCACTCAGGGTGATCTTTCTAGTTCCATCTATTTGCCTGCAAATTTCATGATGTCGCTCTTTTTAACAAGTGAGTAATAATCCATTGTGTGAATGTACCACATTTCTTTATTCATTCTTTGGTTAAGGGGCATATAGGTTGACATTTTGTCCTATGATGGTGTCATTTGCCTTACAGAAGCTTCTTTCTTTCAGGAGGTCCCATTTAATAGCTGATCATAGTGTCTGTGCCACTGATGTTCTTCTATTCAGGAAGCTATCTCCTATGCCAAGGCATTTAAGGCTATTTCCCACTCTCTCTTCTATCAGCTTCAGTGGAACTGGATTTGTGTTGAGGTCTTTATCAACTTGGACTTTCCACTGATCCACCTGTTTGTTTTATGTCAATAACATGCAGTTTTTTTTTATTGCTATAGCTTTGGAGTATAGCTTGAAGTCAGGGATGGTAATGCCTCCAGAAGTTCTTTTATTGAACAGGATTGTTTGAGCTATACTTGGGGTTTTTTTTGTTTGTTTGTTTTTCTGAAGTTGAGTATTGTTCTTTGAAGGTCTGTAAAGAATTGTGTTGGGATTTTGATAGGGATTACACTGAGTTTACAGGTTACTTTTTGTAAAATGACAATTTTTACGATGTTGATCCTACAAGATCAGGAGCATGGAATGTGGTGGAATTCAGGTGTCAGATGAAGGTCTGAAGACACTTATCCAGGGTCCTGGGCTCCTGAAGGGGGAGTGGACAACCCCATTAAAAAGGGACTGCTGGGATCTTGGGGTCCTGTTTTTTTGTTTGTTTGGTTGGTTGGTTGGTTGTTTTTTTTTTTTTTTTTAGTTGATTACTGGGGTTGGCCACTCCCCCTTCATGAGCCTGGGACCCTGGATAAGCATCTTCAGACCTTATCAGCTGACACCTGAATCCCACCACAATGGAAGATCTTTCCATCTTCTGATATTGTCTCCAACTTCTTTCTTCAAAGACTTGAAGTTCTTGTCATACAGTTCTTTAATTTGCTTGGTTAGAGTTACCCAAGATATATTTTAGTATTTGTGGCTACTGTGAGAGATGTTGTTTCCTATTTCTTTCTCATTTGTGTATATGAGGGATACTGATTTGGATTTTGTTTAAATTAATCTTGTATCCAAATACTTCACTGAAGGTGATTATCAGATGAAGAGTTTTCTGTTAGAAGTTTTTAGGTTGCTAATGTCTGCCATCATATCATCTGCAAATAATGATATTTTGACTTCTTTCCAATTTGTATCCCATTGATTTCCTTTTGCTGTCTTATTGCTCTAGCTAGAACTTCAAGTACTATATTAAATAGATGTGGATAGAATGAACAGCATTGTCTTGTATCTGATTTTTAGCAGAATTGCTTTTATTTTCTCTCCATTTAATTTACTGTTGGCTGTCAGCTTGCTGTATATTGCCTTTATTATGTTTAGATATTTTCCTTACATCCCTGATCTCTCCAAGACTTTTATCATGAAGGGGTGTTGGAATTTATCAAAGACTTTTTACCATCTAACGAGATGATCATGTGTCTTTTACCTTTCAGTTTGTTTATATGATGTATTGCATTGACAGGTTTTGTATGTTGAACCATCCCCACATTGCTACTTGATCATGGTGGATGATCTTTTTGATGAATTCTTGGGTTAGGTTTCCCAGTATTTTCTTGAGAATTTTTACACATTCATGAGAGAAATTTGTCTATAATTCTTTTTCATTGAAATTTGTATCTTTTGTGTATCAGGATTAGTGACCTCATAAAAAGAATTTGCCTATGTTCCTTCTGCTTCTATTTTGTGGAATAATTTGTCGAGTATTGGTATTAGACTTCTTTGAAAGTTTAATAGGACTAAGCCCCGGACTTTTGTGTTTGGGAGACTTTTTGTGACTGCTTCTATTTCCTTGGGGGCTATAGGTTTATTTAAATTGTTTTGTTTATCTTATCTTGATTTAATTATTTTCATACCAATATAGTACCTACTGCAATTTCATAATACATTTTGAAATCAGAATGTATGATGTCTCTACTTTCCATAAGGTTACTTTGGCTACTTGTGAGTCCTTTGTAGATCTGTGTGAATTTTAACCACATGACCTATTAATGTTTTCCCCACTGATACCAAATTCAAACAGATATCACCATAATTGGAGTCCCATTCACTGTCAGCTTTACACTTAATTAAGAATTTAAAGCTGATTTTCTCCACTTTCAAAGCTTCATTCTTTAACTGAAAAAAATACAGTCTACAGTTCAATCTTTATATTATGCTAAAGTTCTCACATTAGTCCTTTGTTTTTCATCAATTTCATAGTAGTGTATTTTCCAGAAAATAAAACGCTCTTATTTGAAGAGTGTGGAGTAATGGAGTTTGCAAGACTCACATAGATCAGTGTAACTAGTGCAACCAAGGAGCAATGAAGCTTTTCATTACCCCTAATGATTCCCTAATGCTTTTCTCCTGTAGTTTCTCTGCCTTCAACCTCACTCCAAGCAAGAGACCATCTGACTGTTATCTATATACATTAATTTTAACTCTTCCAGAACAGCATGTAAATGGAATCATTACATACTTAGGTGTTTTATGCTGACACTTCATTGAGCTTAATGTCATTGGGACTCATTTCTGTTATCTCTTATCAATAATTCATGTCTTCTCAGCTCTGGATAGTTTTCTATGCATGAATATTACAGTTTATCAAATCACCTAGTAAGAGACATTCAGGTTGTTTGTAGTTCGGGGGACTATGAATAAACTTGCCTAGGAATTTTTATATAACTTATTACATAAGCATTTATTCTCAGACTGCTTTATAAGTAGAACTTTTAAGTTTCTTATGAAATTTGCATAACCCTCTAAGAAACTGCTTACATGGTTCTCCAAAGTGTCTGCAACATTATATTCCCACTAGTAATGAATACAATATCCAGTAGCTTCCTCCCTTAACCATAACTTGAGATTATCTTTAGGGATTTATGTTTTCATTGCTTACTATTTTTGTGAGAATTAGTTCTTATTAGAATTTTAATTTGTACTCCGTGATAAGTTGGTAAACATCTTTTATATATGTATTGACTATTTTTTATTTTATTTGATGAAGAATTTTATAATATTGTCTTCTAAACATGTACAGCAAAAGATATGTTTTCTTGATAATCTTTGATCAAATATTTGTATTGGTAACACTGTCTCCCTATTTGTGATTTTTCTTTTATTTTATTATGTTATTTTTGTTTGGGGACAAAGATATGTAGCATACCTTTTAATCTTCTAAATAGTTTTTAGTGTTGAAACAAATATTGGGCTGGATATGTGAGACACTAAAGATGGTTTTCTTTAAGAGTATTGTTATATTACAGACTCTGAGGGCAGCTCTGCTGAAAGCAAGATTTTTAGAAGCTAATGAGGAAACCATAAGCCATCTGTGTTTGCTAAGTGGTCTTATCCTAGTGAAATGTAAGTGTTCTCATACATTTGGGGCAAGAGGTGGTTTTGCAATGAAGCCAGGCCCCACCCACGCTCCCTACTCTGATGCAGAGAATGGAAGAGAGTGGCTGCCACCTTCATGATTGTACTTGGAAGATATAAATCTCAGGTCCTTAAGACTGCCCTCCATTGTAAAACTGAAAAGGGTGTTTTTAAAGGGTTTTCATCCCAAAGGTAGATAGAGAATTCAGAAGGAAAAGAGGAAGGGCAGAACTGATGCAAACATAATCCTCAGTTTTGAAAGTCTCAAAAAAAAAAAAAAAAAAAAAAAGCTTAGTTTATAAAAGAATTTGACAGGAAATGCAATCTAAAAAAAAAAAAAAAAAAATACTCTATTGAAAGGAAAGGGATGCCACCACTTCCAGACCTTCAGTTGGAGAGAAATGTCAGGAACTGGGGAGGAAGAAGACCCAGGGGAGTTTCAAGGTGAGGAAAACATTAAGGTCCCTGTCTTGGCTAACAAAGAGTAGAGTAGTTTGATTATAATAATTCTTCATGCACCTTGTGTTGTCAAGTACACAGGGACAAAAAAACTTTATCCTAAAGTTACAAAGAGTGCCCTCTGCCTTTTTTATAGTTTATAGTTATAACATTTTATCTTTGTCTATAATTCGTTTGTTATTAATTTTACGAATTACATAAACAAAAATTAAAATTGGGGTTTTTTTCCCTACATCGCTATCCTAATGTGTCTAGGCCATTCACTAAAAACTACCTTTCCATTTAATTATCATATTTTAAAATATTTATTTATGATTTATTTATTCATTCATTATGTATACAGTGTTCTGTATGCATGTATCCCTGCAGGCCAGAAAAGGGCATCAGATCCTACTACAGTGGTGGCTGTGAGCCACCAGATGGTTGCTGGGAATTGAACTCAGGACCTCTGGAAGAGCAGCCAGTTCTCTAAACTTTTGAGCCATCTCTCCAGCCCAACAATTACCTTTTTTAATAACAGACCAATTTTCCACATAATTTCTACTATTTCTGTCATTAGTCTGCCCCATTAATAATAAGGTGCTGTTTCAATTGCCATAACCTAAATAGAGGAAATTTGTTTCATACATAAATGATAGTCATATACTGTAGGTGAATCAATATTTTCCCTATCTTTAAAAATATGCTACTATTATACTATATTTCTGGTATTACAACATAAATTGATAGTTTGATTTCTACAAATAAATAATTGATTCTTGAAACTTTTTTTAAATATTTACTTATTTTTAGGTGTTTGGATGTTTTGCCTGTGTGCATATATGTGTGTGTCCCACATGCATGCCTAATGCCCTTGGAGGTCAAAAGAGGGCATTAAATCCCTTGGAACTTGAGTTATAGATGGTTGTGATTAGTCAGTCATGTGGGGGCTGGGAGTAGCACCTGAGTCCTCTGGAAAGGTAGACTGTTCTTTTAACCAGTGAGCCATTACTCCGGAGCCTAACTGTTAGAAAATTTTATTGGTATAAAATCAGATCTACAAAACTAGAGGCAAGTTGACCTCTTATAAGATTTTAATTTTCCAATCTAAGAACAAGGTATGTCTTTCCATTTACATATGCTTCCTTTAATTTCTCTCAGCAAAGCTTAATAAAGTCTAGTTTGTAGGGTTTATGTATTTGTTATTGAATTTTCCTTGATTGTGATTATGATTTTACAGTTATGGTTATAATGTTTATCATGAGGATGTGCTACTATAGTTGGACCTTCATAATGGCCTTTGTGGGTTAAATAGCATCTTTTTTAAAAACCTGGTTTTGTTTTTTTCTTCATTTTAATTTTTTATTTTTTAAAAAAAAATATCTTTTTTAATCCATGTATCCCCTGCTCCCCCTCCCTTCCCTCCTCCCAATTCCTCCCAGTCAGCCTTCAACCTCTCCCCTCCCCATCTTCCCATCCCCCCCCCAAAAAAGGGCAAGAAGTCCCAAGGTTTTAACCCACAATTTTGGAAGGTGATTTGCTTGGAATGGGAGTTTTACAGATAAAATCAATAGAAACTTATCTTCGAGTTCAGATGGCCCTTAAATACAAGACCTAGTGTCCTATAAGAAAATAAGGATACAAAAAATGCTCATAGTCCGTGAGAAGACAGAGACTGAGATGAACATGACGTCCAGAGTCAATGGAATCTTCAAGGATCAAGAAAAGAGTCTTCCCCAAAGTCGTCACAGAAGCTCATTCTACTATGCACTCATGAATCAAAACAATGATAAAATGAATATAAACTTCTTATAAATGTCTCACCTGATGCGCGGGCATGCATTTTGCAAGTAGTCCATCTTGGCATGTGCACTAGTTTATTGCTTCCTACCTCCAAATCCACATCCGTTTTTCCTGTATTCTAAATAATACTGGAGCTTACAATCATTTCTCTCTTCTTAACTGCACAATTCTGGGCTTTATCAGTAAATAGTAAGTGCTAAGGTTAGAGGGAGGAGCTTCTTTTTTTAATTCTTTGAGTTTTACTTCTTCCTGCTCAGTGGCACGCTGCAAATCCAAAGATGCTTACTCTCCAATCAGTCTCTTTGACACAAGGTTTACATTAGTTTCATCCTTCTTTGTCATCAAGAACCTGTAAACCCAGAAAAACCCTATCCTCATGTCTCCCATAGAGTCTGAATTGCACTTGTAGTGGAAAAGGACATCCCAAAACAAACAATTGTCTCTGTTTTCAATTTAGGCATGATTCCTTGACCCTACTGCTGGTAACCACTCAATTTCTGAGTCCTGTGCTACACATTTTAGAAGCTTTCTGCTTTAACAAACTAATAGCTGCTTATGTAAAATATTGCCTAAATAATAGAGTGGCATTTTATAGTATGAAAAAAAAATGTAAACAGAACTGTATAAACAAGAATGCCCTACAATATCTTTTGTAGAAGATATAAAATGAAGAAAAATACAATTCAAATAAATAAAGCCAGAATTTAGTACTAGCAGAGAGTTTATACATGGCAGATGAAAGACATTTCTCCACACATAAAAATAATAACAGAAACTTTAAGAAACATAAATAATTGAAAAGTAAAAATTAACAAGTGAAATTAGTATTAAAAATTATAGTTTAAATAAACGATATGAAAGGTCACCAAGTACCCAAAGCAAACATAATAACAATGTCTGGTGGGATCTTTTTTTTTTTTTTTTTTAAAGGTATACTGTGTGACATAATTAGCAACAAAGATGGAGGAGGAAGGGTAGGAATACACAGTTGGAAATTCATTGCACCTGTGCTATGGAGCTACTTGAAAATAATGTCATTAATTTTAAAAAAGACATACCAGTTTGTGTAATAAAGCATAACTACATCCAAATTTGAGCACAAATACTTTCTATGGGTTCATACTTAACAGAAAAAAAAGAAACAACTTTCCCTCACATATGTAATAGGTAAATAAATTATAAGACGCTGCTTAACAATGAGGAACAAAGTTTTGATTTGTGCAATTGAATGGATGGATCACAAGTTCACTAAACTAAGTAAAAGAATCCACTCAACAAAATCATACCCTGTACTTTTACAGAATACTCTACAATGGGCAAAATGATAGAGATGGCAAAGACATCAGGGTCAGAAGAGGGGTGTTATCACCAGAGGAGATTTTGGAGGTGATAGGGTTAGCCTAGATTTTCATTATGGTGAAGCTGATTGTATATCTGAATGTATATTTTTACCATACTATAAATATTTAACATTTACCAAAACTCACAAAACCACTCACCAAAAATTGCAAATCTTAATACATAAGGTATAAAACTGTTATCTATTTTATATTTGTATCATATTTTCATATGAAGCAAAGTTGAAGGCAATATTTAAAAAAAATAAGACAGGTTTAATTATGAGAGTTAGAAGACAAAGGGACACTCAGAAGAAAGTTTTGTTGAGAACATTTTTGAAAAAAGCTACAGCGACATGTTCATTCATACCTTTTAAAGTAAATTAATATTAAATTAATATGTAGTTAATGACATGAAATTTGAGTCCCATTAATAATTTGTTTGTCAATACAGTTCTAGGACATGCCTAGAAGAAAACATTGTCTACCACAACATCATCTCATCTCAACCCACATGGCAAGAATGATGTACCATGGTGGGTGTGTATTAGAGCAAGCATCCATATCCATGATCAGCAGTACTTCAAGAGAAAGAATATCACTTCAGAATCTTTGGTGAGTGTAACCCCAATTTACTGCCACTTGTGATCTATTAAGAGTTTGAATGGAAAACCATATTTCTGGTAGGCATCTCCAAACACGAACTATCTATTCTCTCCTCTAGCAGTTTTAAAATTTATCACTACTCCATGGGAGCAGTCTACCTATACAGCATCACTGTGACCTCTACAAATTGATGTGATTGAATTGCTTTCAGATATCTATAGGTTACAGAGGTGATAAGAAAAAAATCCCATTGTAGCTCAGTGTTTTTATCAAGAGCATTGCTCACCTTGGCACACAGTGTCTTCTTTCTCAACATAA
This sequence comes from Phyllotis vaccarum, assembly GCA_033318265.1. Taxonomy (NCBI): domain Eukaryota; kingdom Metazoa; phylum Chordata; class Mammalia; order Rodentia; family Cricetidae; genus Phyllotis; species Phyllotis vaccarum. The sequence continues at coordinate 38,148,479 of JARWLC010000006.1, forward strand.
TATGCAGTGTGCCTCACTGGTCAATATGTATGACAAAAAAGCAAGACTGACCTTATTGCCATATTTTTCCATTCAATGCTAGAAATATTAAAGACAAGCCTAGCTCAGCATCAGCTACAGTGTGCAGAGGGTTTAAGAGCAGACATTTCTGATCTTGTTCATGCATGAGCCGCCCGACTGCAAGTCACATCAATCCCTACCATTGCTCTCACCACATCACATTTTTTTCAACTATCATTACCTCAATCAATTACGCTGCTTTATACTGCTATTACTCCAGAAAACCTGAGATATAAATAAATTCAAAATCTGCACAATGTTAACTAGCAATTGGTTTTATTATAAGCTAAACAAAGCAAAAGTGAGCCTTGTGTTCTAGGTGTTCCATTAAACGTTAAGGAGACAGGAAAGAGTGCAAGTGACAGATGCTTTGGGCTACACTTTCTATCTCTCTAGAGAATTGCTAGCAAATTCATCAACTTCAAAAATAAATATAAGTATTTCCATTAAAGTCTCTTTTCCTCCACAGCAAAGCCAATTTAGAGGTTATTATTTCTATCAAAAGTAGAATTAGAAAATAATTGATACATGATGAATCAGTCACAGAAAATAAAGCTGAGGAATAGTGTGAAAAACACAGGAGACAATTTAATAATTTTTTCATAAGTTTGAAATTTTCTATAAGGCAGCATTAAGTTATTATAAACACCTATACAAAAACCAAGTATATGGGAAAGTGTGTGTCCTCATTTAGCTTTTTTCTAACATAATGTTTTCAAATATAGATAGGCATTCTGAATGTACAGCATGGAATACCACTTGTTGTGGGCAGCAGAGCTTTAAACAACAAAACACATTGTGATGGCGTCCGTATTATGCATGCATTGTGCATCCTTGTATGTAGTAGCTGTGTCATAACGATCCAACTTATATTTCAGTTAATCAAAAGTTCTCTTGGGTTTTATTATAGTAACAGCATCATTAAGTAATTTCATTTGATTAAAAATTGTTGTAACTCTCCTATTCTAAATAAACCAAAACAAGTATCAGTAGTCTAAACTATCATAAGAAAGTATTCTTAACAAATTTTGTACCACCCATGAATTTTCTTGTATTGCATGTGCCAAGACACACTTAAGAAATAGTTCAACATCCTTAGCCATCAGGAAGGTGCAAGTCAAAACAACTCTGAGATACCATCTTACACCTGTCACAATGGCTAAGATCAAAAGCAGCTCATGTTGTAGAGGATGTGGGATAAGGGGAACAGTCCTCCACTACTGCTGGGAGTTCAAGTTTTATAGCCACTTTGGAGATTGATATGGTTGTTTCTCATAAAATTGGAATCAATCTATCTCAAAACCCAGCACATATCCAAAGGATGCTCAATTATACCACAAGGGCACTTACTGAACTACATTCATAGTAGTGTTATTGCCAGAACCTGGGAGCAATCTAGATGCTCGTCAACTGAAGAATGGATAAAGAACAAGTGGCACATTTACATAATAGAGCATAACTCAGTTGTAAGCCAATAAACAAACAATGACATCATGCAATTTGTAGGCAAATAGGTGGAACTAGAAAAAAAAATCATCCTGAGTTAGGTAACCCAGATACAGAAAGGTAAACATGGTATATACTCACTCATAAATGGATAGTAGCTGCAAAGCCAAGGCTAACCATGCTATAATCAAGATCCCCATTGAGGCTAGGTAAAAATGGAGAGTCCAAAGAGAGACGCATGGATCTCCCTTGGAAATAGAAAAGATCTTCTAGGTAAACTGAGGGAAGGATGGGAACATGAGGGACTGGGCACTGTGGGTTGCAGGTAGGACAAAGGAGGAGAATAATAAAAGAGATGTCTTGATGGGTAGAGGATTTTAGGGTCAGGGAGAACCCTGGGTGCCCAGGAAACTCCCAGGAATCCATAAGAATGACTACCAGCTATACAGCAATATGGAGTACACTGCTGAAGGAAAGAAACTGTTCTGTGGTGATATATTTTATATTTAATAAAATCAGTCTGGAATATCAGAGAACAGATATACTTACAGTAAAGAGAGGAAGGCCAGAGAGTGGTAACTCATGCCCTTTTTTTCCAGCACAAGAAAGACTGAATGGTGGCCTTTTAACACCATAACTCCAGAGACAGAGATCTTTCTGCATTTCTGTGTGTTCAAGGCTAACTACCAAATAGTAGTAGCTCACACCTTTAATCCTAACTCTAGACTATGATGCAGAGTTGAACCTGGAAGTGAAATAATTGGGCAAAGAAGATATTTAAGGAGATATAAGCAGAGGGTGTGCTATTCTGTAGAAGCAATGAGAAGCCATGCAGAGGAATCTGGAAGATAGCTTTTACCCCGAGAAGTTGGCTGGGTGATATTTAACTGTGGTCTGCTTCCTGTCTCTGATATTCCAGCTTTTCCCCAATATCTGGCTCTGGGTTTTCATTAAATACCAACTAGAATTCATGTTTTACTGTTATTTCAGCCCTTAGACCCTATCTTGGCATACAGCACCATATTTACCAGGATAATTATTGCAATGCTGTATAAACTACTCAATTGCTGCTACAGAGCAATAGTAGAGTCTGTGGGACTATTATGGAGAATAGAAGTCTACTGCCAAATTTGAAAATGAAAACATGAAGAATTAAGAAAGGTGACATGATATTTTCCAAAAAAGGTGATATTTTTCTCCTAGCATGTAAAGACAGGTGGGTTGTCCAAATGATACCAACAATCCATGACACTTTTGTCTTGACAACAGGAAAAGGGAGGGGGGAAAATGAGAGAGAATATTGTAAAACTTACCTGTACTAATCTGTGCAGCCCTTCTCCTGGGGGTGCAAGGAGAGCACCTCATAAAGATCCACCCAAAGGTTGTCAGCTGATACGGACCAGCATGAACTTAGGTGAATTCCACTGAGTGGAAGAAAACTTCCTATGAAATCCTGCAGAGTTTGTGCTGCCCATGAACAAAGGAGAAAATTTAAATACTTATGTAAACTTTTGATCCCTTTTCCTAGAAGAAAATGTTTTATGCAGTACCATATGTTAAAAATGTACTAGGACTTTTAATTGTTTAATTAGTGGTTTGTTTGGTTTTTGTAAGTAAAAATGTTATAATTATTGAAAAACAACACCTAAAGTATATCTGTAATTATGATGATTTAAATAACATGTACTTTGTCCAAAAATATGTGTGTGTGTGTGTGTGTGTGTGTGTGTGTGTGTGTGTGTGTGTGTGTGTGTGTATGTGTGTGTCTTAGAGATTTCTATGTGGTATGAATCATATTAACTTAGTCTAGAAAAATTCTTTCTTACAACTTTTTCAGCATGATTTTGAATTTCTCTTGGAGAGAACCCTTCTTAAGTATATATGCATGTAAGCATGATGTGTGCGGCAGGAGTATGGGTATAGTGTATTGTGTTCACATATATGTGCACATGTGTGTGTGGTATGGGTGTAGTGTGTATGTGTCCATGTATGTGCATGTGTGTGTATGCACATGTGTGTGTGTGTGTGTGTGTGTGTGTGTGTGGCATGGATGTAGTATGTGTGTGCATGTGTGTGCATGTGCCCATATGAACAGGACAGAAGAGGATGCTGAATTTTCTCTTCCTTTATTCTCCACCTTAATCCTTTGGGACAGAATCTCTCTATAAACATGAAGTTAGACTGTCAGTCAGTAAGGCTTTAAGTTTCAGTGTCCACCTTCTACAGTACCAGGATTGCAGGTACATATGTGGCCATGACTTCTGGATACAAAAGCAGGCTTTCTGTTTGTATAGTTTGCCTGTTAAAACTCTGAGCTCCCAAGTCATGAAAAATAATACTAACATAACTCATTATTGCAAAACACTATAAATTATATACTAATGCCCAATTTTACCTCTATCACTGACTCTAAACCACTAAGCAGATTGAACAAACTCTGACATCATAAACAGCTCCTGATGGTTTTTTTTTCCAGAATATAGATGTAGATTCTTAGCAGTTGATATAAGAATCCACAGTTGAATCATAAAGAGGATTCAATAAATTCATATTATATCAGATCAATACTATTTCAGATTTAATTTTATTATATTCAGGAAAGCAAACATTAGTAGAAATGCTTAAGGATTCTTTTTTTCTTTTTTGTATGTGCATTTTATTAATTTTTTTTATAAAAATGTCTTTTTTATCCATGCATCTCCCTGATCCCCTTCATTCCCTCCTCTCAATACCTCTCAGTCAGCCTTCAGCCTCCCCCATCCCCATCACCAATTCTCCTCCCCGAAAAGGATAAGAAGTCCCTAGGTGGGTCAGCTCAGCATGGCACATCCACTCCAGGAAAGTCCTATTTCCTCTTTGCAAGATCCAGACTGGGTTGGGTGCTCCTCTGCAGGGAAGGGGCTCCAAGGTGCCAGCCCACACAAAGGAACAGTGCAATCCCACCCCTCGAGGCTCCACATACTGCCCATGCCATTCAACAGTTGCCTACCATTGGAGGGCCTAGCTCCTTTTCCCAATGGATCCCCAGAGCTCCAGCTAGCCATCACTGTCAGATTTACCTCTTAATCCCTATCCCCTTGCTCATACAGAATCTCTTCCCCTCCTCTCAGCTGGACCAGGAGCTCTGTCTAGTGCTCAGCCATGGATTTCTGCCTCTGTCTCTATTCATTATTGGATGTAGGCTCTGTGATGACACTTAGGGTGGTTATTCATTTGATTATAGGGGAAGTCCTTTTTAGGCACCCCCTCCACTATTGATTGGAGACCCGGCCAGGGAATCCTGTGAGTTCTAGGAGGTTTCCCTAGCACCTGGTCTCTTTCCAACCCCACACTGGCTTCCTCAATGGAGACATTCAGCACCTTTTCTCCCTCTTTGTTGCTCCTCTCACTCAACCATCTCCTTCTCTCATGATTTGTTCACACCTCTTCTTGATTGCAACCGGTTATTACTCAATTTGCTAAGATGATCTTCTCTATTTTCTCTTCATAGGGGAATCTTTGGGTGTCTCTCAAGTTCCTTCTGATCCCAACCTGTTCAGAGGTTGTGGTTTACAGCTTGGGTATTCTTTGCTTTTTGTCTAAAATCCACTTATGAGTGAGCACATCCTAGGCCTATCTTTCTGGGCTTATGATACCTCACCCAGGAGGATATTCTCCAAATCAATCCATTTGATTAGGATATCTTTTTTCTTTTTTCTTTTTTTGTGCCTGCTCAGTAGAACTCCATTGTATAGATGTACCACAGTTTGTTAATCCATCTTCGGTTGAAGGGCATCTAGGTTGTTTCCAGGTTCTTGCTATTACGAATAGTTGAGCTAATGCCTTTAGGGTACAAATGTGCATCCTTTAAGTATATGCCCAATAGTGATATTGTTGGGCAGATTGATTGCCAGTTTTCTGAGGAACCGCCATACTGCATTCCAGAGTAGCTGTACAAGTTCACACTCCCACCAACAATGGAGGAATGTTCCCCTTGCTCTGCATTCTCTCCAGCATAGGCTGTCATATGTGTTTTTGGTCTTAGCCATTCTGACAGGTGTAAGGTAGTATCTCAAAGTTATTTTGATTTGCGTTTCCCTGAGAACTAAAGATGTCAAGAAATTTTTTAAAGTGCATTTCAGCCATTTGAAATTGTTTTGTTTAGAATTCTCTTTATAACTCTGAACCCCATTTTTAATTGGGTTATTTAGGTTTGGGGCTCTAGTTTCTTGAGTTCTCTATGTATTTTAGAGATCAGTCCTCAGTCAGATGTAGGGTTGGTGAAGACGTTTTTCCATTCTGTAGGCTGTCATTTTGTCTTATTGACTGTATCCTTTGCCTTACAGAAGCTTCTCAGTTTCAGGAGGTCCCACTTATTGATTGTTGTTCTTAGTGTCTGTGCTACTGGTGTTATATTTAGGAAGTGATCACCTGTGCCAATGCATTAGAGGGTATTTCCTACTTTCTTTTCTATCAAGTTCAATGTAGCTGGGTTTATGTCGAGGTCTTTGATCCACTGGGAATTGAGTTTTGTGCAGGGTGATAGGCTTGGATATATTTGCATTTTTTTGTATGCTACCACCATTTGTTGAAGATACTATTATTTTTCATTGAATATTTTTTGCATCTTTGTCAAAAATCAGTTGTCCATCAGTGTGTGTGTTAACATCAAGGTCTTCAATTTGATTCCATTGATCCACAAGTCTGTTTTTATTCCAGTACCAGGCTGTTTTTATTACTGTAGCTTTATAGTATAACTTGAAATCAGTGATGTTGATTTCTCCTGAAGTTCTTTTATTGAGCAGGATTGTTTTGGCATTCCTGGATTTCCTGTTATTCCATATGAAGTTGAGTATTGTTCTTTCAAGGACTGTAAAAAATTGTGTTGGAATTTTGATGGGAATCACATTGAATCTGTAGATTGCTTTCGGTAAAATTGCCATTTTACTATGTTGATCCAGGACCATGGGAGAGCTTTCCGTTTTCTGATAACCTCTTCAATTTCTTTCTTCAGTGACTTTTGTCAAACAGGTCTGCTCCATCTTTGGTTAGAGTTATGCCAAGATATTTAATGCTATTTGCAGCTATTATAAGGAGTGATGTTTCCCTTATTTCTTCAGCCCCTTTATCCTTCGTGTTAGGAGGACTATTGAATTTCTTTTTTTTTTTTTTTTTTTTGAGGTATTCTCTTTTTAGGTGGGGTGGAGATTATGTGAGTTGATGTATGTGTGTGTGTGTGTGTGTGTGTGTGTGTGTATGTGTGTGTGTGTGTATCATATATATGTGTAAAATAAAGAAAAGCCATATGTAAAACAACTGTTACAATAACTTGGCTTATTTTCAAAAGGATAAAGTAACTTTTGGAATACTAATACAACTTAAGGTATTCACATATTAGAATTGAAAAGGAGAGAAAAGATATCTTTACTTTTCCATTCAGCATTTCCAAAAGGCTATCATGGAGCTATGTTTTCACATCCTATAGATCCCAGATATGATAAAGCCCTTCCTCAGAAAATTGAAAAATGATATTTATCAGGTTAATGAAGTGTAGTTTATCACGAAACCTTTTATATATATATATATATATTTCCAGCAACCTTACCCTTCCCCATAAAGACTTCATTCTGCCCGAAACACAATGGGCTGCCTGACTGATTATACTCTGGAAATATTTATGTAACATCTGATTACAGCAAAATTCTTAAAAGAGGATACAGAAGATAAAGGAATAGTAGACAGGCCTGACTTAAACCACATGTAATTTTTGGTATCTCCTAAATCACAGTGTACGATAAAAATTCTTCAACCATTGGTGGATGTCTGAACACTATATTATCCTCTTAAGTGAACTTCCAAATTTAGAAACTTTATGGCGTGACCTTATCAAATATATTACTTTTAAATCCTTAAACATTACTGACCAATATTATCATTTAATTTTACATATATTGTTTTTAGCTGAGTTGAAAGCAACATTAAATGGCAGGTTCACATTCTCAGGCCAAAGCTCAAGCAAGTGATGTTCCCCTTCCATCATTTGTCTTTTTAATGGATTCCTTTTCAAATGTTAAAAGGACATGTTTTCCTTTTGGAAAAATAAAGCAATTTCTGAATTTTTACAAATTGTCTCAATTTTTAGTTTTAAAGAAACAAAGAAGTCTCCTCAATATTTTTTATCTCTATGTTAAGACTGCATCATAAAAAAGGATTCTCAAGCAACATGAAGCTTTCTTTGTTCATTTTACATTTCAGAGGAACAGGAGAGATCCACATCCATAGTCAGAGAGCATAGAGCATCAGGTACTGTGAAAATGCATCATAATATACATTTCAGCACAGCTTTGGTCCTCATCAAAATCCAGCTTTGAAGCATTTGCTTCATATCTTCTGTGTGGCCCCTTCTTTTATTGCAGAGTAATGCATGGGCACTAATCTTAAGTAAAAAGTCAATTCTGCTATCATGAATCTTCCTGGAAGTCTCCCTCCAGATTCCAATTGCTATTTTTTCATTAGGTTTCTTCCAAAATATATGACAAAGTGGAGAGTATTACTCACTAGCAAATGTAATAATCCTGGAATGTGGCACTATAGATCTACCATAGGTAAAACTGTACAGATACTCTTTGTTTTTATTTCTAATGTGTGGTCCATGGCCTAACAAAAATACTATGCTGTAGACATAATGAAACTGCTCAGAAGCATAACTAAAGTTTAAAATGTTACAGCAGTTCAGAAACAAAACTCACCACCGCTGAGTTGACACTTTCTCCCCAAAAACCTGAAGTATCCAGCTGTTAATGTCAATCCTCAAAATATGTGCACAGAAGATAAGGCTTCACCCAAAAGTCAGCAGCATTGCTAAAAAAGAAATGGCCCATAGCTGGAGAAGAGTTAGAGACAAAAAGCCTGTTTCTGTTTTGAATTTTGTTCAGGATTGTGCTTTGCCTTAGCAAAGAAGGGATGAAAATGCTAACAAGCCAATTTAAGTCTCTCAGTAAGGTAATAAGTGCTGAATGTTTTATAAACCCAAGGATATTTTGTTCAGTTTAAACTAATATCTTGATATAATACTTAAAATAAGTTTAAATTTTTCTTTATTTTTGAAATTTTCATAGACGTATACATTGAGATGTATCTATTACCATTTTTCCTCCAACGTTCCCCATAGCCTCCCATCATACCTCAACCCTATAGCATATTTTTGGATTTTTGTTTTTATAAAACATCCAACTATGATTAGTTGGTGTTGACCATGCAAGCATGACTGTGGCAGCATTCATTAGGGCACGAGAAACCTATCAGTTGTTATATCCTCAATTAAAAAAAAAAAAATCCTCCTCCAGAAGCTGTCCACTGCCAATAACTGGTCTGTATGTGATTAGCCTCGAGATCATCTACCCATGTAATGCAGGATATCTGTCTTAATCTTGTGGAGGTTGTGTATAAGTCACCACAAAGGCTGTGAGTTGTGACACCCATAGCATCTCCAGAAGGCTGCATTTCACAGCACTCCTCCCCATTTCCTGACTCTTGCATGCTTTTCAATTCATTATCCTAATGTTCCCTGAGACTTAGTGAAGCACAGCAGTTAGTAGAGGTATCCTTTTCAGAGATAGAGGTCATTCCCAACTCTTCAACTAATTATTCACTTCTCTATTGACTGCTTTTCATTGCAAAAAAAAAAAAAAAAAAGGTTTCTCTGACAAAGGTTGAGAGTAGCCTGACTTTGTGGGTATAAACATAATGTTTAGAAGAAGATTTGACACCATGACCATTTCACAAAATAACCATACTAGGTTCCACCCAGGATCCCATGACATCACAATCATAGACTTTTTTGATCAGAATCAAGTATGATATCTTCTCCTTTGAAGTTGCTCTAAAATCTAGTCAGAAAGTAGCTGTTCCATAACAGTTGCGTGGCTATTAAGCCATTAAGCACATCTTGCCTGAAAGGTCAGTACAGCAGCATGTGATTTTAGACTTCCGATAGAGAAAACCTAAATAGTAAATGACAGCAATACAGAAATGTCCATATTAACATAAAGAGACTTGCTTAACTTTTCTAATGAATCACATTTTATTCCTTTATCTACCACAAGATTCAAAATAAAAGACTATAACCGAATTGAGACTAAGGGAGAAAAAAATATAACAGTTAATAATTAGAATAAACAGTATTTGAGAGAACCGGGGTTCTGAACGCTGTTGATTAACAGATTTATTTTAGCAAACTTTACCCACTGTGTGAGAATACAGAAAGTGAAGTCTAAAACAACAGAATTAAAAACTGGGTCTATGGATTAAAAAAAAAAAGAGCCTGAGAAAGAAATTTATCGATGGCAATTGGCTCTTTGTCTGTTAGTAAGTCTAAAGTTATTAGAAGTCAGTCAATATGACCCATGCTGTGGAGAAGAGCTCAGTATAGACAGATGTGGAACAAGCCAAATTGAAATCTGCAAAGACAAAGTTAAATCAATGATGGCACTAAATATGTGTCCGATTAAACTATTCCAATCTTCATCATACTAGTGCCCTCACACCCTACATCACATCACAGAAGGGCAAACCTACACATGCCAGCAGGTAACCATGGTCTTCCTTATGTGATGTTCTACAGTATAAATTAGATCATCAAAGAATGGAAGGATTGGAAAATAATTTAACATGTGATTAAATTCATATCAAAATAATAAGTTGGGGTATGGGCTACATCAAGGGTACCACCACTGCCATTGGGCCACAACCACTGTGGCTACCTTGCTGACCAGCATTAATTGTCTGTCCAGGTGAAGAGATATCACCAAAGTGTGTAACAGAAATGTGAACTACTTCAGCCAGAGAAAATGATTCCCCAACCATTGCTTCTTAGGGGGCAGGACCAGTGGAAGTGTGCCATGAAGCCCCCACAGCACTTATTAGGAATACAACCATACTCTCCAGGGGACATGAATCTTCCCTGTCACTCCATTCCTTGAGTTGTAAAAGACCGTCTCTCTGAGAAAGTTCAGTTCCTAGTTCACTGGGGGCAACACTATAAGTTCTTGGGGGAAGAGAGAGAACAGAAGGGCTCTAGACACTTAAATCTGACAGGAAATGGTTTAAATTCATAGAAATCTTTCTCCTTTAAAGAGAACACTGACTTAATGTGTCTAAATTATCCAGATTAGTAGTCCCCTGCACCCTGGCACCTGTGGCAACTGATTCGAATGATTATACAAAAGGAGAGAGAGACAATATCATCCCAGTAAGAAAGGAAAACTGACTAAAAGCAAAATAATACCATTTTGTGGTATTGTTTACTTCAGTTGTTATAGTAGTGTTTTACACTTTTATCTGACCGGAAGAGCTTCCTAACTTGTGATGCCTGCCATCACCTGAGCAAGCTTCAAACAAAGGTCTACAGATTGAAAAACAGAGACAGGCCGGTCACTCTTAAAAGAAGATTACCATTTATTGGAGTTCAGGGGAAGCCTTATATACTGGGATTGCCTTTGACCTTGAATAACCCCTGCAGCTCACAAGCAACAAACACAAGACCTTAGCCAGCTTCTTTGTCCTTGGCTAATAACTTCCTGATTCCTAAATCGAAGCACCTGCTTGGGTATTGTTCCGATAATGGAAACAGATCAATTGGTTCTGGTAAACACCACAGGCCAGTAAATAGTGCTATGCCCTGGGAACAGACCTCCACACTAATCTTTTCTTTTCTATACCTACAAAACATTTCTTTTCTAGATTTCTACAATCACCCTACTCTCCACTGCCTCTTCTATCTCCAGTTCTATTGTCTCCTTCACATTCATCTTTGGCCCTTCTTCCTACCTTCCCCATTCCTTCCTCAATTTTATATTTACCTATCAATACCTTAGCTCTTAAAAAAATGTTAAATAACATATTTCCTATCAAATATCCCAACACAACTATCATTGGGACTTCTCAGGACAGTGCACTTCATAGGCATCTTTGACAAAGTCAATGCTGAAACTGCTGGGGTGAGTCACTGGGGCAACACGAAACTGCCGTCTCTAAGTAGTAGTAGAAAACATAAGACCTCAAAACACAATTCTCCAAGTAGATTCATATCAAACAAAGCAAAAGTGAGAGAGCTCAGATGCACACAACAAAATGAAGTAATGTAAAGAATACAATGCAACCTGCCAGGACATGGACACGAACTCACAACTTCCTGAAAATAGAAACTAAAGATATCACAGTGTCTGGAATGTTAGAGAAATAATTCAGAGTCCTACTTTTAAAAAAGGATCACTAGCATATAGAGGACTCAAAAACAGATGGGTGAGATAAGAAATCAATTTAGGACCTAGACTAGAATGTTATCAAGCAGAATAAAATGATCAGTAACTTAAGAAATGGAAAACTTTAGTAAGGAAATTGAGACACTAACTTTCCCAACAGAAATAAAAAATAACCCAACAGAAATTTTGAAAATGAAGGTAAAGGGTCTACACCCTGCTCTTATTCAATGTAGTGCTCGGTCATATTAAGAGCAAGACAAGAAAAATGTGTAAAAGGGGCCCAGAGAAGAGAAGAGCTCAGTTTACCCCTCAGCAGACAACATGGTTTTATACTTGAGATGAACACCACCAGAAAACTTTTGACTCTGATAAGCACTAACTCTGATAAGCTACACATAAAAACCAGAAACTTTTATACACACCAATAACAACCTTGCTGAGAAAGAAATTGGGGAAATATCTCATCCTAATAGCTTCAAAAAATTTCCCAGAAATAAACCTAAATAAGGAGGTAAGAAGATCTCTACAAACTACAGATTAAACACTGTGAAAAGTAACGGAAAAGGACAACAGACAGTCAAAGGAACTCCTATCACCCAACGGGTGCAATTAATGTTGTGACTGGGAGGGGGTCACATTGGCTTTTAAATGCCAGTTCCTGGACTGCTTTTCAATCATTTTGCTAAAACCATTTCCACTTTTTCAGTATACTGTTCTCCTAAATGAATAGGTTCCTTTGAAGGATGCTAAGATTTTCAGAATAAAATGCTGGCTGTGTTAAGGTCCTTTTTCAAGGGAATCTCATCTCATGTTCATACAAGGGACTTCGGGTCTATAAACTGACTCATGTTTGGCAATTGAGAGGATGTAACATTATTATGATGATTCAAATAAGATTTTTGTTCTAAGACCTAAAACTGCCTACTTAAAATTAACTATGACTTTCAAAGGCTGAATAAATGTTTCAGTCTTATATATACCATAATGATGAAGGATTTCTTTTTCCAGGTCAAAACTTAATGACTGCTTTACTCTACTGTCTAATAAGAGAAATATATTCATCTTTTTTCTGTCAACTAACTGACACCTTTTGTTCCCTGCAACTCTGGGATCATGTCATCCATTCCTCTGAATTCAAAGAGTGTCCAATTTGATGGAAGCTTTACAACTTACAACTGTGACCTGTAAGGAAGAACTTCCCAGACTTCTCCAAGATTCAGGGCTCATTTATAACATTTCTTACAGCTTCAGATAAGGAAGTATTCTCATTTCCTATAACTTTGATGAAGAGAATATCTAGTCCCCTCTGTGAGATAAAGTTCAGTACTGCACACACAAATTTTACATCACAAATCTCTTTTACATTCAATCTCCTTTAGCCATCAGATACTACCTTTTTCTACTGAACATCTAAGATTTCTGCTTCAGTTACTGTACATTATTAGAGGACTCAAGTTTTATTAAACAGACCAGATAAACTTGGAGGCATTCTAGCTAATACAGTAGAACATCAGATCCAGAATCTCTTAGTCCATCTACATCAAGCACAATCGAGTATTGCACTTTCCCACACTGTTCCAATTAGTTTGAGGTTCCATTTCTCAAGATTGTGCTCCATGATTCTGTCAATATAAATTTTAAAAATACAACCATTTTATTATGTGCAGGACAGTTTTATGTGTTGCATTTGCTACCTTGCCTGCATGGATAGCAGATAGGTTTTAGTTATATATCTGAAAAATAGTAGGTGGAGATGGATGCCAAGCATCCATGCAGTTCCTTGTGAGGCTATTTTCTTAGAATGAGCTTCATAGTCTAACCCAGAGATAATGAGAAAGCACTTACTCTGACAGTCAGCAAAGTTTTAAAGAGTCCTGTGGGGATATTTTCAAATATAATAAAAACAGTGGAGATATCAGAGGGATCTACACACAGTCAGTCTAGAAGGATCAGACAGTGGTAACTCACACCTTTAATCCCAGGAATATCCTGGGAGTGGTAACCTACGCCCTTAATCCAATCTGGGTTAGAGGTCATCTTAGTTTACAGAAGTTCCAGGCTCCAAGGCGGCAGTGGTGGTTACCTACGCCTTAACTGAGCTAAGAAAGTATTTAAGGTAGACATAGAAAGATAGAGCAGGCAGAAGAAGCCAGGAGGAGCGAGGCTGAGGAAGCTGGAAGACAGCTGGGTGAGATCTGACTGTGGTGTTTACTCTCTCTGATATCTCTGCCTTTCCCAGAGATCTGGCTATGAGTTTCCTTTATTCATGCAACACTTGGTGTCCAACTTTGAGGCACAAATTTCTCCCCTCCCTACCCAAAAAAACCACACTTGCCATCCAGAACAACACATGGCCAGAGGAGTAATTACAGGCAGGGTAGGCTTTCTGTTCTGAGTTAGCCTCCAATCTTAGGCAGACTGGCCACACGTGTTTCCATTTCATTTTCATCTGGGTAAGTTTTTCAGACAGTGGCCTCTTTCTCCTGGTGGGTTGTTTCTTTTGTTCTTTTTGGACCCCTCCTTGGGCTGCTCTCACACTAGGTAGCTGCCCCACGTTGGCTGCCAAGTGTTGCACAAGTAAAGGAAACTCTGGGAAAGTCAGAGATATCAGAGAGAGTAAACACCACAGTCAGATCTCACCTAGCTGTCTTCCAGCTTCCTCAGCCTCACTCCTTCTGGCTGCTTCTGCCTGCTCTGTCTTTCTATGTCTGCTTTAAATACTTTCATAGCTCAGTTAAGGCATGACACCACCACTGCCTGCCTGGGAGCCTAGAACTCCTTCTGTAAACTAAATGAACCCAGATTGTATTAAGGGCATAGGTCACCACTCCCAGAATATTCCCTGTGCTGTGAGTTACCACTGTCTGATCCTCCTAGACTGACTGTGGGTAGATCCCTCTGATGTCTCCAAATGTTTTTATTATATTTGAAAATATCCCTACAGAGTCCAATGCCCCAAGCTCTGTTAGAGGTCTTTCCATGGAGCCAGATCAATTGGTTTTAGTTTCTACTATGTGTCTTCAAATCTCTTCAATACTTTAAAACACATGAAATTCTGTAAGGCTATAAACTTAGTTTGCTTTAAAATAAAAATGACTTTAGAACTAGACCTTAGAAATAGTATTCAGAAATCTACTGAACTTGTGAGTTCAATAGAAAAAGTTTGCTTGGAGGCAGCCAAAGAAACATTCTAGATCATTCCTTGCATCCTGAGACTTGAAGGTATAATGTTCATACCTATACTTCTTCTGTGCCTTTTGAAAAATTTGTGTAAAAGGATTATAACCAGTGTTGCAAGGGTTGAAAGGGTTTTTTAAAGAGTAGCAAGAATTTGGCCATCCAAATCCTTATTTTTCTCATGGACATGTATTATAATTTTCTAAAAATGATCATTAGATGTATTATACCATGACATATGCCAGGCTCTGTGGACTGCCAATGTGTCTTTTACCATTGGAAGCTATGTCGTTGATGCCTCTAAATCTCATAAATGCATAAACTAACCTCAAGATTATCCAAACACAGAGGTTCCATGCTCCAAGCCCTCTGCCTATAGATGCAAACAAGCAAACAAAAAAATCCTGCTTTTGGTTTCATTGTGTGAAAATTAAAGTAAAACATCCTGCTTCTGTTTTTAATTGATTTGGGATTCTCTACGTAACTAGGAAGTTAAAGTGTTAATAGATTCAAAGCATAAACTTTAAAATTCAAAAACAGACACAGAACACATTCCTAGAGCCTACCAGCTCCTACTCAAATAAGCAAAACCATATACAGGCTTCAAAAATTCTTCATTGTTCTCTGTATTTATATTTCAACATTGGAAAATCCAAGAAATTAACAATGTTTTTTAATATATTAAATATTAGTGTTAGTAGTTAGGCTGGGTGCCTAGAGTAAATCCTAGCAAAAGAAGAAAAATAGCTACACTAAGTTTCTTAGGGAAAACAATTTTCACAAGGGCAGAGCATATTGTCTAAAAAACAATTAATACAAGCCCTGTGCTATATTTGCCTATATGTGTGGGGCAAAATATCTTTGTCCACAATGTCTATTACAGTAAGATTCATTTGCAGCAGACAACTGCTGTGAGCCTAGAAAAGACAGTGATTGGGATCTTTGTGCTCATTGAGTGGAAAAAAGCTCTCCTTTCTCTCAAGCGGTCTGTGACAATTTGTTGTGGAGGAAGACAACAGAAGAGTAATCCTTTCTGAGAGTGCTCTTAACTTGATTAGCTGATACTTGATGATTCGACAGTCATTGAGTCTTTGGGTCCATCAGTCTTCTCAAATATTAACTTTCATTGTACTCCTTCCCTCACGCTATAGACTCACATTTTAAGACTTTAGGGTTTGTAGAGTGTAATATCCATTATAAAGTCAATAGTAAAGATTGAAAAGATTTCAAAATCACTTATTCTCTCCTCTTTTGGTGACTTTATAATTGCCCCCTTCATCCTCCAAGTGTAATAGATTGAATGAGAGTGGCTAGCATAGGCTAATGGGACTGAATGCTTGGTTCTCCATAGGTAGACTTGTCACTGGAGGTGGGCTTTGACATTCCAAAAGCCAAGTCAGAACTCAGCTGAGATCTCCCTGTTTGCTGCTTGTGGATCAGCTGTTGTCCTGCCCAAGGCATGACCCACAGAAAGACCACCAGGGACCAAGGCTGTCCTTGCAAAAGCAAGGTTTATTGCAGAAAGTGCAGGGAACTCATCTCACACATGCAATCAGCAGCCAGAAGGTGGAGGGGTTGTAAGGGTTGAGAAGCTGATAGCTTTTATAGGTAAAAACCACAAGCCGGATAACTGGGTACAGGTCGTTTTTGGACTGGTGGGCTGCAGGCATTGCTGAGAGGAGTGGGGAACTTGACAAGGGAAGAGGGTCGGGGTGCTTTTTCTGTTCTTGTCATTGGTTGGCTTATTCTCAGGGACATTTCACAGCCACCATAAGGACATGGGCCTGTCCTCAGGGATTTTTCAGACCACAGACCACCAGAAGTCTCTGCCCTCCGTCCTTAGAGACTTTCCATGGCCGGCCACAAGGTCAAGGTATCTTATTTATGTGGCTGAGGGTCAATGGTGGAATTTACCACTGCTGTTCTAAAGTTAGGGGCTTTACTGAAATCTGCTCTTTTATTTCTTTGACTGTGAGCTCTCAGCTATTGCTCCAGCACCAAGCCTGCCTGCTGCCAAGACAACCATGGACTCACCCTCAGAAACCATAAACTAGCAACCACATGCTTTCTTTTATGAATTACCGTGGTCATACTGTCTCTTCCCAGCAGGAGCAGTGACTAAGACACCAAGTGACAGATCTAGCTCTCTCACATAAGGACCTCAGTCCCCTCATGCCCAACGGTAATGGGGAAGAGTTGACCTTCGTGTAGCTATTTTACAAGTTCATCATTATGGTGGAGATCAACAAAGGTCTTTGTTGATGAAAACAGATGGAGCTCTTGAGGATTGGAAAGCCCCTAAGATATAAATTTCCCAATTAGAAGTATGTGGAGCCTGTGAAAGAGGGACCAGAATTTATCTCTAATGCATGAATTGGCACTTTTAAGCCCATTCCCCATAGAGGGATACCTTTCACAGCTTTGATACAGGTGAGGAGGGGCTGGTCCTGCCTCAACTTAAGATGTCAAATTATATTGACTCCCCTGAAAAGAACAGATGACTTTAACAAGCAGTGGAAACCCTCTTAAAGACCTTTGAGTAGCTATG
Organism: Phyllotis vaccarum; assembly: GCA_033318265.1. Lineage (NCBI taxonomy): Eukaryota > Metazoa > Chordata > Mammalia > Rodentia > Cricetidae > Phyllotis > Phyllotis vaccarum. The sequence goes on from JARWLC010000006.1 coordinate 38,165,951, forward strand.
AGTTGATCATGAGACATCAGTTGTTATAGTGGAAAATTATTAGCAATATATCATATCTTTTCTCATAATCCTTTGATTAATATTTATTGAGGGGTATATGAACATTCATGATACAAACTGAACCTTAAGACAACTCTTGGAGATAGGAACTGTCCCAACCAGCTGCTGATTCAGGAACACTGGAACAACACAGGGGGGAGTGTCCCATCTGCCTCCTTAGGGGTCTGGCCATGCCCCATTCAGGCTCCTGGTACTCCAGAGACAGGCCTCCAAGCTTTGCCAGCTAACACCTGAATCCCACTACAAGTTGTAATCACAAGCATCAAGCACATTCAAACTGAAAGTTACTCCTTGAAACAACTCAGATAAGAAGTTGTAATTTACAGAAAAACAGCCATAGACTACCTGTGCTTCAAGCCTCAGACAAAGGGATTCCTATGTCTTTGTACACAGAATATTTAGAACAGCCAGCTATATAAAAGTGCTCAGGATTTTTAAAGAAAGAAATGAGAAATGGGGAATAGATTATCTTCAACTTCCCTTTCATATGTATCTTTTTATATTCTCTTTGCAATTCACTCATCTTGAGTCTTAGAAATTGCTTTAGACATCCTTATTGAATTGCACTCTACCTATGTATGATTGCTTCTAGGCCTATGACACTGCATCTGGCCTACCCTCCATCATTCTCCACTTTCCCAGCTGCCTCAAAAGACCTCCCTGATGAAAGTAACGCCCCCTCAGTATTTTATCCCCCTCTCCAACATACATCTTAAAATAAAAGTTGCTGAACTTTCTTTGTCTAAACTTTTAGGCTAAAGTATTTTCTGAAAAACTAAGCTGATCAGAGAGAACATGGGATTGGGTCGGGTGGGGAGGGGGGACCTCAACAGACACAGACGGACAGAACCTCTCAGCTCTCACCACAGATCAAGCACAGGTCAGCAAATTCGGGGCTATTTCCATTTGTACTGTAAGTGGCGCTGAGAAGTAAGCCACAGCTCACCGGGCTGAAGCCTTCCCATTGTGTGCTGAACCTCCCTCAAAGATTGTAAGTTTCCATGGCTTATAGCTGGGGGAAAAGTAAAGGGAGGGAGGGAGGGAGGGAGGGAGGGAGGGAGGGAGGGAGGGAGGGAGGGAGGGAGGGAGGGAGGGAAGGAAGGAGGAGGGAAGAAATAATTGTATGCATCCCTTGGTACTTCTCTGCCTTTATTCCTCTAACTCATTTTGTTTGCTTGTCTTTGTTTTTTCTTAGTGGACGTCAAAACTCAACTTAATTTTTTAAAGTAATTTTTTTTTATTTAAAAGATTTTCCCATACCCAGCACTGCTTGCTCTCCCCCTCCTCACCCCATCCCCCATGACTTCCCCTACTCCAGAGGGCAGGAGTCCCAAGGTGGGTCACTTCAGTCTGACATATGCAGTTGAGGTAGGTCCGAGTCCCTTTCCCCAGTGTCAAGGCTGAGTTATGTGTTCCTCTGTAGGGAATGGGCTCTGAGATGTCAGTTCATGCACCAAGAATAAACTCTGGTCCTACTGCCGGAGGCTCCACAAACTGCCCCAGCTGTTTGACTATGGTCTACATTCGGAGGGTTTAGTTCCTTTCCGTGAAGGTTCTTCAGCTGTCATTTCGGAGTTAGTGAGCTCCCAGTCACTGGGTCAGCCTTCTCTGTTGGTCCCCTCCTCATGGTCCTGATCTCTTTGCTCATATACTCCCTTCAGCTGGACCCAGAACTCCACCTGGCTTGAGCCAAGAACAGATTAAGAACACAGTAAGGTTTGTGAAAAGTTTAAAAATACTGTTAAGTAAATATTAATGAGAACAGGATATTTAAAATAATGCAAGTACAAATTATAGCACAACTGTTATAACATACTTTAATAATATGAAATTCCTTAAATCCTATCAAAGGTGATTTGCAACAGGAATTTTTGCTTGATTCATTAATGCACTACTCCATAGAACATCACTGAGCCATCATTTTTATTCTAAACAGTTGCATAGCCTAGTGCATGTAAAGCTACAGCACAAACTGAATTAAGCTACTTCCTTATGTATAGAACTTATCATATACCTCGTTAAATTATAAATATGCATTTTAAAATAGGTGTGATTTAACTAGCATTACTTATGGTACTTCTCTGTGAATGATTTCAGCTATTATTGGGTGTAGGTAGAATGCACTTAGATAATAACAGAATAAGCTATATTCATTCAAAAAGTAGTCATGAAAAATCTACCACAGGACAATTGCTTTTCTTATTTCTAAACACATACTAATAAAGAAATCATGCTGTCCCAGAGCAGCAGAATAGATGACAAAGAAGAGAGATGGCCACAGAGCATACAACTGGACATGTAAATTCATGCATATATCAATATGAAGAAGAGATGTCTACATTCTTCACTATGTGGTCAATTTAAGGCACATGTCACACACAGTTCCCATTCCAAACAATAGGAGTGAGAAACAAGAGAGGCAGTTTTTCATCTCAGTGGCCAGCAGGCCCAAGACGGCCTAGAGCTTGAAGTGAAAGCTGGAATCCAGATACAGCTCAAGCTGTCTGGAAGAAGGGCTTCTCCCTTACTGAATGCAGGCTCCATCACTATGAGGGGCGCTTAAATTAGATAAGGCGATCTGCTTTACTCTGTCTGTCACTGTGAATGCTAATCTCTTCCAAAACACCCTTACAGACCTGTTACAGAATATTTACCCAAGTGTCAGAGAACCCTAACACTCAGACAAGCTGACACAAATTGACCCTTTCATGCCCACCTTCTTGTTTACTGGAGCCCATAACATTTTCGTAAACCATACCTATTCTCCAAAAAGAAAATAAAAAATTTATAACATATGAACCTTTCCTCAAAGATGGTACAAAATCCTTAAGTGATATTTATTTTTCTACTGTTCCCATAACTGAAGTGCTTTGGTGTAAAACAAAAACTATGGCCCCAAACCACTGTATTTTATGATAAATGATAAATGAATAGAGTGTAAAAGAAAGATATTTAGACAGAAATACTTAAATCAAATAGAAAATATTCATGACAATCTCAGTCATGAGATTATTATTTTTTATAAATAATAAAGCTTATCTAATTTATGTTACTTTAACAAAATACTTGAAGTTACTGTATGTGTTTGTTTGGTTGTCTAGATGTTCAGGCTAAAGATACAAGAATGGGCAATCTCATATGCAGGCACTGTCTGGGTAATAACTTTACAGAGACACTGAAAGAGAAATCCCCATGAACAGATTCCAAGAATATAGGTTGGCCTTGCTTTACAACCATTCTTGTAAGACCAAACTCATTCAATAGGCTCTGCATTGGTCATTTATGGAAATGACAGCTGTTAACCTCCCACAAGGCTTCATTTCTTAAAGGGCCATCTTCCTTCAACATTGCCACACTGACAGAGCTTCCAACCCAGGAACCATGGGAGCTACATTCAAAGCCATAACAGAAAGCACAGCACTCTAGTATTGTTCTGACTACCTTTTTCCACAAATTATTCTGTCTTCCCATCTGTCTTCAGAAAATATCTCAGCTAGTCATGGTTTTTAAACAGTTTTTAAAAGAGCCCAAACGGCCACTAGCAACCCTACCAGGATTATTTTGTAATCACAGAGCTTATAATTCTAAGATATGCCTTAAATAATGTACTGTGTTCCATATATAGTCTTCTTTATCTTCAGTTTTGAATAGAATTCGATTTCATTTTGATATTCAGGGACAGCCATCTCAGCCAGTAAGCTTAACATTTTTGATTACTGATTCAGTTATAAACAAAGTTCTTTGGTGACCGTCTTAACATTCAGTCTAGTAGAATTTGTGTTTCTAGTAGAAGCATTCTTTTGTTTAGAACCAAGATGTCTAGGCAAAAAAGTATAAGACCCTAGCAACAAACTTTGATTAGTATGTTACTAATGCTGACTAGTGACTTTTCCATTCCAATCCCTAGAGTCCTAGTCCTATGGATCTTGAATATAAGAGAGATAGCATCACACACTGAAGATTAATTCTGTGAATACTCAGGCTTATGGAGAATGTATCATACCATTTCAAAATATTGTCACTCATATGTCATTGTAACTGCAACTTTAAAATGTCATCTTATTGACCTATCAAACTATCTACCTCTGGATAGCAAGGATCATGATATGATGATTCAATTCCACAAGAACTGTCTCACTGCCACATTTCTTTTCTTATAAACTGAGATTTCTAATCAGATGTAATATCTTGTATATGATACTATATAAAGCATTTCGTAAGTCGGTGGATTGTAGACTTGATAAAAAGGACTATGTACAGAAAAGACAAGTGTGTACCCAGAGTAAGAGCCTAATATAATAAGGATAAAATGTTTCAGTTTCTGTGATGAAACTGATCCAGTGTCATCAATCTGCCACCAGAAAGGCAGCTGGCTGAACTCTCTGGAGAACGATGCTTTAGTAGAGATTCTGTGTTTGACTACACTGCTAACAGATTAGTCACTCAGTGGCAGTAGCTATATTGGCTGCTAGTAAGTTGAGCGCCCCTATAACTCCATCCCTGGTAACATGATCACCTTATTCATGAATACAATGGGCAGAAGTAAGGTAGCTACAGAAAGCAGATGATTGAAATATCCAAAACTGGTTACCCTTTATAGATCACTACTAAGCTACTTGCCTTAAGAACACCATTTGGTGAGCATGAATCTGACACACACACATATTTGTAGTTTTGTCCATCTAAGAAGATCTACTCATAAATGTCTTCTCTCGTGTTCCTTGTCACAAATTTTCAAATAATTTTACTTCAAAGTTCCCTATTATTAAGCCAAATGATTTTCTACAATCCATGAACTATAATGCAACCACATATCTTATCTTTTCTCTTTACAAGAAAAGTGAATGACCAGGATCACTGCTTAAAGCTCTGTTCACTGGAAGCATTTTCTTATCCCACTGACCTTCAGGCATATCCCCAAGGCTGAAGAGCTTCTGCTGTTCCCTTTGCAGAGGTGCCTTTATATATTTCAGAATACCCTGCTCAACTCTTCTACTCTATCAACTTCTTTTGCAAGCATGAGGAAGACTGGGAGAGAGAAGGCAATGTAGCCACAGTGGAGACCATGAGCCACTTTCTTGTGTAGCTCACCTGGATATTTAATACCTGCTCCACTGTGACCAAATATGTACTACTTGTACTTGATGATATTCCTGCCACTTGTGCCAGTTTTATGGTCTGATGTGTCACTTTGCTACTATAAATGAAGTCATTAGCATCTTTAAATATAATTAGATTAGAGATCTCATTGGAATCCCAAAACCAATTCAGGAAACATATCCTTAAATTCTTTTAGAGTAACTGTCAGTATCAAATTCTGAACATTAGTCAGAAATATCCTGTGGGGGTTTAATAAAAGCTCCAGAAGTTTCAGAGATATAAGAGGGATCTAACCACAGCCAGTCTAGAAGGATAAGAGAGTGGTGATTCACACCTTTAATTCCAGCACAGGGAGTATCCTGGGAGTGGTGACCTACGCCCTTAATCCAAACTGAATTAAAGGTCATTTTAGTTGACAGAAGGAATTCCAGGCTCCCAGACAGGCAGTGGTGGGGCCACAACTTAATTTACCAAGAGAGTATTTAAGGGGGGCATAGAAAGACAGAAGGGAGAGGAAGCCAAGAGAAGCCAGGCTGAGGAAGCTGGAAGACAGCTGGGTAAGATCTGACTGTGGTGTTTACTCTCTCTAATATCTCCGACTTTCTCAGAGATCTATCCCTGAGTTTCATTTATTCATGCAACAATATCCTGAGAAATAGAGCCAATAGGACATGTGTGTACTTGTGTTGTGTTATGTGCGTATGTGTGTGTTTCTGTGTGTAAGCACTGACTCAATGATTACAGAGCTAAGACTCACAATACTCAACTATCAAACTAAAAAGCATAGGAGAGTCAATGGTAAAGTTTCAATCTGTCCAGGGCCTGAGAATCAAGGCAGCTAATGGTATACATTCTAGTTGGAAAGTTAATGAGCTCAAAACAAAATAAGAGCTGTTTTCAGCCAAGTTGGAATGAGTAAAAATACCTGAGCCCACACAGCCAGGCAGGAGATATTGTTCTTATGTAGAAGCAAAGATTTCTTTTTTCTTCAGATCTTTGGCTGGCTGGGTGAAGGCTTTAATATATGTAATTACTTTATTCAACTGCTCTAAAAATAGATAACTTTCAGGGAAAGCTTCAGAGATGCAACCAAAATAAGATTTGACCAAATGGTTGGGTACTTCATGGCCTACTCAAGTTAACAGATAGTATTAACCATCACTACACTTTAGGTGATGGAGTTCAACCATTCACAAAAGAACAGAAACTCAGTGTAGCTGAGCAGTGATAATATTTTAGGATCACTGTGTTTCTATGTACTTTTTACCAGATTAAATAAATATTAGCAATGGAATTTTATTTTTTATAACAAAAGAAGATATAAAAAGATGGTAGGTTTGTAGAAGTAGAAAATAATATTACTGCATCAAACAGTTCCTTAATTTAGGCATAGTAGAGAGGAGATTTTATGTTATATAAACCCAAGTTCAAAACCTGCTTACATTGGAAAAGGAAGTTAATGCCAATCAAATATTCTTGAAAACTAAATAATCTCAAGAAACTATGAGAGAATATCTCTTTAATATTGTTTATCATCAGACAAACAATAATTTGCATTTTTGAAAATGCATCTTATTGCCCTTAGAGACAAGGAAGGCACTGTATCTGTTTTATCTTCTTGACTAATTCTTTTTTAAGATGTCTTTTCCTTATTTATTTTTTATCTTGCGTATCTGAACGCTTTGCCAGCAAGTATGCCTGTACACCATATACATGCCTGATGCTCACAGGGTCAGGAAATACAATGACTGCCACCTAAATAATTCAATGAAGACATAGGAACATATATAGCTCTATATGTATCCTATAAGTTTTTTTAAAAAAAAAAAAAAATTAGTTCCCAGAAAATAGTCTGTGTGTGATTCTTTTTTTTTTTTTTTTTTTTTTTTTTTTTGCACTCAGTGAGTAAGATTTACACTCATGGTCATTCTTTAGCAGCTTGGGAATCCAGCTTTCACTTGGGCCATGATAGACATAGCGTCATGAGTAATGGTGTAACCAAAATCAAATAAGTAGCATCAGGAAACAGCAGAGGTGATAAGACTTATAATGTGTCAATACAAACAGCCATAACACTGTGAGCAGATACAGCTTTTCTACCTGTTTTTCCTCTTGCGATATAAAATTACCACAGAGTATTTTATTTTACCTGAGGAGACAGTTTAAAAATATTTGCCTAGTTTATTAGTCTCATCACATAACCATAACAAAGTATCACACTCTGAAGTTTATTTCTCCTCATCCTAGAGGTTAGAGACCCAAGATCAGAGTACCCAAAAGGGTAGTTTTCAGATGGTGTATATACTTACATCCCATACAGTTCTCCTGTGGTTCATCCATTAATAAAAGATATGAATCATAATGGATTAGGACACTACTCACACAACTTAATCATACCTTAGTCATACCTTCAAAGTCAGTCACACAACTCTTTATCCTTAATCATACCTTCAAAGTCAGTCTGCAATGACAGCCACACTGGAGGTTAGGTTGTCAGCATGAATTGAGAGATGAGACAATTTAGTTCATAGTATCTATGATGGAACTGAAAATTAAAAACAAATTTACAGAGAAATGAAGGGAAGACATAAAAAAATTCTTTGGGTAGTTCTTAAAAATTTTTGCAACATATTTTCTATATGCATTAAACATTTTAATTAGGTAATAAGAGGTCATATGAGAACAAATATAAAAATAAAAACTATAGACAGGGCATTGGTGGTGCATATCTTTAATCCCAGCACTCAAGTGTCAGAGGCAGGTGGGTCTCTGTGTTCTAGAGGCCATCCTGGTCTACAAAGCAAAATCTAGGACAGCCAGGGCTACATAGAAAAACTCTGTCTCAAAAAATCTAAATGAATAAATAAAAATAATGCATAGGATTCTTGTTAGCACCTTAACTCTTCATAAATTTGTTTTTATGATATTAGTTTATCTATTCTGTTCTGTATCAATGTATCACTTTATTTTTAAAATAGTCCATTCAATATGAAATTTGTAAACTACAAGAAGATTGACTAGATTAAGAATTTTATAAAAAGTTATTATCTATTTGTAAAGGTTTATATTAAAGCTGACCTTCAGACTTCTGATTTGTCAGACTACCTAATCACTGAATAATATCTTCATTTCCTGATAAGTTCTACTACAAATGATTTATAAAAAGTATTAAAATTACTATCAAAACATAACTGGCCAAAAATAAAATTGAGAAAGACACTTGTATCGGATTCCCACTGCTACTATAAGATGCAGTAGAGAAACAATTTAAAGAAGGAAACTTTGGGGGCTTATGCTTTTAGTGACCTTAGTTCACTGTCAGTTCTTTGGGGTTCTGACCTGTGGTAAAGAGCTCATCACAGAGGGAGAACATGACAGATAAGGCTGCCCAACTCAGGGTAACCAGAAAGCAAAATAAAAGCAAGGAATGCGCCAAGATTCCAATATCCCCTTGAAGGTCATGAGTCCAGTGATCTACTTTCTCTAAGTTGGCCTCCCCTCCTGAAAGTCCATACCACAATGCCTAGAAACCAAAACTTTAGCAGATGGTTTTGGGAAACATTCTGCATCCATGCCATAACAGCCACATAACAGTCTCATGGATATCTGATCCAAAGAAGATATAAAGCACTTTACCATGAGTGCTGAATGTTTACCATGATCCTTAGGGTGAATAAATGCTTTATAGGTTAGGAAAAAGAAAACACAGCTTTTATGAAAATAACTGTCTAGTTATTTATCTGAAGCAGTCACATACAGAGACATACGGAACAGGTCAGAGCATAGTACACCTTATGACCATAACAGATTGTTGCCTTTGCATTTTCAGATAAATAAATAAATGCAATAAAATTTTAAAATGTTAGTAACTACTATAATTTAATGCAGATCACTGAAAACATATGCCCAAAATCAGATAGTTCAAATAGGTTGTATTCCAGCTTTGTTTCCATGGATACCAGTCATCTCCTGTTCTTTGCTCCTAAAAAGAACAAATTTTATGAGCACTATATTTTTTGATTAATTATTACTTGAATTCTGTATGCTTACAGGGTGTCATGTAATAATTAATTATATAAATACAATTGTAAACACAAATTAGGTATTTGGAATTTCTTGATCTTTTATTTTGTCACTATAGAGCAATGTACATATTTATGAAGTACAATGTGATATTTTCCTTTTTCTTTTTTCCTTTTAAATTCTTCTTTCTCTTTTGCTGAGCTACAATTTCATTTATGCCATTTGCTTTACAGCATTATTTAGTTGAGGATGGCCTTAAATTTCTCCTATTTGATCACTTTTAGTCTTATTTATGTGTAATAAGTGTTTTTTCTGCTTGTGTGTATGTGTTCTCTGTGTGTACTCTGTGCCTGTAAGAATCAGAAAAGGGCACTGGATCTCCTGGAAATAAAGAGCTAAAATTGCGAGCTACCATGTGGGTGCTATGAAGGGAACCTATGTCCTCTGCAAGAGCAACACTTGCTCTTAACTTCTGAGTCATCTCTCCAGCCAAACTTTGAATTTCTATCCTTCTGAGTTTCTCTAGTGCTAAAAATAAAGGTATATGCCATCATGTCCAATTTATATAGTGCCAGATATTAAACCAAGGGCTTCATGAATGCTAAGCAAGCATTCTCCCAACTGAGCTACATTTCTATCCTATAATGTGATATTTTCAATATTTAATATTCATTTCACATATGTGTAAGTTAAGGTTCTCCAGTGAAATAAGTTACTAGAAACACAGAGAAATTAGTAGGTGGGCAGGTAGGTAGCTAGATAGATGAACTTTAGCATATGGGGGGCCCAGCTTGAAGAAGTGCTTCTCTGGAGGAGATACCATGAGGATGATGGGCCTCTCTGATTCTCATTTGATCTCTGCTTCTTGATCTAGCAAGTTGTCAGCAAGCTTCCACCACCTGTTGCCATGCACCTATTAAAAGGTGAAGAGATGCACATGGAAGAGACACTGATTATAGGTAACTGAGCCATAAGGTTGTGTGGCCTAAGAAATAACAAGCTCTATAGCTGGCCCGCCAGTGAACCAGGATAATCACTGGAGCCTAAAGCCTCCAGGTTGAGATTCCAAAGAAACTGACATCTAATTCTAGTCTGAAGACACATAAAAAAATGAAAATTCAGCTCAAGGACCAGATAGAGGAACTTCTTTGCACTCTGTCTCTGGGTGTAACTTAAGGACTTCACTTAATTAGATGAGGCTCACATTGGCATGATGAAAACATTACTCTCATCAAAAAAGTCGCTCTCAAAAGCACACTCAGAATGGTGCTATTCAAACACCAGCCCAGTGAGATTGACAATTAGTACTGATCATTCACTATCTTCCCACATAATTATATAATACACTTTAATTTTTAGGAAACAAACTGTCTCGATACTTTTATGGCATTGGAAAGGTATAGAAACATGATAAACTTTGCAATTAATGGAGAAAGTACAGCAATCTAGGTTAAAATTAAAGGCACAGCACCACCACTGCATGCCTGGGAGCTGGAACTCTTTCTATAAACTAAGATGACCTCAAACTCAGATTTGCTGGGATTAAGGGCATAGGTCACCACTCCCAGACATTGCCTGTGGCTGAGATTAAAGGTGTGAGTTACTACTGTCTGATGCTCCTAGGCTGACTGTGGATATATTTCTCTGATATCTCAGACTGGTTTTTATTAAATTTAAAACATATCCCCATATATCCCCCTTTGTGTCAAAATTTAAAATAGAAGGCTATAACTAACATAAGAAAAACCATGTGCAATAGGTAAAATAATTATGTACAATATATAAAACAATAAATGAGTAATGTCCAGTCCATTAACAATTGACAATTCAAAGAAAATATTCCATTAATTATCCTATTTTGATGAGTCCAAAGAATTATAACTAATTCACTTTTTTTCTAACTTGTATTACTAACTAGAAACTATTATTTTGATGTTTCTTTAATTTATACACTTTAACTTCAAAGTTTCTTTTCTAAAACTGTCACTAGAAAATATAACTATAACTATCTCATCTTAAACTACCTCCAAGACCCAAGAAGGAAAGAGTATTTAACCAAGTAAACAGGAAGTGCAAGCAACTTCCAAAATCTAGAAATGATAGAGATGACACCTATCTGCCTGGACAGTCACCCAAAGTTCCTTTAGAAAGTTGGGGCATCCATCTTCAGTCTACAAGTCAAGAGTCTCTTTTCATTTCAGTGATGCAAGAAATCTACTCTGCCCATTCTGGCATAGTTCATCAGTCGCTACTCCTGGTGTCCTGAAAATTATCTGACAGTTCTCTCTGAAAAGCAGGAACCTCAAGGACCATCTCAGCTTGCTCTGTTAAAGTTCAGAGGTCACTTTCCTATGGAACTTGCATGTCCAGTTTAAACAGCATACTGTCAAGCAGTCAATACAAGAACAGGTTCTTGTCCAGTGGCTAACCGTTGCCACAAAGAAAGTAGACTCCATATGGAGTTTCTTGAATGCCCATTTTTCTCTTGAAGTAGATTGGTGCTGCCAGGAGTAGACCTGTTTCACTGTCCAGAAAAGTCTAAGTTCATAAAATATTTTAAATGCCGTATTCTGTGGATCTCTGAAGTGTTTGAAGAAGACCTGTTCATCTAAAATATATGCTTGATCTTGGAAACATATCTAATATGACTTTGTTTGAATGTAATGTCTAACTACTAACTTGCATTACTTTATATTGTAATTAGTTGGTAGTAAAAACTTTCATGTACTAACAATTTGTATTACATTTTTAGATGAACTGAATAAGTATAATACCTTGAACAAGCACAGAGATATCTGTACAGTAGCACAATTAATCTCAATATATACACAATTTGTATACAATATACATAACCAACTGAAGGACCAAAATCTACCCACCCCACCTTTTGGGAATGTGGGCACCATGTTCTTAAATTTACTTCCTGCTGTCTGGGGCCAATGGCATCTTTAGGGGATCCTGAAAATAAAAGTATTGTTAAATGTCAAGTCTTGAAATAAGTAGGCTGTATCATTTGTTGTCCAGTCTCTGCATTACAAGAAAGTACATGGTTTGTCTCAAGTCCTTGCTACAGTTGTTTGTGAAGCTGGTTCATCTCAGCTAGCCCACTCAAAATTGTCCTGAGAAGTTTGTAGTCCAAATCTGATCTTTGGTTGGTGTTTGTTAACCTGGTGGCTTTGTCAGAGTCAGTGTGAAATCATCGTTGTGGGGCTCCATCTTCCTTTTTGATACTTCAAGTTTGTAATTAGACGTTGTCATGGATCACTGAAGAAAAATGATAAGAGACTAAAACACAACACAATGTACAGGAAACTAAATGTATAACTATTTATTCAGCATAGGATTAGTAACAATAGAATAGTCCCTTATTTATTGTTATTTTTCTGACCCACATCAGGTGGCTTTTCTGGTATGATACAGAGATTTTATATTTTCCTTTAAAACTATGCTTGAGTTTAGAAAATGAGAGAGCCACACTCCAACTCTAAAGCCAGCTTTAAATTATAATTAAACTGGGACTTCAAGTTACAAAAAATATAGAGAGGTTAAGCAATGAGATTTTCCTTATGAGGTATACTGGTACCAATAGGTCTGATATTCTTTTGCTTGTAAATTTTTCTGGATAGCCTCCCTTCTGCTTTAGGCATCTAGATGTCCAAGGTCTTTAAATTCTTGAAGATGGGAATTTCTAGCTTTCTATAAAGACAAAAACAAAACCCTGCCCTAACCCTTTGTTTTTTCTTACAATTTAAAGAATTGTAATATGGGTCAATGAACTATCAATTCTTATTTTCATGAAGTTTCTCTGGTTCAAATCGAGTCTTCATTAATTTTGATGGTATCCATAACTTTTCTTCACCAGTGGAAACAAAAGCAAAGCCCCTTCCCCAACATACCCTGGCTTCCATTCAGAGGTTAGTACATCTTTGAAGTAGACAGGCTGATTTAGTCTAGCTGTTTTTTCTATAGTCCAATGCCTTTCAGCAGCTGTTGTTCCTTTCTCATTAGCATTGAGAAAATTCAAAGTTAATAAAGCATTATGTAGTCTATCTCTGGGGGTCTTTGTTATTCCTTTCTGTTTATTTAGCATATCCCTCAGAGTTCCATTTGATCTCTCTATGACTGTTTGCCCTGTAGGATTGTGTGGTATTCCTGTAATATAATAAGCAAAAAAAAAAAAAAATTTTTTTTCATTTTACTAGAGACATATGCCGGAGCATTGTCAGTCTTAATTTGTATAGGTATTCCCATGATGGCCATAACTTCTAGCAAATGTGTGATTACAGAGTCAGCCTTTTCTGAACTCAAAGCAGTTGCCCATTGAAATCCTGAAAACGTATCTATTGTATGATGAACATATCTTAATTTTCCAAATTCTATAAAATGAAATACATCCATCTGCCAGATTTCATTTCTGTGTATACCTTTAGGATTACTTCCTGCTGGCAATGGAGTTTGGCTATAGAAAGAACAGGTGGGACACCTTTTTACAATTTCTTTGCCTTGTTGCCAAGTGATAGAGAAATCTTTTTTTAATCCTTTGCTATTGATGTGATGTTTTTTTTTATAAAACTCTGAGGCCTCTAGTACATTTCCTATTAATAATTTATCAATTTCATCATTACCTTGTGCTAAAGAACCTGTTAGACTGGAATGGAATCGAATGTGTGCTGTACAGAAGGGATTATTTCTAGTCCTGGTTATTTCTTGTATCAGAATAAATAATTAAGTTAATTCTGCCTCATCATCATTAATAAAATCCGTCATTTCAATGTGTAGAACAACTGTTTATGCATACTGAGAGTAAGTGACTATGTTAAGAGGTTCAGTAAAGTCCATTAATACCATCACGATAGCACACAATTCTGACTTTTGAACAGAACTATAAGGGCTTTGAGCTATTCAAACACCAGTCCAGTGAGATTAACAATTAGTACTGATCATCCATTATCTTCTCACATACTTATATAGTACATTTTAATTTTTAGGAAACAAATAGTCTCAATATTTTTCTGGCATTGGGAAGGTATAAAAATATGATGAACTTTGCAATTAATGGAGAGAGTACAGCAATGTAGTTCTAATAAAAATTTGGGGAAAGTAAACCTTTAAATCTTACATATATCAATTTATTTTTACAGTGAAGTCAGTTTGATGAAAGGGACTGTCTTGAAGAAACAAAGCAAACAAACTCTCTTACAGTTTTTAGCCCTTAGGGAATCAAGGCCGAGAACAGCTAGGAATGCCATGACCTTTCAAAAATAGAACAATAAATAATCTAGCTATGACCAAAGTCACTTTTGGAAAAATGTTATCTAAGGCCTAGAAGACTTCATTTTAAGCCCAATAATTATATAAGATAAATTTTAAATTTCTTTTTATGATTACATCATATTTTATCATTAAAATTAAATTCTATTATTAAAAATCTTCAAATTGTAACATCTAGCATAGTGGCACATGTCTTTAATCCCACCACCGTGATGCAGAGGCACATGGAGTTTTGAGTTTGACAACAGCCTGGCTACATGCTAAGTTCAGGGACATTCAGGGCTAGCAGGAAGACCCTGTATCCAAAAATATCTGCTTATTTTTAATAAAATTTCAATTATAATATTTGGTACTAATAAAATGGTCCCAGTGATGTGCACTGGATTTCTGTTTTGCTCCCTCTCCATAAACATAACATTTTAGATCCCATATTTTAATGAAAGCATATCTCACAGATTTTCCTCTGCATAATACACTGCAGATTGATCTATGTTTCTGCAACCTTAATTTTAAGGACTCAGTGATATACACTGATACTCCAGAGGGTGTGTTTCTCTCTCTCTCTCTCTCTCTCTCTCTCTCTCTCTCTCTCTCTCTCTCTCTCTCTCTCTCTCTCTGTGTGTGTGTGTCTGTGTATGTGTGTTTGTGAGTGTACATGTGCATGTTTGCCCATCTGTCTCTATCTATCCATTCACCACAGATACTTAGCTTGTGTGTGTTATAACTATTATATTCATTGCTGGAATGAACATGAGAGTCCAGGCATCTTTTTGAGATTCTGATTTGGTTTTTAGACACATACCCTCAGAAGTAGGAGGATTGTTAAGTCATATAGAAGCTCTAGTTTTGATAGTTCTCAGAAATGTTCATTGTATCATCCAAGAATTCACAGTGGGAGAAGAATGTTTTCTTCAATAAATAGCGAGAGAGAATCACCTAATCCTCCTCAGGAGAATAAAATTAGGACCTTAAATTAAGCCATGTACAAAGATCAATTCAAAATGGATTAAGAATTTTAAATGTAAGACCTAAAGCTGCAGACCTACAAAAAGGAACCAGGGATGCTCTGGACACTGGTCTGGGCCATGGTTGTTTGGCAGACACTAAAAGTAGCAACTGTGGAAACAGCTGCACGGGATTGCATGGAACTCAGATGCTTCTGCAGAGCGAGAACGTACTCACAAGGGAGACACAGATTGAGTGCACCTCTGCAACCCATACATCTCACAAGGAAGAACCACCTAAATTTGGCTAGGATTTCAGTAAACATTTCTCTAGAGAGACTTCAGAAAGCCAACAGTTTTAAACCAAGTTATCAACATCACTAGCCGTTATATCAATGCACATAAAAAGTACAATGAGATATCAGCAAAATTGTTTTCAAGGAGACAAGATACAACATGTACTAGCTAGGGTTGAAGATACAAAATTCTTGACCCATTATTGGTAAGAATGGAAATTTGACAAATTTTCTGCTGCTTTCTTCTTTAGCTTCTTCAGCAACTCTGAAAAAAGAAACATTTCAAATATCTCCATTATCTTCAAACTCTCTCAGCTCTTCCATAAGTCAGGAAATTGCTTTCATTCTGTATCAAGAGAAAAATATATACTGCCAATGGAAATGACTTGTGGTTGTTGGAAACTGCCTGTTCATTTTCTTTTCTTCCTGTGACAGAGACAGGTATCAGAATTCCAATACTAATGCTGCCCTCAGTGCTGTGATAGCACCGACAGCTGTCTCCTTTGCCTCCCCTACTACTTATCAATTCTCTGTTTCTCCTGTTAGCTTTATTTTCTTTTGTTATCCTCTTCATCCAAGGGAAATTCAAATGTGCAGAGTCCAATTATCTCAAAATTAAAATGGCCCAGTCTCTCCTCAGATGTTTTGCATCTGACTTACTTACATTTCTTAAGTGACTAAGCATGTACTCCACAGATGCAGACTGTCCAGTTTTTCTATGTCTACTTTCTCACTTCCTACTCTTAAGCCCACAGTGATCCAGGCTACCACCTTCAGTTTATTAATGCAGTTTTAGCTGGAAGGAGTATTGTCTGCCAGTTTGCTAAATCCTAGACTGTGCCCTTCTGTTCCTAGTTTGTATCTCTGCAGCTGCAGAACCCCTCTTCCATGGAGTTCTGCTTTCCCCAGATAATGACAGTGGAGCAGTTTTGGGCAGCTTCATCTAGTTATTAGTAAGAGAATGGACCTCTTCTGTTTATTGGTTAAAACAGACGGTCCTAACTTTTTCTATTTCACAGTACAAATTTTCCCCTAAACAATGTCATTTATTTCCATGGTCTCAATTACCATCACTAGGTCACTATCTTCTTGGATTTCAGGAAAGTTATACACAGCTGTAAGGTAATTTAGCCCACAAAGAGGTCACTTGTAATTTGTAGGGAAATAACCAATAGTTTCTCCCACAAGTTTGTTCCTCTTCTGTGTTTACTGTCTCTCGGAAAAGCAGCATATTCTGACTTGTAAATGTCTTCAGTGTTCTTCATCTGAGTAAGAAGCAGCAAAAATCCTATAATGCTCCTGTTTCCCAAAAACTGCAGGATTCCTTCCAGTTGATCAGGCTAAAACCCTGTTTCCATCAGCCTGTGCTGCTCCCAGCCCATCCAAATGCCATTATCTTCTTGTTTGGTCACTCCAACACTCTCTGAATGATCGCCCACTGTCTGCCACATCACTTCCACACTTCCACACTCAACCTAGTGACCTTTCAAAAGCATGTATTCAATTACATCAGCTTCTTGTTTGAAATTTCTCACAGCTGATCACCGGTTCCTGAATATTGTCAAATGCCACTAAAGGGGTAATTTACAGAGATGAAGGATTTTCCAATTGCCATCCTGCAGGTTTTTAAAAAATACTTAAAAACATAAAACTTGAGATTATTTTATTTGTCCCCAAATAATAATAATAATATTAAATATTTTAATAGAACTTATACTAATAAAGCATGATAGTCCTATTATTTTTCATTCGTGACTTTCAAATTTCAAGTGTCTTTCTCATTTTACTTATAAGAAAACCAAGGATTTATATAAGAGTAAGTGACTACCCAAGCCCAATTATCCACTAAGTAATATGATTGGTACTCAAACTCAATCAAAACTAAATCATTCCATAAACATAAACTGAAATTAAGAGATTGAAATTGAAGTCAGAACAGTCTCATGTTAAATTTTAGTAAGTAGGAAAAAAAATAACATGACAGATAGAAAATAGGTGGATAGATGATAGACAGATAATAAATAGAATTTTATACAGATATCTGTGTAAATTTAAATGGCTTTAAAAATAGATATTTTATATTTAAAGAAAACGTTATTCTCAAAAAGAATATTGTCCAAAATTAGATGTATTAAATTTCTTGTGTGTAGATGAACTCAGATAATGTAGGAATTTAACTAGTTATGACTGTATCTTATTTATTCAGTTCTAGAATTGCCTAAAAATAAAACCTTCCCTCTATAAAGTGATGTAATTGGACTGAAGTGAAGGGTAACTGAAGGGTAACTGAATAGATAAAGTAGCGTCAGCATTGTCATCAGAAGGTTCCAGCATTCAAGCACAGCTCCGCATGGAGAAGGCAGCCAAGAAGAAAATGAAGGCCTTCCCTTTCGGCCAGCAGGAACTGACAGAGAGAGTCCTGGGAGCCAGTGTGAATAAAAGACAGAGAGTAGAGTCGATTCAGGTCAACCAGGTGTAATGAAAGCCTAGATAAACTAGGCAATAGATGCTGACCAAGTGGAAATGCCTGTCCAGATAACAGCTAGTGAAAGAGTCACCAACATGAAGAAGGAAGCAAAGCTGCCCTCAAAGGCCAACCCTCCCCGTGAGTGCAATGCAAACGCTGCCCATGAAAGAGCCTCTCCAAGTGGAGAGGATCCAAGTGAAACATTCACAGTATCACAGTATTCAGAGACACAAGCAACTCTGGAGCTCAGTTTAGTTTAAAGAGGAAGTCATGCTTTACTCCACTGGTTCCTGAATTTAATGAAAAATTTGAGACAGAATAGCCTAAAAGGGAGAATTACTGCTCTTTTTCCAGTAATTAAATAAAACATACAAATACAAAAAATAGTAATAAAATTCAAAGGCGAAAAACTCCCAGAAGAAAGAACAGCATCAGGACAGTGTGAATCCAACTTCCACTGGAGAAAGGTACAATCAATATTGCCCAATTTTGAGAACATGCTATGTCTAATTGGAAATAATAACTTAAAAAAAACACAAATACAGATATTTTATGGCACTTTCTTTATCTCATAGCTTTGTCATGTTGCTGTTTTCTTATTTTTTTAAAACATTGTCAAGAAAATACTAGAAAAGACATAAAGCATTAATAGCCACAGTAACCCTTTACCCTTTTAATATTTTTAATAATTACCCTTCTATATATATTATATATATATGGAAAATAACAGAAAATAAATAAACTAATTTGGCAAGCATTCAAAATTATAACAGATGCTACCCTGCCCAGGGAGGTGACATCATCAGGCAGGTAGTTTTTCCAGGGCAAGCCTTATCAACTGTTCTCTGAATGTGTTG
The DNA here is from genome assembly GCA_033318265.1 of Phyllotis vaccarum. Lineage (NCBI taxonomy): Eukaryota > Metazoa > Chordata > Mammalia > Rodentia > Cricetidae > Phyllotis > Phyllotis vaccarum. The sequence continues at coordinate 38,184,969 of JARWLC010000006.1, forward strand.
ACCCCTGCAGTTTCCCCAAATGTAGAAAACACCACTCCATAATTTGGGACAGTGAGGAACTGAGCACACACTTCCCTCTAGGGGAAAAACTCATAACAAACATCAGAAAAACCTTGCCTGGCACTAATGAAGGATAATTAGGTCTGTCAGGTGGCTCCAGGTAGACAAACTGCCGTAGTCTATGCTTAGCTCACGTAAGTTCATATGCCTTACTTAGATTGATCCCAGAAATAAACTGTTTAATTCAGGTTTCAAATCCTCTAGATGGTCTAATTTCACATGTGGATATATGATAAAAATGATACTATTTCCACTTTTAATCATTTACTTTGTTGTAAAGGTTTTTCCAGGCAGATCACACCAGCCCAAGCTTCTAGATGAGTACACCATATATAATGAGAAATTAAACATGAGCCAGAAGCTGCTTTGTGTAGAAGTGAAAGGAAGGGGTCACCATGGGGCAATACCAAGGGGGGAATTGTAAACTTGGTCCAACAACCAATCATTACATCATCCACATTTGAAAGCCCCACCCTTTGACCTAACAATTCAGTCAATGAATATCCTCCATAAATGTTCTTGTGGCTATTTGAAGCAGCAGTATTTATAGTCGCAGAAAATAAAAGCAAATTGCACATCAACACAGACAGGGATGAATTTTGATTCATTCATGCAGTGGAATTATAGATAACCATTGAAGGGACAGGGTAAGAGCTGTATGTTCATTACTAAGAAAACCGTCCAATCAAACTGAATTTAAAATCAATGTTCTATCCCGGGATAGTTCCTTTCATGAGTAATTTTTAGATCATATCTTCCTGTTGACACATAAGGATATCTTCATATGCATAAGTTCATACATACAATGTTTTATATAGCAATAAAAATTTTAAAGTGCTAAACTCTAGGTGTAGCTCAGAATAGGAGCAGAAAAGTATGTCTTTAATTCTCATTGCACATACATCATACCTCTGTTAACTATGATATTACACAATAATTTCCAACGTTTCTACGACACTTATCATCCCAGGTGAGACTTGAGGCCACTTCAATTTGCTTTCTTTAATTTCTTGATAAAAGTTGTTTCTTTGAAGCAGCAGAAAGTGTTGAGTATGGGAGGTTCAGGTTAGCCAGAGTTGGGTATAATTTGTCCACTATCCCCAACATAAACAACTGCTTATAGTCAACCCATATTATACTCGCAGCAATGGCCTATGTGATCCTAGACTCTTCTCTCTAGAGTAAGCAGGATCAACGAGGCACTAGTGTTTAATTAAGTAAAATTTTAAAAAGCTGGATCAGGCCTCACTAGACATATAAATGCAATATACTTAGTACCATAAAGTTGGATAATAATACACATCCATAAGGCAAAAAGACTCTCATAGCAGAGTATTAAGTTATCCAGAATTCAATTTGTTGGGGGGGGGGGACTCCTGTACACTCTCACTGGTGAGCAATAATGCATCTCGGTTTCATCCTGACACAAAAGCCTCTCAGGCTCCATTATGTTCTTTTATGTAAGGACCATAAAACATTAATAGACGCGCTCTCCTAGGTCTTGATTCAAACGTGGCTTGATGTGTAGATTTCATTAACAAACATCAAGAATATTTTCTTTTGCTGATATTACAAAGTGGGATAAAACTGCTAGTGCTTGTTTTGTGAAAACTTGCATAATGGTGTATAAAACCTTCTTTGTCTGGGAACCTTGTCAAAATTAGAAATAATATTGTCTCAGGGATAGGATGACTTTGACTTTTTAAATGCGCAATTGACGGACGTTTCTGCACAACAGGAAATAGAAGCTAGGTAAAGGAATACTCTTTCTGCTCTTGTTTCTTCCCCTGCTCTCAAAACTCCAAATGTGATAGCTCTCACATTAAATTTCAGCCCTCTGCTGATAAGAGAAATTTCTGAGTTTCCTAGGACCTTCCAGTCTTAACCCCTGAGCTGAAATGGCCTCGTGTCCTTGACAGTGGAGACGTGGGAAGGCATTTCTACAACCTGCACCTTATCTGAGAATAAAAACAAAACACTTCCCAGGAGGAAGAGGCACGTGATCACTATAGCACACTCCACAGTAGAATCAGGAGCAACAGTAGTGTGTAAGCACTGTGTATATGCTATTTGGTATGATGACTGCTGTGTCTGGATGAGCATGAACACTGATAACTGTTTGGTTGTGAGACTTGGTTATGAACAACTGAAACATCTTCTGACAACACCGTTCTCTGTTTACTGAGTCTGGGCAGGTTTGGGGTCAATGAGGTACAATTTGAGTACGGGTCTCTCAGAGCGGCACAAACTGGGGCCACTATGAACTATGTCACCATTGTCTCGGAACAGAAATTCAGATTCTCACATGTCACCTTGACATTTTAATCATTCAGCCTCTAGAAAACAACTGTTTGAGGAGCAGCTCTCAAATTACATGACAAATGGCTCACAGCTCTTTAAAGTGGTGAGAACAGTAGTGATCCAGGGATAATGATAAAGACACAGCACAAAATATTGTACTTTTATAGTACACCACAGCTTATTAATAGACATATCATTTATCAGTTTTTTTATCCCAAAGTACTTAGACACCATATGCTGTCTACAGACAAGGTATTTTATTAATGTTCTGAAAGCTCCCACAGCTTTTATATGAGTACTGCATGCTTTGTAGTACACATTCATAAATATTATTTCTCATGAGATCCTATACAGTCACATAATACATCATTTAATGTGGAAAAAGAGCCTTAGAAAGGTTAATGTGTTACAATTGTCTTTAAGTTCAAAACTAGAATCATACAGTAGGTTCTGCTTCTGAATCCTGTAGCTTTGTAGAGTACCTTATTTATACTCAGTTAACAGAGTCTGTATTAAAAATACTATGGTTCGCATGAGTTACTAAATGTGTGTGTATATGTACATATTTGAGCTATAAATACAATATACACATTGTAAATATACATATATACACTAGTCAATTATCTAAAATCATTTTTAAAGATCGATATGACAATTCCAGCTCCATGCATAGCAGCATCTACTTATAATTACAGCTAAGATAGGATTACTGTGAGTTCAAAACCAGCCAGGGCTATACAGTGAGATCTTTTTTAAAAGAAAGGACAATTCCAGATACTTACAGTTGCCAGAAATATTTATTATAATACTATAGCAAGATACTTGCAGAGTGGCTGCTGTAGGAAGTAAAGCAGAGAAGTCTTGTCTGAGAAAAGTGCCATTTGCAGATTGCATGAAATGAAGTATTCCTATTTATATCTGGGCTGCAGGTGATTTCAAGCAGAGGGATAACAATGTTCTCATTTTCTGAATTTATATACACAAAGAAACACCGTTTATCTGGGTCTGAGGAAACAGGAGAAGATGGATTTGAATTATGCAAGGCCTAAGCATATAACCTTTACAACCACAGTTGTATGCCTTATACACAAGCATACCAATATAAACTGGTTGGGATAAGAATTGGTTCCACAGAGGCAATAAAGAAGCCTATATCTTTTTCACTTATGGAATGTCTTTAATACGTATCTGTTGGATAATGCACTTGTATTATACTGTAAAGATTTGTTACTCACATTGGTTGAGTAAAATGCTGATTGGCCAGTAGCTAGGCAGAAAGTAGAGACAGAGCAACGCAACTATCTCCAGATTAGAAGAATTCTGGGAAGAGGAAAGGCAGAGAGAAATCAGAAGCCAGACAGATGCAGAGAAATCAATATAAGAATGCTGCACTGAAAAAAGGCACCAATCCATGAGACTAAACATAGATAAGAATTATGGGTTAACTTAAGTGTAAGAGCTAAATAGTAATATGCTTGAGCTACTGGACAAGCATTTACTATAATAGTAAGCCTTTAAGTTAACTATTTATAAGCAGCTGTGGGACTGTGGTGGGACTGATAAAAGCTGGGCAGGACAGAAAAACTTCCAACTACACACACCCTCCAACATTGCCTCAAAACAGGAAAGCAGACTAGAAAAAACTTCATGGGCCATGACTACAGTTATGGACACTATTTCCATCTACATTCCTTTACTCAAATCACTCTGAAGTGTGGGAATGAGGCAAGTTTAGTCATGTGACAAGAGAGAAAAGGTTATTGAGAAATGTTAGCATTGTTCATGGCAAGTGTATTATGCGTAGATTTAAGATGGCCTTTCTTGTACAATGAGAAGTCACAGGGGTTCAAAGCAGAAGATGAATGGGGTCTGACGGTCTGACGGTTATTTAGAACAATTATTTTGCCTAATGTGGAAGTTCAAATGTCAAGGCTGAAAGCGTGGCTAGAGCTTATAGTAGAACCTAGGCAAAATTATGTCTGGACTCGTTTATAATAAAAAAATATAAAAAGTGGTCACATTTGGAAAATAGTTATTTGGTGCGTGGGCAGGAACTTGTTGACAGATGAAATACTTAAGAGTCAAAGTAACATCTTGATCTCTTTTCCTATTCTGATTAGCTGGTAAAAGTTGTTGATATTTAGTGACTTAAAAAAAGATTATATTTGGGATTAGAGTGGAGGAAAATAGCTTATAGTTTTATTTAAGAGCATTAAGTTTAAAATGCCTATTAGACCTTCAACTCAAGGTATGAAAGATTAAATCAATGTGTGAATTGAGAACCCAAGAGAATAATTTAGTTTGGAGATAGAATTTGAATAATTATTGAATAGATAGGATATAAAGTTTAGAAGTGTCATTCCATGACATGTGCAAGGGACTAGAGACAAAATTTGAACACAAATATATCTTTTATTGAATATCTATAAAAACAAAAATAAGTTGAAAACCTCTCACTTTCAAAATAAATTTTATTTTTGAAAGTAAAAAATTAAAACACAAATTTACATAGTGATATAAATAAAAATTCTTGTTTGCAAATAATGCAACATGGCACTTCTGTCTGTATGGATAAGATAAGGCAGCTTTTTTACACCTCCCAGACAGAGATGAAGGCATTTCACAGGCATACAATCTGCCTTTGGATTTTAGTTCAAAAACAATAAAAGCCATGGCTCAAATTTTAAAGTGACATAAAATAAAAGTAGACAAATATTAGGCATCAACAGAACTGTACCTGATTAAATTTAGAAAGAATATTAGATCACCACATAAAGGTATTTACTCCAAATGGGAAGTTTGATTATGAATAAATTCTACTGAATAAAATGGTTTTTGATTTTTCGTTTGTAAGGGCCCCACTGCATGTTTTTACATGGTTTCTTCTGTGGAGGTAATTAAATGTGAAGATTTCAGTATCTAACAGATTTTTTTAACTGTGTCAAAATATTTTCAGAGTGTATTTCCAGTATGTACAGCCCCAAACTGTTCCTGTCCTGTGGGTTCTTCATTCCCATGTGAGCCTTCCCTGAGTCTGGATCTATGCTGAGCTGTATTACTAGTACCCAAGTGAGCCTGAGGCCAGGAGAGTTGAACTTTTATTTCTTTTCTAGAAAGGACTTAATCCTTCCTTCCTCACAGAAGACACAAGGTAAAAATGGATAATGAAAGTGGAAAAAGAAACAGATGAAAGCCACTCTGGTTTTTAGATCAGAGTTCTGTTTTGTTTGTCCCTCATGTCAATCAAGCAGCTGATTTTCATGATTTGTTTTAGAGAAATAAATTTTTAAAGTGATTAGTTGGCCAATAAAAAAACTTCAGGAATATATGAAAATATATGCATTCTTTCTAATTAAAACCCCAGAAAGGTCTTTACAGGAGAGTTAAACTCTTCCTTAGACACTGTTTTACTGGGTAGACATTTGGAGAAGAGAGAGGGCTTTGAATTAAATGTACATCAAGGTAACCACACTCTCCACTGAGGAGCATATGAGCAGATGCTCCCTGGGACTTCATCCTCAAAAGCAACTTAATCAATATCAGCCTCTTACATAGGAAGCCCTACATGAAGATCTCAGCTTTCTCTCACGAAGTTCATTATTGCATTTCATCCAGTTACTCTTCACAGTCACATCAAGTCTCTCATTGTGTGAAATCCTTCTTATGGTGTTATCTTTGGCAAGGCATCAAAGACCATCCTTGATGTACATAACCTGTCTCTACTCATTCCCCATACACTCACTGAACATATTCTGTAGCAATTTTTTTTCTCCAGCTGAGGCCTTTTTGGCATCTTATTCCAATACTTAACAGTTTCCAAATTTTTTACATGCTAAGAAGATGTATCTTCACAATTTTCAATGTTTCAAGGTTGTAAAGGACTTCTAAGGCATGTCTTATTATAATGGGGTTTCTTATAAGAGTCCAGAGATGTTGTAGGTTTATTGCCGGAAAAAGAGCAAGGCCTTAAGCATGATCCTTTGTCAATTTTGACATTCTTATTTGAAAAAACTCTATTTTTTTTTTTTTTAAAAAAAAGTAATTTTCCCAAAAAGCAAACTTCAGCAAATGTTAATTGTCCTGGAAGTCTAAACTCTCAGCTGGTGAGCTGTCAGTCAGATGTACTGCCTTTATTATTCTATAGTGCCCTTTCTGCCATCCATAAACATCCCATTTGACCCAAAAGGGTTGGGAGAGATAGATATGGACCACAAGAAAATAACACTTATATACCTATTATCAAAAAAGGAACTAAAGAAAATGGGGGTTCAAATTAAGAGTGTTGTTATGAAGCCATCCCTACATCTCGATATATATGGTTCTGTAGCATAGTCAAGGTATCGACATTCACAATAATGATTATTAATACATAAGGCTCTAAGTAAGTTCTGATTTCTTCACTTAATTATGCAGATACACTCAAAATACTTGACAGAAGTATTTTATTAAAAATTACATAAAAATAAAGAGTTCCAATGCATTCATGATGAGAAAGTTTACTCATAAGAAAACCTATCTGCAATAACAACATAAATAGTGTTATACTAATTAAAACATTTTACATAATTCTGCAAATATCTGTGCACTTAAAGAGACTTCAGACACTCCTAGGGTTGTCAGACATTTCCAATGCTGCTGGTGACTGAACTCTTCTTAGAAGAATTAAAAAGAATAAAGTAGTATTCTTAGACAAATAGATAAACATTACACATGGGAAGGGATTTACAGGGCATGTTCACTGATGAAAAAGTATTTAAAGGCTAACAATGTAGTCAGAATATAGACAAGCTTAGACATCAATATGAGAAATTTATTTATAACAAAATGTGAAATGAAGCCACTGAAAGCTCCAAATTAGAAGCCATCTGATAAAAGATGTATGTAAACATAGTTGTATTTGCTCATTGTTTATTTAGTGCTGTTTGTTCTTAAGAAAAAGGTGTGTTAGTGTGCCTGAAGACCAGTAAGCCAACAGTCCGTGCTCATGAGGCAACCATCTATCAAGCTGTAGAGACTATTGGAAGAGCACCTTTCCTTCTTTCAAGTCCTAATCAATATGACACATAGTTCTAATAAGATTGATTGTGTGTGGTGGCCCACGCCTTTAATCTCAGAACTTGGGAAGCAGAGGTAGGCAGATCTCTGAGTTTGATGGCAGCCTGGTCTATAAAGTGAGTTCCAGGATAACCAAAGCTCTGAAAAAAATTTTTTTAATTTTTTTTTTCTTATCTGGATATGAAAAACACAAAATAAGTATCACTGTTTCAACCATTCATTCCTCTGTTCACTAAAGAAAACCAATTTATCCTGTGCCTTTCACATCCTACAATAGGGTTTAGAGGGATTCACTTAGGATTTTTCAAATGGAAAACAAATAGAATTTTAAGTACAAACCCTGCTACTATGAGGCTACTGGAAGCTAAGAGAAGATAAAGACAGTAAAGCATAAGAGTGAATATATAAACTGGATTGAATGAAGCTGGACATGTGAAGACATCTTCACTCAAGATATCCTATAAAAGGACATGTGTTTTGTTTCAGAGTTCAAGGCTGCTACAACAAAATCTGAAGGGTTCTCAGATCTAGGGTTATGGGGAACGTTTTAGACCAGTCAGGATTTTCTCTCCCTCCTGTCCTTCCAGTCTCTCCCAATAATCACTCTCTGATCCCATTCCCTAATCCACCTTCTCCATTTGTGCTCTGAAAACAGCAGGTCTCCAATGGATATCGACAAAACATGGTTTATCGAGTTTTATAAAGCTAAGCATTTCCCCACATATTAAAGCTGGGCGATGTGACCCAGTATGCAGTATAAGGTTCCAAAGCCAGTAAAAGAATCAAAGACAGCCCCTGCTCCACTGTTAAGAGTTACATAGAGGACCAAGCTACACAACTGTAACATATATATGCAGAGTGCCTAGGTCAGTCCCGTGCAGGCTCCCTGGTTGTCAGTTCAGTTTCTATGAGCCCTTATGAGCCCATGTTAGTTGATTCTGTGGATTTTATTGATCTCTCTAGTTCCTGAAACCTTTCTTCCCCTTTTCTACAGGATTCCCCTAATATTTGGTTATGAATATATCTGGATTTTTCTTCTAGTTGGCTGTGAGTCAGCCTCTGTTTCCATCAGTTGCTGGATAAAGCTTCTTTGATGACAACTGGGCTAGGCTCCAATCTATGTGTATAGCAGAATATCATCTGGCACTACTACATTGAAAATATTTCTTACTCCAGTCATGTTTGGTTCTATCCTAGTCCTCTGGGTCATCCAGCAAGTGGGTGCTCTAAGTAGTGTCAGGGGTGTGCTTAGTTTCTTGGCATGGGTTTTAGCCTGAATCAGTCATTGGTTGGCCAATCTTTCGATCTATAGGCCACCCTTATCCCAGCATACCTCAAAAGGTGTGAGGCTAGGTTGGCTTCACATTCCCTCTACTTGAAGTCTTCACTGGTCATAGGAGAAGGACAATTCAGGTTATGTTTCTGTTATTCTTGGGAGTCTTATTTTAGATTCCTGGGAGTTTCCTTGCGAAAGGCAAGGAAATGACCCTCAGACCCAGAAAGACAAACAGACAAACATGGTGTGTACTTACTCATATATTTATATTAGCTGTAAAATAAAGGATAACCAAGCTACAATCCACAGAGCCAGGATAGGTAACATTGAAGGTTCAAGGTGGGACTGCATGGATCTCTCTAGGAAGAGGGAAGGAAATAGAAGAAATTTCTTGAGCTCTGCCTGGGGGGGACGACGACAAGAGATGGGGAGGGGGAGTAGAATACTGAAAAAGACTACTCAAAAGCCACTTTAGAAAGAAAGAAAACTGATGTGATCTGAGATATCTTGGCAGAGAAGCAACAAACAGATCATTTTCTCTAAAAATCAAAAAAACAAGTTTAATAAATACGACTAATACTGTGTCCAATAGAGGAAAGAATGGCAATCTAAAATGTTGGTGACTAATAAAATAGCCAATAAGAAGATAAGGTTCACTGGACATGGTAGCATGAACATTTAATCACATCATACAGGGAGGCAGAGGCAGGCAAATCTCTGAGAGTTCAAGACCAGCCTGCTTTCCACAATGAGTTTCAGGACAGCTAGAGGTACATAGTGAAGCCCTGACTCAAAAAAAAAAAAAAAATGAAAAAGAGTGGGGAGATATAAGGTTCAGCTACTGTTTAAAACATCGCCTCTATTTAATGAAGATGGGTAAATATAAATACATATGTACATACACATCTATTTCACAAAGATAACTTAAATTCTAGGAGGATATGGGAGCTCTGTTAACTCCAGGTACATACCTATCATATGTATAAGGCTACACTGAGTGAATCTTCTCCTAGCACATCTGGTTATATGCTCAGAAACATTCATTAAGAATTTTATTGGTTAGATGGGAGGAGTGGGTAGAAGTCATGAACAATGACAGTGACCAGGAAAGGAGAAAATGGGTATTTGAACAATGCTGTTGGGGAGGGTAACGGAAAATACATAAAATTAAAGTGGAAAGAGCGGTACAAGGCATACAAGGGAAGAGGCTTTGAGGGAGGCAGGGTAACTGGGAAGGAGAGCAAGAACAGAATCAAAGCACGTGAGAAAATGCTGGAAGGGGCCCCGTCGCCCTTCATCTTGATTGCTTTCTTTTTTAAGTAAGAATTTCAGACACTGAGCACAAAACTAATATTTTTTAAAAATTACTTTCTCCTTCAGTGTTCCAATCCTTCTAGCCCCACACCCATGCATACAGTCAAGTACACACACACATACACTCACAAACACACGCACACACATACATGCCAACACACGCATGCACACACACCTGCACACATTCACATGCACACACAGGCACACACACATGTGCACACAAACATGCACACACACGTGCATACACATGCACGCACACATACGCACACACACACACACACACACCTATCTGCCTTCGTGGCTGAACATAAGTACCTCAGGGGAAGTGACTGAAGCAGGAATGTACCGTAGTCAGTACAGGCCATGATGGTCTGGCCTCTAACCTGCTTCCTATTACTCGTGGCACAGTCACTGACACTAAAGGATGGGATGAGATGTCCTGCAGGCCCACAGCATCTAAAGTCAGTACAACCCTCACCTGTAAACCGCAACTCCTGCAGCAGAGTCACCGACAATCAGCAGTGGACCTACCACTGAAAACTACTTGATCCTAATTGCACCTCTGTGCAATATTCTTAGGAAAACAATTAGCAGTCTGACTCTCTGATTTACCAGTTTTCTCCTTTGGTGCCTTTCTGGAAACTCTTTGTTAAACTTCAGATACTGACTTGTCACATCATAACACGGACTGGACCTCCTAACTTCCTTATTTCCCTAACTCTTCCTTTCTACCGGAAAACACAAGGATGTTTCTGAAACCAGCTAGACAAAAAAAAAAAAAAAAAAAAGTTCCTTGAAGTTGCTTCCCCACAACATCAAAAGGAAAATAATCCCAGGGATCTTTGTGATTTTTCTCACAATAACAAGGAATGTGAAAGAGGAGAATCGATTCATCTCCTCTTTCAAGAAGGGATCTTAGACAATAAATCAAAGCAATATGTATTTATGCTAATGGACTGACATTACAATCTTCCCCACTTGGAGAAGAACCAAAAGGCCCCATCTATCCACTCAATAGATTTGTCAAATATTCATGAGTGCCTGGAATGATTTAAATAATCTGACACCGACATGTGTGCTTCTGTCCTAATTGCAGAAATAAGAATTGTTTATAAATGATTTTATTGCAAGATGGAATGCGCAATGAAAGTCACCTAAAAAGGCTGATGAATGGAGTTCCATCCCTGGCTCCCACATTTATTTATTATTTATTAAAATGGCTTACAGGCTGTGATACAGCTGATCCAACAACGCTAACTACTAAAGGATGTTCCAAGAATCCGCTAGTTGTTCAATCCACAAGGCTGGATGTCTCAGTCGTCTTCAGTATATGCCAGAATCTTGAAGAAGTAGGCTTTAATGACAATGGAGGAATGGACTTTTCTAGTAAGATTGAGAGCAAGTAGGCACAGAGAGGGCAAACTTTCTTGTTCCATTTCCTTTATATAGGCTTCCAGCAGAGGCTGTAGCCCAGATTAAAGGTGGATCTTTCTACCTCAAAAGATCTACAATAAAAGTACATCTCACCTCAGAGATCCAGATTAGAAGTGGGTCTCCCCACTTCAAATGATTCAGTTTTTTAAAAATTCCTCATGGATAAATCTAGTCACTTGAGTTTACTTAACTTCAAATATAATCAAATTGTCAGCCAAGAATAGCCATCACATCATATCACCGCATTCTGTAATCAGACATGACTTCAGCATCTTTAAATGGAAACATCAATTTTAAAAAAATCAATCGCAAACTGATCAATGTATCAGTTGAAACCAAATCAAAAAGTTGAATCAAGTAGTAGGGAATTTTCCATATTGCTGCAAAATGGAAAAAATTTGATCTACAAAGGGATTTAAAGTGATCATGGTAAGTCTTAGATATGGTGAGGTTGGGAAGATTGAACCTGGAAACTCACCAAAAGAGAGATAACAAAAAAAAGGGTTAGAGAAATCTTGGATAGCCTAGGCTACTCTTTTACTATGTCTTATACCTGCCTTGGTCAAGGCTTAAAATGTCACCTCAAAATGTTGACTGAAATAGTGATGCTCACATATATGATGTACTTGTCATACGACATCTGTTATGTATTTGAAGATTTTTATTGCTGGTGAGATTTTTTTTCAGGAATTCATGTTTTATAAAGTGACACATTACCAAATCCTTTACCATAAACAGACTGGAGGCATATGCCACAGCTACCCAATATACAAGAATTATCCAAGTGAACAGCAGGTGATCATCCTCTAAAGCAATAACAAAACTTTAGGCTAGCTCATTTCATCCCCAGCACACAATCCTGAAGGAAGAATGACTTGTAAGGCTATAGCTAGCATTTCCTTTCCATTCTCCACTCTGATATTAGCTGATACCTCTTAATGATAATTTTCATTATCTGTCTTTCAATACTTTATACAGAACTTTAAGTTGACTAATATTCTGATAGTGGTTGTGATTTGAAATACCCAGTTGGGACATTGAATTTCTTCTAAATAAACATGTTGATTATGATAATGTCTTCTTAGAGGGTCTCTGTGGTATTTTCTTATAGTTTATTGCTCTTTTCTCTCTACCACCTCTGGTTCTATGAACCTTCAGAGGTTGAATGTGTGTGTTCAGTCTTTCCAGATTAATCCTGATAGTCCCTTTTCCTTTTTCACACTACAGTTCATTGAACAGACACATGTCCCAATGGCTAGAAAAACAAAATCATAAAATATTGGAAAGAATTGTCCAGAAACACAAAGCTTGACAGTGCTAAAAGTGGGTGAAAATGAAGAGTTCTAGACTTTCAGAGCAATTTTTTTTTCTCTCCTCCAATGCAATACTAGAGATGTCTCCAGAGACTCATATCAAGTAGGGTATCTGTCTGTCTGTCAGTCTTCTGTCTGTCTGAATTTGAACCATTTATGTGTGTTAGAAAAAACATTTAATTGCATAATTATTTCTAAACCTAGGCCAAAATCATTGTTATTTCTTAGCTTATCATTTCATTTGTGATCTTCAAATTAAGATCTCCAAATATTCTCTAATCATGCTTAATTCTGTCAACTAACAATTTGTTCCACTACATAGCTGTGACAGAAGATTAAAGTAACACTTAAAAGACCATAGTTAAAATTATGGTGACATCCTTCATTCCTTCTCAACAGAAATGACATTTTTCTCCCAAGTGCTACATATTTCCAATTATGTAGATGCTACCATTTAAGACTTTCTAGGCTCCTTCTGGTTTTGCTTATATAACTAGTTATAACTTATATATCTAGCATGTGCGGTTACATATTTCTAGGTATCATATCATCCCCTCTACCTCCCATAGGCATGACATGGGTATGTTCATAATCTAGTCTACCAAGACAATCCTACTCTATATCAATAGGACCTAACTCACTAAAAACAGGGATATAAGTTTCACCATCCAGATATAGCCAATCAGAATTTAGGATTAGCAAAATATATCTTTCCAGTCTTGTCTCTGATTACCCTTAGCCACTGGCCTTTGAAAACCTCAGACTCAGTAGCAATTAGAATATCTGATAACCTTTCTTAGGTGAGAGTATAATATCTCTCCAGAATAGCCAATGATACGGTGTTCCAACTATCCAATTAATTCAACTACTTTTAGATTTATTAAACTAACAGTGGTTTCAGAAATCAGTTGTCTGGGGAAATGTATGCTCTAGTCTAGATGACAGCCAAATATTCTTTCTTTCATGACTAGGGGATATTTCACATTGACTCAAGACCCAAATGTGATTTCTGAAAGTCTCCATGGAGCATCTGATATGAAAGTACAATTACAAATTGCAAATCAAACTACAAACATCCACTAAAGAAATTTAATAAGCATGGCATCTCTTCAATGTGAAAAAATAATCTTCAATAAAAGCTACCATGAGCTCCATGACATTGCCAACTGGGTATAGTGTACTTTCAGGTACATCTGAGTATGCCATAATTATTACCTAGAGAGAATCTTTGAGCACCTCAAAACTGGAAATATTGAATTTCTGGGATCCATTTCATCTTTTAAAGCAATGTGTCCTGTCCACAATCATATTTAATATAGTTACTACGTTACAATACTCTACTTTGGGAATGGCAGTGATCAGTGGTCTTTTCCCTCAGTCCCTGGTGTCAACCCTTAAAATCTATCCCATTCGGTAGAAATTACAGTTAATGACTTGTCACCAATAATTTGTCATAACTAGCTTGCTCAAGGTCAGAGGTTCAATCCCAAACACTCCAAAGAGTGCATTTTAAGAACCCACAACAACAATAGACATGCTAACATGGAAACGAGAAAGCCCTACACAAAGAACTATGGGTAACTAAGGAAAGCTGGCAGCATGAGTCCTCTCCAGGGAAGAACATGTCAATTACCAATGGCCAAACTGGAAACACGCACTCATCATTGTTCAAACCGAGCAGGACATATGTATGTATTCAGAATCTATATGTATATGTGTGTGTGTGTGTGTGTGTGTGTGTGTGTGTGTGTGTGTGTGTAACAAAAATTTATAGGAAAAGAGGACATAAATTTAAAAGAAAGCAAGAAGGAGTATACAGGAAGGTATGAAGGGGGGAAAATAAGAGGGAAGTAATGTAATAATGTTATAATTGCAAAAATTAAGAGAAGCATTTTTAAATTTAAAAAAAGGATTAATAACAATATTAACAGATGTATTATAGGTGGTTGTTTACACTTCTCTTGAATTGTCTAAGGGGAGTTAAGTGGGTTTAAAAGGATGGTGACTCAAATAAGAATAAGAAGAGCAGATGGAAGTGTCAGACCTCTACTTATCTCAGTTTTATCTTGAGTCAAACTCTATCAAAATAATATCTCAATTAATTTTTCTCAGAATTTATAAAGTATCTTTTCTCAAATGACTTTCTGGTGGTTTAATAAATATATTAGTTTAAAGAATTAAAGATAAAAGAAATTATATGTCTTAATGTTATAGAGCAGATGTGTGTATTCTTCCAAGAATACAAAGCTAGAGTCACAAACCCTTTGCTGTGCATGCGCACACCACAGTAACTGTCTCAGCTCCTCTCGGGTTGTTAGTTCAATGTTCAGTTTTATTTTTCATAACTATTCATTTGCCTCTAACATCTTCACTTTCATAACCTAATATTGTACATGAAAATCCCAAGAGGCTAGTCAAGGTCTGGCGTAGAAATCATTCAATCTCAGTAGTTGTCAGTTTCAACCACTGGTGGCTAAAATCAGATGTCTTATTCATGTTTAACTCTCACAGCTCAGAAGTAATTCATAAGCAGGTCTTTCTAGTTCTCTCTTCCAAAATACATCTCAGATTCTTCACTTTTTCTTATACCAGTCTAGCATACTCGTCTCTCACACAGTTTGTCCACACTGATCTTCTGTACAGAGCTTTCCATTGTTAGCCATTGTTACTACTCATGGAAGATGCAACCCCAACTCCCATCTCACTGCATTTTGATCTGTCATTCCTCAGGCTAGGATGCTTTTCAAATATTTGGAGGAATCGGTCATCTGCTTCGGGCTTTGCTTCATGAAATTTTCACAGGCATTCCTAAATGCACTACTTAACATTTTGTATTGGATCACACCACAAAACTCCGTGTCATCTTTCTTGGTTTGTTCTCTGCAGCATGCTGGCTGAGTTTGATGTACATGATGGATTCCAGTTGGTTATCCATCTCTTTCCATGAGAATGCAATCCTCAAAAAGCCAAGAAATTTGGCCAGCTTGTTCCACTCAGTGCTTAAAGCATTATTCAGAAGTATATAAGTTTCTCATCTCCTTCTCTGTGTAAATCTGGATTTACTCTTCCAAATATTAACATCTCTATGTTCTAAACATTCCTTAAGAATTCATCACTGTAAGAAGTCCTTTAAAATCAAAGAAAAATTTATTCAAACCTGGCATGACTACCCAAGCCTCATTCTAGACTCTTCTTCTCTACACAATTAGCCATAAAAATGGCATTAAGCTTTTAGAGCTTTATAATGAAGTTTCTATATATAAAAGTCATAAAAATGGTTGATTTTAAGTATTTAAATATATTTAAATATATAGCAGATATTAATGGCTCTAAGTAGATTAAACTATTCATTTATATTTCAAACACAATCTGGAGAATAGTCACACAATCTCAATTCATTTTTGTTGCTGTTTTTAAGTCAATGGTATACAACAATTTTAGTTACATTAAAAGAAAGTGTTCAATCAAACCAATGGCTTATTCACTGTCTGATTATATTACTTTAAAAAGTTTTAGTTAGCAAGAAAGCTACTTTCTGCTATCTGGACACAGACAGTCACTAGAACTATGTGCAAGCTGGACTAAGTGTGCAGTAAGTAAAAGCAAGTCCATTCTTTTAAGCAGAATTTTTGCTATATGCTGTAAAAACTATTCAGCTAAATAATTTGGTACCATTAGCGGCTCACTCCTTGTTAAAGAAAAGCTCAGTCACCAACCATGATTATATCCACAGTAAGTTTACCTTGGCTCCAGTCTTTTATATCCAACTCATGTGACCTGAGTCTAAAAGTAAATAGTTAAATAAAATGATCCTATTACAAAGAAACTTTCCAAACAAATATAAACACTTAGTTTCCAAATTTATTTCCCAAAGACTTTTATCAGTAAATATGTTAAACATTTATTAAAGATAAGATGAAATGTTAACTCAGAAACTACCATGTAAGACTTTATTTAAATATTTGGTTGAAAGTTGATAGGTAGATAGGTAGATTATAGGTTTTTTTTTTTTTTGCTCGTATTGGGCATTTTAGATTGCTTTATACATCCCCAAACTTTTATAGTTTGCAGCAAGAAGACAAGAAAAGTTCTTGAGAGCTTCACAGCTATTTGTGTAAGTTTTCATTACATAAGAACAATTCTTCATTCATTACAAATAAAACCAGAATATCAATTTAATTAGAGAGAGTCAATTCTACAGTTGGATAAGTTAATGCATCCCATGGTTTCAGAATGCTGTCCAGAACACAACAGGTACTAAATAAAAGTTGGCCATGTAGTTTAGGGCAATAAGAATAAAACTATCAGAAACTTGAGAAATTACCTCATAGAAATCACTATTCTAATATGGATTCTCAAAGCTATAGGGTAAACCTTTAGGGAAAAGAAGTTTTCCTAGCAGCAAATAAATCAAGTATTTTACATTGTTTACTTAAGTATAAATAATATTACACAGTTGGATACATTCAAATAAATATTTTAAGTTGGTGAGCAGCTAATCAAATTTTCACATTCATGGGAGAAATCTTTGGACTGAATTTGTGATCCCAGATTGACTTCATAAGACTACTATGGAGGCAAAGTCATCGACCAGAATGCTTTGTGAAAGAGCCACTTGTGCCTCCTCGCTCCTTTGCACAAAGTGAATTCTCAACGCTGCTCTAGCTAGCATTTCAAGGGCTAAGTCTTCTCCACACAGAAAGGCCTTAGACATTGTGAAGCTGAGGTAATCTTTGTATCAATGATCTCTCCTCTTTTAACTTCGAGATTTGTGGGATCAAGGCTGATTGATTCTTGTTTGGAAACCCCTAAAGTGCAGCTGCTTTTTAATACATGATTAATAACATCACTAGGAAGTATTAAGTACTATCTATTCGTATCTGGATGAGAATATTGGAAAAGGGTGGAATGAAATGATGATTCTTGGTGTTTCAGAAGCTGCATAAGATTCAGTGTTTCCATAATGATTACAAAGGCTCTTCACAAATCACAAACTGCAACTCAGCTCTGCCTTCCACTTAAACCTGATTAATCTGATGACCTTGCTCTAACAGTGGAAAATTTAATGTGATTTATTTTTGGAAATTACTAATGAAAATGAAAATCTTAACTTTAAAATACCTGTGTATTGCAAATGTATAATTTTCAGAAGCAGTATTTTACACAAAACTGGTGTACTGTCTACATTTAGTAGAAAAAGAAAAAACACTTGAATTTTTACCTCTTAAAGAAAAATTTTTAAATAAGGCATCAAGTTAACTCCCAAACCTGGAGACACATATAAGAGAACAACAAAAAAGTGGAATTAACTTATAAATACCTGATGTTTGTACTTACTTATTTACATTTATAATCTTTCTCTTCATTCTTTTTATACATACATACACATGTAGAGAAAATTTGGCTAATACTATGGATTAAAGCAATATACATTATATAAATCTAGTAAATAAGCTTCAAGAATGGAGAAAAGTATCACTGTTTTTAACAACAAATTTCAGAGCCAAAATGAAAGGTAAGGATATATTGCAAAAATATGACATAATAGCTTATTTCAAGATGCTTTAACACTTCAGAAAATATGATTTAGAATATATGCAAGAAATTCTGGGATCTGAAAATTTTGTTTTCATTTTGTTACTTGTGAGATAATTTCGTTTATTTCTTCTATATTACATATTAAATAACATTATTTATGTTATATTACATTTATCTTTGCTTCACGAAATTTGATCAAATTGCATATTTATGGTGTGAGCATGTATCTGCAGGCATAAATGATTCCATTTCCACTACTAGTGGTTAGGTATAAGGATCAAATGAATTGATACCCATTCCTCCACTGTTGGGATGAATTTTCTTTCTTTTGCTATGATAAATGAATCTATATCCTGGTATTTTACCACCAGATAATATTCAGTTCTTCAGAAGCCCTTAACCAAATAGTTTAGCTTGCCCTGATAATTTTTGCCTGAATTTATTACTTCATTACAGATCACAAAATAGTAATTTCTCTAATTGTATTATTTATTCCACATTGATTAGTTGCATTCTTCAAGGGAAAAGTTCTTGAGACAATTTATTTATGTTAAAAATAATTTCCAACTTAGAATAAAGGAATAAATTCTTAATTTTCAATTTTAATCCCCAATGCATATGCTACATAGGATAATGGTCACTTTTACTGGTAGAGTTAAATTTAACTTTATTGTGTTTTCCTTTGGTTTCAATTGTCCACCCTTTGGCTGAGGGTGTTCTAGTGGCTGACTCCCCGACTGTTCTGAGGAGGACACATGATGTCTGGAGGCTTCTTTGCTCTCTAGAACAGCTGCTTCTTCCTGGATCCATTTTTTACTCTGCCTGTGCACCTGAGGACTGTGATGAACCTTACGGAGACAAGAATTTAGATTCCAAAAAGGCTTGTAGAAAAAAAACAACTTTTCTGTATCTCTTAGAGAAAAGTGTTTTTATATAAAATTGTGAATTTACATAGATGTTTTCATTTCACACTGAATATTACAGTATAGGTTAATGGACAGAATCAGAATTCTTTTGCTTACATGAAATATAAAATACTAAAATTACTACTACAACTACAACTAAATGAAGTAAAATTAAAATTTAAAAAATAATTTTTGATATTCATAACATAAGGCTCCAAATTATAATCATTAAACCTTAGTAACATTACTACAAAATTATTAAAAATTGATTAATGAAAAGGTAACGTTTCAAAAAGACCTTAAAAGGTATTTGAATCAGTTGTGAATTCATCTAATAAAAAATGTATGTGCAACAAGCCACATGCTTGGGATAGTTTTACTAAATTCTTCTGTGATAGCCTTCATGGAAATAAAACAGATGCCAGGTAAGGTTTTACAACAAAACTCAAACCACCCTCTCCAGTGTTTTCAATTTGAAAGACAGAAATACCTTCCTAAAGAAGGGGTGGAAAACTTCCATTCTATTAGCTTTCTTCTTTGTGTCTTTCACATCATGCATCTCAATTCCATACATTTCCCCATCCCTTCATATCTATCTCTCTACTGCAGTTGGCTTTTTCTCTTTGGCTCTTCTGGGGGCCCACCACCCAGATCCCCTCAAAAACAGACCCTCATTCTTTCTAATAAATGCTTATCTTGGCTTATTTCTGGCCAGCTTTTTTAAAATTTAAATTATCCCATCTACTTTTGCCTCTAGGCATTTATGTTTCTCTGTTCTATATACCTTTCTTACTCACAGCTAGCTGTGTGGCTGGGTACATGGCCCCTGTGTCCTCCTTCTTACCTCCATTTCCAACCTCCTTGTCCCTGATTTCTCCTCCTATCTATTATCTCTGCCTGTGAGCTCCTCACATCCTTTCTCCTCCATAGCCATTGAACATTCAGCTCTTTATTAGTCCAATCAGATGCTTTAGACAAGCAACATAACACAGTTTTACAGAGTCAAATAAATGTAACATAAAAGAATGCAACATGTCTTTGCATCGATAAACAAATATTCCAGAGCATAACAAATATAATACATCTTTAATATTCTACAACAGTCTGCCCTTGCACACTATCCTCAAATAAAATAAAATTTGAGGTGAATAAAGAAAAAAGGGGAGATCTCTTGAACTAAAGAGAGACAACATATGAACATGGAGTTTATAGAAAGAAAAACACAAAAATTGAAAAAGATCTTCAGTTTTCACTGATATTTAAGAAAGAACTAAACCACCAAAGATCTATCGGGAGGGGGAGCTGGGCCCTCCAAGGAGAGAGCAACTTTCGACTGCCGTGAGTGTGTGGAGTCACGAGAGGTGGGATCAGACTGTGTATCTGTTCATGGGCTTGTTGCAAGAATGAAGGAATCTCAGAGCCAGATCTCAGGGAAAGGCAGAGATATCAAAGAGAGTAAACACCACAGTCAGATCTCACCCAGCTGTCTTCCAGCTTCCTCAGCCTCGCTCCTGCCTGTTCTGTCTTTCTGTGCCTGCCTTAAATACCCTCTTCACCCAGTTGTTTTACATCCAGGTTAAGATTAAAGGCGTGACACCACCACTGCCTGCCTGGGAGCCTGGAACTCCCTCTGTAAACTAAGATGATCTCAAACCCAGATTTGATAGGATTAAGGGCGTAGGTCACCACTCCCAAATATTCCCTGTGCTGGAAGTAAATGTGTGAGTTACCATTCTCTGATCCTCCTAGACTGACTGTGGGTAGATCCCTATGGTTTTTATTAAATTTGAAACATATCCCCACATAGGCTGGCACCTTGGAGCCCATTCCCTGTAGTGGAACACCCAGCCCAGCACTGACTTTGGGATGAGTGAATAGGACTTACCTGGAGTGAATCTACCACACTGGGCTGGCCCACATTGGGACTTCTTGCCCTTTGGGGGAGGTGGGGTGGATGGGGAGGGGCGGAGCTGACTGGGAGGGATTGGGAGGAAGGGGGAGCAGGGAGATACATTGATAGAGTTGACAATTTTTAATGAAAATTTAAAAAAATAAAGAAAAATAAATAAGACTCCTCAAATTATTTAAAAAATAGAAACTGGAGCTATAGAATATTTTTACAAAGCCATTATTACTCTGACGTCAAAACCACACAGAATCAAAAAATGAAAATTATAAGCAAATATCCATTATGAACATAGATGTAAAAAAAACACAATAAAATACTTACAAATAAAATTCAACAGGGCAGTAAAAACATTATCTGCCATGATTCAAGTTGTCTTTATTCCAGAAATGCAGGAATAGTTCATGTAATGTAAATCAATAAATGAGTCCACCATGTAAATAAACTAAATTTAAAAGAAAAAAATGATCATCTCATTAGATACAGAAAGAACTTCTGACAAAATCCAACATCCCTTCATGGAAAAATCCCTAGTGAAACTAAGGTTGCAGGGACATATGTCAACAAAATAAAGGTAGGTTGTAGGATCCCCATGGCAACAATCATACTGAATGGAGAGACGCTGAAAGCATTTCCACTAAATTAGGAACCAAACAATGATGTCCACTTTTTGCAAACTTATTCAATATAGTTCTTAAAGTCTGAGCTAGAGCAACAAGACAACAAAGGGAGACCAAGAGACTACAAATAGGAAAGGAAAGAGTTAACAAAGTATTCCTAGTTGTAGGTAGTATAATGACATTATAAAATATCTCCAAAACTCCACCAACCAACTTCTACATCTGTTAAACACTTTGAGAGAAATATCAGGATACAGGACACAAAAATCATTAAGCCTTCATATATATACAAATGACAAGCATATTGAGAAAGAATTCAGGGAAATAGTACCATCTATCATGATAGTAACAAAAAAATCTTGGAATAACTCTGATCAATTAAATGAAAGATTTGCATAATAAAAATTTTAAGATTCTGAATAGAGAACTAAAGAAGGCATCAGAAGGTAGAAGATCTCCCATTCTCATGGATCAATGGGATTGATGGTGTGAAAATGGTTGTCCTACCAAAAGTGATCTACAAGTTCAATGCAATCCTCATTAAAATTCCAAGACAATTCTTCACTGAAATTTAAAAAGAAAACAAAAAATAAGGTCAAGTCTGCCAAAAATCTAGCATGAGAAAGAGAAATTGGGCAAAAAGTATTCTCACTAACAAAGACACTGTTTGCAGTTGATATCTACTGAGAGAAAACTCATTTTTTTTCCATCAGAGTGACTGGGTATATAAACCACATTCCAGGTTAGCATCATGCTCATGAGCAGCTGACCAACACAAAAAGAACTACATGCTTTGTTGTTGTTGGGGTATTTTTGTTTTGCTGGTTGTGTTTTTATGTTTTATAAACTTAGATAAGTAGAAAATGGGAAGAACCTGGGAGGATCGAGAAGAAGAAAAAAAGAATATAACCAAAATATATTGTCTGAGAAAAAAAATCATTTTAATAAAATAAGATGCCAGAAAGAATGAAATAGTAGAGGCTAAAAAATAAGAAACAATAGTGTGTAGCCAGAAGTGTCTAGTCTGCCCAGCCCGAGGTCCCAGACCTGCAGTTCCACAACTTCTTAGCCCCAAATAATCACACAATGACTTATATTAATTACAAGCTGTTTGGCTTATGGCTCAAGCTCATTACTTACTAGCTCTTTCTACTTTAATCAACCAATTTTCATTAATCCGTGTATTGTCACATAGTTATTGGCTTACCTATGTTTCTTTACATCTTGCTGCCTTGGGTGGCAGCTTACAGTATCTCTGTCTGACTCTACCCTCTTTCCCCTTTATCTATGCTTAGATTTCCCACTGGCCTCTAAGATGTCTTACCATAAGTCAAAAAAAGACAACAAGGAAATCTGTAGAATCATTAGGTAATACTTAAAAAACCTGTTCTTCACAAAATTAAAAAATCTAAAATAAATGGACAATTTTCTGAACAATCACCACTTACTAAAATTAAATCAAGACCACATAAACAAATTAAATAGACCTATAACCCATAAGGAAATAGAAGCAGTTATTAAAAGTCTTCCAACCAAAAGCAAAGCCCAGTGCCCGATGCTTTCAGCACAGAATTCTACCAGAATTTCAAAGAACTAAAACCGATACTCCTAAAATTGTTCCAAACAATAGAAACAAAAGAAACATTGCTAAATCTTTTTATGTTGCTACAGTTACCCTGATACTCAGACCACACAAAGATACAACAAAGAAAAAAATACAGACCAATCTCCTTCATGAACATTGATGAAAAAAAATCAATAAAATACTGGCAAACCAAATCCAAGAACATATAAAAAATAAAAATCATCCACCATGATGAAGTAGGCTTCATCCCAGAGATGCAGGGATGGTTCAACGCATGAAAATCTGCCAATGTATATCTACCATATAAACAAGCTGGAAGAAAAGAACCATCAAATGCTGAAAAGGTCTTTGACATTAAAAAGATCAGAGATACAAGAAACATACCTAAACATAACAAGGGCAATAAACAGCAAGCTGACAGTCAGTATCAAACTAAATGTAGAGGAACTTAAAGTGATGCCGCTAAAATCAAGAAGACAAGGCTTTCCACTCTCTCCATAGCTATTTGATGTAGTATTCAAAGGTCTATCTAGAGTAGTAAGACAACAACAGGAGATCAAGGGGATACAAGTTGGAAAGAAAGAAATCTAACTTTCACTCTTGCAGATAATATGATAGTATACATAACTGTCCTCAAAAAATTTTACCAATGAACTCCTATACCTGACAAACACCTTTAGCAATGTGGCAGGTACATGATTAGCTCAAAAAACCCTATAGTCTGGGGTGGTATATATTTAACAAAATTCATGTGGAATATCAGGAGAGTCAACCATAAACCCAAGCCATAAAGATCAGGGAGTGGTGACCCACATATTTAATCCTAGCTTTAGGAAGATGAAAAGAGGAAGTTAAGATAGTTGTTCAGTCTTAACACACATCATCACCTGACAACCCCAGTAACCCCAGTGACCTCCAAAACTGGAAACCCACAGAGCCATGGTTCACAGCTGACTAAGAGGTGAGTGGCACTCCACCCAACCCAGACCAAGCAGAGAAGGCAGTCTCAGAAGCCTGGCCCTGGGACACAGCCCCTGGAACCTCACCCCCACACAGCTCTGCCCTCAACCCAAGCCAGCAAGGACTTCTGCCCTGTAAACCCAAATCCCAACTAAAACACAGCTGGCCGGATACCCCACAGCAAAACTTTGCCTGCCCCACAGCACATAATCACCCAGCAACCCCAAACCTCCATGACAAACGGACATTCACAGACCCCTGGCCCACAGCTAAGAGTTGACTAGTAGCTGACTAAGAGCTGACCAAACTGGATCAAGAGAGGTTGAGACACAGACACACCCAGAACAGATTGTGCCAAAATGAGCTGTCTGAGATTCAGAGAAATCCTGCAGTGAACTGAGGAAGCAATGGGAAGACTCCTGAACAAGAATAAATATAACAACATAAAGAACAACGTGGTACCATCAGAACAATCTGGTTGTTCTAGAACACTAAGAACTGAGCAGGACAATGCAGAAGTAGAAGGAAAAGACCTTAAAAACAACTTTATGAAGATAATAGAAGCCTTTGAAGAGGATATTTAAAAATCCCTTAAAGAAATAGAAGTAAATACAAACAAAAACGGAAGAGATTAACAAATCCCTGAAAGAAAATAAAGAAAATCAAGAAAGAAAGAAAAAAACAGGTGAAGAAAACATTCCAGAAATTAAAATTGAAATAAAAGCAATAAAGAAGGCACAAACTAAGGCAATGCTGGAAATAAAAAAAAATAAAATAAAAAATAAAAAATAAAAAAAAAACATAAAAAAGGAACCAGAACTACAAATGCAAATATAACAAACAGAATGAAAGAGATGGAAGAGAGAATCTCAGGAGTGGAAGATTCAATAGTGAAAATAGATATGTTAGTCAAAGAAAACACTAAAAACAAAAGAATCATAACACAAAATATACAGGAAATCTGAAACACTATGAAAAAACAAAACTTGAGAATAATTGGAATTGAAGAAGAAGAATACCAGATCAAAAGCACAGAAAATATAGTCAACAAAATCAGAGAAGAAAACTTTTACAACCTAAAGAAGGAACTGCCTATAAAGAAACAAAAAGCTTACAGAACACCAAATAGACTCACCCCCCCCCAAGTCTGCTCACCACATAATAATCAAGCCACTAAACCTACAGAACAAAGAAAAAAAATACTAAGAGCTGCAAAGGAAAAAGGCCAAGTTACCTATAAAGGCAGACCCATCAGAATAACACCAGATTACTCAATGAAAACAATAAAAAAAAAAAAAAAGGTCCTGGTCAGCTGTTATACAGACACAAAAGAACATGGCTGATGACCCATATTACTATACTCAGAACTATCAATCAATAGATGGAGTAAACAAGAAATTTTATGACAAAACCAGATTTAAATAATACACAAATCTGGCCCCACAGAAAGCACTAGAGGGAAAATTCCAAGCAAAGATAACCAGATCCACCCATGAAACCACAATCAATAATCCCAAAGAAGAAAAACTCAAAGAAGGGAAATACACATGAACTGCCACCAAAAATAATAGGAAATAACAATCACTGGTCATTAATATCCCTTAATATCAATGGACTCACCAATAAAAAGACATACACTAACACAATTGATTAAAAAAAAATCCATCCTTCTACTGCATACAAGAGACATACCTCAACTTCAAAGACAGACACAGGTTCATAGTAAAGCATTGGGAAAAGATTTTCCAAACAAATAGTCCTAAGAAAAAAGCTGGTGTAACCATTCAAAAAATCCAAAAAATACACTCCAAACTAAAATCAATCAAAGGAGACCAGGATAGACAATACTTACTTATCTCAGGAAAAAGCCACCAAGATGAAATCTCAATCCTTGGATATTTATGCCCCCCCCAAATAAGGGCATATCCACACACACACACACACACACACACACACACACACACATATATATATCATATATAAAAAAAAACTACTAAAGCTTAAACTTCACATAAAACTCCACATACTAATAGTGGGAGATACTATTGCACCTATGCATAGTTCAAAGAGACAGAAATTTAAAAGATAAATAAGGGATCAAACAGATGTTATGAACCAAATGGACTTAATAGATATATACAGAACCTGCCACTTAAACACAAAGGAATATACTAATTTCTCAGAACCCCATGGGACTTTCTCTAAAACTGACCACATATTCAGTCATAAAGTAAATATCAACAGATCAATAGGTACAAAAAAAACCAAAAAACAAAAACCTCCTTGTATCATATCAGAACACCAGGCTCTAAAGTTAGAGTTCAATAAAACAAAAATTACAGAAAGCCTACAAATTCATGGAAACTAAACATCTCTCCATTGAACTACCTCTGGATCAGGGAAAAAGTTAAGAGCAAAATCAAAGACTTCTGAGAATGCAATGAAAATGAATCCACATGTACCCAAACTTATGGGACACATTGAAAGCATTGTTAAGAGGAAAACTTAGACTAGATGCCTATATGAAACACCTAGAGAAATCTCACACAAGAGACCCAACATCACAGTTGAAGGCCTTAGAACAATTAGAAGAAAACTCACCTAGAAAGAGTAAGCAGCAGGAAATAATCAAAAGGGCTAAAATTAATCAATAGAATCAAAGAGAACAATACAAAGAATCAATCAATCAAAGAGTTGGTTCAAAGTCAACAAGATATCTAACCAAAGAGCAGAGAAAGGGTATGCAAATGGACAGAATCAGAAATGAAAAGTGGGTTATAACAAAAAACACCCAGGAAATCCAGAAAATTATCAGGTCATATTTTGAAAATTTATATTCCACAAAAATGGAAAACCTAAAAGAAATGGATAGCCTTCTAGGCAGGTAGCATTTACCAAAATTAAATCAAGATCAGATATAAAGACCTATCAACACCTATAACCTCGAAGGAAATTGAAGTTTTTAAAAGTCTCCCAAGTGAAAAAAAAAAAAAAAAAAAAAAGCCCAGGACCAGATGGTTTCAGTGCAGAATACTACCAGACATTCAAAGAACTAATACCAATACTCTTCAAACTGTTCCATATAGCAGAAAGTGAGAGAGCAGTGTGGAGCTCTTTTTTATAAGGCCACAATCACCCTGATTCCCAGGCCACTCAAAGATGTAACAAAGAAAGAGAATTACAGACCAATCTCTCTTGTGAACATTGATCCAAAAATATTCAATAAAATTCTGGCAAACCAAATCTAACAACATATCCAAAACATCATCCACCATGATCAAGCAGGCTTCATCTCAGAGAAGCAGGTATGGTTCGACATATGAAAAACTGTGA
The DNA here is from genome assembly GCA_033318265.1 of Phyllotis vaccarum. Classification (NCBI taxonomy): domain Eukaryota; kingdom Metazoa; phylum Chordata; class Mammalia; order Rodentia; family Cricetidae; genus Phyllotis; species Phyllotis vaccarum. The sequence continues at coordinate 38,212,569 of JARWLC010000006.1, forward strand.
ATGTCATCCATCGTATTAACAAGCTGAAAGAAAAAAAACACATGATCATCTCATTAGATACTGAAAAAGCCTTTGACAAAATTCAACACTCCATGATAAAAGTCCTGAAGAGATCAGGAATACAGGGAAAATACGTAAATGTAATAAAGGCGATATACAGCAAGCCAACAGCCATCATCAAACTAAATGGAGAAAACTCAAAGCAACCCCACTAAAATCAGAAATAAGACAAAGCTGCCCTCTCTCTCCTTATCTAGTCAATATAGTTCTTGAAATTTTAGCTAAAGCATTGAGAGAGCAAAAGGAGATTAAGGGGATAGAAATTGGAAAGGAAGAAGTCAAAATATCTCTATTTGCAGATGATATAATCTTATAAATAAGTTACCCTGAAAATTCTATCAGGGAACTTCTACAGCTGATGAACACCTTCAGCAAGGTAGCTGGGTACAATATTAATTCAAAAAAAAAATCCCTCCTATACACTAAACATTAAAGGCTGAAAAAGAAATAAAGGAAACAACACCTTTTATAATAGCTGCAAATAGTATTAGATATCTTGGTGTAACTCTAATCAAAGAAGCAGCAGACCTTTTGACAAGAATTTTAAGTCACTCAAGAAAGAAACTGAAGAGGATATTAGAAAACAGAAAGATCTCCTCTGCTCCTGAAAAGGTAGGATCAACATAATAAAAATGGTAATTTTACCAAAAGCAATCTACAGATTCAATGCAATCTCCATCAAAATCACAACACAGTTTTTTAGAGACCTTGAAAGAACAATACTCAACCTGATATGGAATAATGGGAAACCCAGGATTGAATTGCCAAAACAATCCTGCTCAATAAAAGAACTTCAGGAGGAATCACCATCCCTGACTTTAAGCTATACCATGAGCTACAGTAATAAAAACAACCTGGTACTGACATAAAAACAGACTCATAGATCAATGGAATCTAATTGAAGACCCTGACATTAACCAACACACCTATCAACACCTGATTTTTGACAAAGAGGCCAAAAATATTCAATGGAAAAAGATAGTATGTTCAACAATGGTGACAGCATAACTGAGTGGTATTATGAAGAAGAATGCAAATACATCCAAACCTATGACCCTGCAAAAACCTCTAATCCATGTGGATCAAAAACCTCAACATAAACAGAACTATACTGAACTTGATAGAAAAGAAAATGGGAAATACCTTCCAACACATTGCACAGGTGACCACTTCCTAAATGTAACACCAGTATCATAGACACTAAGAACAATAATAAATCAATGGGACCTCCTGAAACTGAGAAGCTTCTGTAAGGCAAAGGACACAGTCAATATGACAAAATGACAGCCTACAGAATGAGAAAAGATCTTCACCAACCCTACATCTGACAGAGGACTGATCTCTAAAATATATAGAGAACTCAAGAAACTAGAGCTCCCAAACATAAATAACCCAATTTTTAAAATGGGATTCAGAGCTTAAAAGGGAATTCTCAACAGAAGAATTACAAATGGCTTAAAGGCACTTTAAAATTGCTCAAAATCTTTATCTATCAGAGAAATGCAAGTCAAAACAACTTTGAGATACCACCTTACACCTGACAAAATGGCTAAGTTCAAAAATACAGGTGACAGCCTATGCTAGAGAGAATACAGAGCAAGGGGAACATTCCTCCATTGTTGGTGGGAGTGTGAACTTCTACAGCCACTCTGGAATGCAGTGTGGTAGCTCCTCAGAAACCTGGGAATCAATCTCCCTAAGGATCCAGCAATACCACTATTGGGCATATACCCAAAGGATGTAATTCTTACTCCAAATGCATTAGCTTAAGCATTAGGTTTATAGCAGCATTATTCGTAATAGCAAGAACCTGGAAACAACGTAGATGTCCCTCAACTGAAGATGGATTAACAAATTGTGGTACATCTACACAATAGAGTACTGCTCTTCAGAAAAGAAAAAATGACATCCTAAAATTTGCAGGTAAATAGATAGATTTGGAGAGTATCCTCATGAGCTCCTGAGTGAGGTTTCACATGCCCAGAAAGATAGGCATGGGATGTACTCACTCATAAGTGGATTTTAGACAAATAGCAAAGAGTGCCCAAACTGCAACCACAAACCCTGAAAAGCTTGGGATCAGAAAGAACTTTAAAAAGATCCAGAGATTCCACTAGTAAAAGAAAATAGAGAAGATCATCTTAGTAAACTGGTATCATAATACATTGCAACCAAGGAGAGGTGGGAACAAAACATAAGAGAAGGAGATGGTTGAATGATAGGAACAACAAAGAAGGAGAAAAAAAGATGGATATCTTAACAGAGGAAGCCAATATGAAGTTGGAAATAGACAGGGCGCTAGAGAAACCTCCAAAGATTCACAGGATGTCCCTGAGTTAGCCTTCAACAAATAATATTAATGGTCCCTAAACAGAATTTTCCCTATAACCAAATGAAACGCCACCCTAAGTGTCATCATAGAACCTACATCCAGCAATGAATAGAGCTGGAAGCAGAGATCTGGGTGAGCACTGGGTTGAGTTCTTGATTCATTTAAGAGGAGGGGAGAAGAGTCTGTAAGAACAAAAAGATAGGAATTATGTTTCAAATTCTCACAGTGATGGCTGGCTGGAGCTCTGGGAACTCATTGAATCAAGAACAGCCACTGGGAAATCATTGGGAAAAGAGCTACCCCTCCAAGGATAGGGATTGTCGAATGGGATGAGCATTATATGGAGCCTCAAGTGGTAGGATCAGACTGTGTTTCTTTGTGTGGGCTGGCACCTTGAAGCCCAATCTCTGCAGAGAAACACTTAAGACAGTCTTGATATTTGGATGAGGAAATCAGACTTCCTGGGACTGGATGTGGCACACTGAGCTGACCCACCTTGGGATTTCCTGCCCTTTTGGGGGAGGGGATGAGTGGATGGGAAGTAGAGAGGCTGAAACCTGACTAGGAAGGATTAGGAGGAAGGAAGGGAGGGGGAGCAGAGGGATGCATGGATAAATAAGACTTTTGTTATTAAAATTAATAAAATGAACATGCAAAAAGGAAGGAAAAGAGAGAAAGACCACCCAACACATTGGTTCAGGTGACCACCTCCTAAATACAACACCAGTAGCACAGACACTAAGAACGATAGTTAATTACTGGGACCTCCTGAACCTGGGAAGCTTCTGTAAGGCAAAGGGCACAGTCAAAATGACAACCTACAGAATGGGAAATGTAAGATGTAAGGAGACTAACCTTATATCTGACAGAGGACTGACCTCTTAAAATATATAGAGAACTCAAGAAACTAGAGCCCCAAACATAAATAACCCAATTTTTAAAATGGGATTCAGAGCTTAAAAGGGAATTCTCAAAAAAAAATTATAAATGTCTGAAAGGCACTTAAAAACTGTTCAACGTCTTAAGCCATCAGAAAAATGCAGATCAAAACAACTTTGAGATACCACCCTACTCCTGTCAGACTGGCTAAGAACAAAGACACAAGTGACAGCCTATGCTGGAGAGGATACAGAGCAAGGGGAACACTCCTCCATTGTTGGTGGAAGTGTAAACTTTTATAGCCACTCTGGAGTGCAGTATGGCAGTTCCTCAGAAACATGGGAATCAATCTCCCCAAGGACCCAGCAATACCACTATTAGGCATATACCCAAAGGGTGCTCATTTATACCCCAAAAGCATTAGCTCAACTATGTTCATAGCAGCATTATTTGTAATAGCAAGAACCTGGAAATAACCTAAATGCCCCTCAACTGAAGAATGGATTAACAAACTGTGGTATATCTACACAATGGAGTACTACTCAGCAGTAAAAAAGAAAAAAATGATATCCTAAAGTTTTTAGGCAAATAGATGGATATGGAGAGTATCATCCTGAGTGAGGTAACACAGACCCAGAAAGATAAACATAGGATGTACTAACTCATAAGTGGATTTTAGACCAAAATTAAAGAGTACACAAGCTGCAATCCACAACCCCTGACTAGCTTGGGATCAAAAGGGAACTTAAGAGAGACATCTAGAGATTCCCCTAGGAAGAGAAAATAGAGAATATCACCTTAGAAAATTGAGGTCATAAGAGGTATTCACAGAGGAGGGGTGGGAGCAAATGAGAGGAGATAGCTGAAAGGAGCAGGAGGGAGAAAAAAGAGATGAATATCTTCATTGTTGTTATTATTATTATTTATAAAAATGTCATTTTTATCCACGTATCCCACTGAATCCCCTCCCTTCCCTCCTCTGAATCCTTCCCAGTCAGCCTTCAGCCTCCCCCACTCCATTGTCCATCCCATCCCTCAAAAGGGCAAGAAGTCCCAAAGTTAATCAGCTCAATGTGGCACATTCACTCCATGAAAGTCTGCTTTCCTCATCCCAAAGTCAATACTGGATTAGATGTTCCTCTGCAGGGAATGGACTCCAGTGTGAGCCCATGCACAAGAATACAGTCTGATCCCACCCCTCAAGGCTCCATATACTGCTCATGCCAGTCGAAAGTTGCCTACCTTTGTAGGGCCTAGCTACTTTTCCTGATGGTTCCCCAGTGGTTGTTCCTGATTCAGTGAGCTTCTCTGAGCTTGAGCTAGCCATCACTGTGGAAATTTTCCTCATAATCCCTATCCTTTTGCTCATACAGACTCTCCTCCCCTGCTCTCAGCTGGAGCAGGAGCTCTGCCCAGTGCTCAGTCATGGATCTCTGCCTCCACCTCTATTCATTGTTGGATGTATGTTCTTTGATAACACTTAGGGTGGTTATTCATTTGATTATAGGGAAAGTCCTATTTAGGTACCCCCTCCACTATGGCTTGGAGACTTGGCCAGGGACATCCTGTGATTTCTTGGATGTTTCCCTAGCACCCTGTCTCTTTCCAAACTCACATTGGCTTCCTCTAATGAGATATTCATCTCTTTCTATCTCCCTCTTTTCTCTTCTCACTCAACCATCTCCTTCTTTAAGATTTCTTCCCAAATTTTCTTGATTGCCTCCTGTTATGATCCCAATTTGCTAAGGTGACCTTCTCTATTTTCTCTTCATAGGGGAATCTCTGGATGTCTTTCTTAAGTTGCTTCTTATCCAGAACTGTTCAGAGGTTGTGGTTTGCAGCTTGGGTATTCTTTGCTTTTTGTCTAAAATCTACTTATGAATGAATACATTCCATGCCTTTCTTTCTGAGCTTCTGATACCTTGCTCAGGAGGATATTCTCCAAATCTATCCATTTTTCTGCAAAATGTAGGATGTCATTTCTTTTCTTACTACAGAGTAGTACTCCATTGTGTAGATGTACCACAGTTTGTTAATCCATTCTTCAGTTGAAGAACATCTCAGTTGTTTCCAGTTTCTTGATATTATGAATCATGCTGCTATGAACATAGTTGAGCTACTGCCTTTAGGGTATGAATATACATTCTTTGGGTGGAGGATTCTGTATATATATATTAAGTCCATTTGGGTCATAATATCTGTTAGATCCCTATTTCTCTGTTGAGTTTCTGTCTGCTCGACCTATCCAAGGGTGAAATTGGGATATAGATGTCCCTCACTCTTAGTGTGTGGGGTTTGATGTGAGGTTTAAGCTTTAGTAGTGTTTCTTTTATATACGTAGATATCCTTGTTCTGGGGGCAAAAATATTCAGGATTAAGACTTCATCTTGGTGGATTTTTCCTGAGATGAATAGTAGTGTCCATCCTGGTCTCTTTTGATTGATTTTAGTTTGAAGTCTATTTTGTTAGATATTAAGATGGCTACACCAGCTTGTTTCTTAAGACCATTTGATTGGAAAGCCTTTTCCCAACCCTTTATCCTGAGCCTGTGTCTGTCTTTGAAGTTGAGGAGTGTTTCTTTTATGTAGCAAAAGGATGGCTTCTGTTTTTGTATCCATCGTGTTGGGGTATATATTTTTATAGGTGAATTGAGTCTATTGATATTGAGGGATATTAATGACAACTGATTGTTATTACCTGTTATTTTTGATGGTAGCTTGTACTTCCTTTCTCTTGGTTTTTCTTCTGTTTGTGGTTTCAATGGTGGATCTGGTTTCCTTATGTTGGCATTTTCACTTTATTGCTTTCTGTAAGGCTAGATTTGTGGGTAGGTATTTTTAAAATCTGGTTTTGTCATGAAATATCTTGCTTACTCCATCTATGGTGACTGATAGTTTTACTGAGTATAGTAGTCTGTGTTAGTAGCCATGCTCTTTTAGTGTCTGTATAACATCTGACCAGGACTTTCTGGCTTTCATTGTTTCCATTGAATAGTCTGTTATTATTTGATGTCTGCCTTTATAGACAATTTAGTCTTTTTCTTTTGCAGATCTTAGTATTTTTTCACTGTTCTGTAGGTTTAGTGGCTTGATATTATGTGGTGAGCAGATTTTTTTTGGGGGGGGGGGGAGGTCCTAGTCTATTTGGTGTTCTGTAAGTTTCTTGTATCTTTATAGGCATTTTCTACTTTAGATTGGGAAAGTTTTCTTCTATAATTTTGTTGAGTATATTTTCTGTGCCTGTGAGCTGGTATTCTCCTTCTTTGCTTTCAATTATTCTCAGATTTGTTCTTTTATTGGTATCCCAGATTTCCTAAACATTTTGTGCTATGACTTTTTGGTTCTAGTGTTTTCTTTAACTGACATATCTATTCCCACTATTGAATCCTCCACTCCAGAGATTCTCTCTTCCTCCTCTTGCATTCTGTTGGTTATGCTTCCATCTGTGGTTCCAGTTCATTTCTCCAGGTTTTCTATTTCCAGCTTTGCCTCAGTTTGTGTCTTCTTTATTGTTTCTGTTTTAATTTTTAATTCCTGGAATGTTTCTTTTACCAGTTTGTTTTCTTTTTCTTGGTTTTCTTTATTTTCTTACAGGGATTTGCTCATCTCTTCCAGTTTTTTGTTTGTATTCTTTTTTTATTTCTTTAAGGGAATTTTTATATCATCTTTTAAAGATTCTATTATCTTCATAAATTTGTTTTTAAGGTCATTTTCTTTTGCTTCCTCTTCGTTGTTAAGCTCAGACCTTACACTGTAGAACCATCAACTTCTTCTGATGATGTCTTGTTGTTCTTTATATTGTTATATGTATTCTTGCACTGGTTTCTGCCCATTGCTTCATGGATTCATCCTTAGTCAGCTACTGTTCAGCTCTTAGTCAGTTGTGAGCCTAGGGACTGAATGTTTCCAATAATTTCAGGGGCTGCTCTTATGTGGCTCTTATTGGCTGTAGGCCAATGGGCTGTGTGTCTCCTGCTATCACAGGGGTTGTTCTTGGTAGGGTCTTAATTGTCTCTTAGTTGGCTCTTAGCTCTTTGTCAGCTTTTAGTCAGTTCTTAGTTAGCTTTTAGTCAGCTGTGCAGCTGGAGGGAGGTTTCTGGGTATCCAGTTGTTGGTGGGTAATGATGTAGGTTGTGGTTTTGGCATGTGATATCCCTAGAGCTATGTTTTGTTAAGGATTGGGCTTGGGATGGGGGCTCTTCCAACTTTCTTTGGTTTAGGTTAGGGCTGGGTATGAATGGTGTGCTGGGGTCAGTGTCCCCAGGACAGAGTTCAGAGCCCACAGTCTCCACTTGGCCTGAGGGTTGGGGGATCCTGAACCTGAGCAGCTTCTGTAAGGCCAAGGAAATAGTCAATAAGACAAAATGGAAAACTACAAACTGGAAAATTATCTTCCCCAATGTAGTATTATGTTTCTGGCTGGGACTTTCCAGCCTAGCTTCATGGCCAAGACTTTCTGGCCCAGCTTCGAGGTACAGACCCACAGTCCCACAGAGACACACAGATGCTTACAGTAATTTTACACTGATTGACCTGGGGCCTAGGCATATAACTTGCTAACTCTTTACCCTTAAACTAACCCATGATTCTTATCCTGTTCAGCCATGGTGCTTGGTACCTTTTCTCAGAGCAGAATAGTTGTCCTCTGCATTTTCTGGCTTGTCTGGCAACTCTGTAGCATCTCTGTCCTGTTTTTCCTGTTCCCAGAATTTTCTTAGTCTGGTAGACCCACCTACACTTCCTGTCTGCCTTTGGCCAATCAGTGTTTTTACTAAACCAGTAGGTAGCACAATTATCTACGATGTAAGAACATAATTCTACTACTTACCAATCTTACATCTGACAGAGGGCTGATCTCTAATGCTTATGAACTCAAGAAACTAGGCATCAAAATAGCAAACATTCCAATTAAAAATGGAGTACAGATCTAAAAAAGAATTCTAAACAGGAGAATCTGAAATGGCTGAAAGACATTTAAAGAATTGCTTGATATCCATTGCCATCAGGAAAAATGCAAATTAAAACAAACCTTATCCCAGTCAGATGGCTAAGAACAAAAAAATTGATGACAGCCTGTGCTGGAAGAGATATGGAGTAAGGGGAACACTGATTATTGGTGGGAGTATAAAATCGTACAGCTACTTGGGAAATCAGTATGGCAGTTTCGCAAAAAAATGTGAATCAATCTACATTATGATTAAGCAATACCACTATTGGGTTTACACCCAAAAGATGCACATTTGTACCTCAAAGACTTTAGATCAACTATGTTCATAGCAGCATTATTTGTAATAGCTAAAACCTGAAAACAACCTAGATGCTCCTCAACTGAAGAATAGATTTTTTGAATGTGGTACATTTACACAATGGAATATTACTAGGCAGAAAAAAAGACATTGAAATTTGCATGCAAATGAATGGAACTTGAAAAAACTCATTCTGAGTTAACCCAGTGAAGTAACCCAGATCCAGAAAGACAAACATGGCGTATGCTCACTCATAAGTGGATATTAGACATAAAAGAAAGGATAACCAGGCTACAGTTCACAACCTTAAAGAAGCTAGGTAACAATAAGGACCCTAAGAGAGATATAATTGAATACCCCTAGAAAGAGTCATAGGATCTTTTGAGTAAATTTGGAGCATGAGGAATGGGACAAGGACAGATAGAAAGAGAACATGAGTAGATGGAATGGTTGATTATGAGGAAAAACAAAAAGGGAGAGCAAAGAAAGAGATATCCTGATAGAGGGAATCATTTGGGGTTAGGGAGAAATCTGGAGCTAAGGAAATTCTCAGAAACCTGCAAAGATGACCCCAGCAATATTGGTGTGAGGGCCTGAAATGGCCTTCTTCTGTAATCAAATGGATGAACAACCTAAACGTCATCATAGAACCTCCAATCAGCAACTGATGAAGGCAGATACCGAGATCCATAGTTAAACGCTGGGCTGAGCTCCCAGTCTAGCCAAAGAGAGGGAGGAGGGGTGATATGAGCAAAGAGGTCAAGATCACGATTGGGAAACCCACATTGACAGCTGAACCAATCTACTGGGAGCTACAGACTCTGGACTGACATCTGGGGAACCTGCATGGAACTGAACTAGATGACACTTATGTGTTTTAGGCAGTTTGTGGGACCTCTGGCAGTGAGACCAGGATTTATCCCTACTGCATAAACTGACTTTTTGGGATCTCATTACCTGTAAAGGGATACCTTGCTCAGGCTTGATACAGGGGGAGGGGTTTGACCTTGTCTCTAAGCTAGACTTTGTTGACTCCCCATGGGAGGCTTTTCCCTTTCTGAAGAGTGGATGACAGGTGAGGGGAAGCTGCGGGTTGGGTAGGAGGAGGAGAGGGAAGTAAAACTGTGGTTAGTATGTAAAATGAAAATAAAAACTGAATAATTTTTAACATGTAAAAAAACAGAATTATTTTTAAAGTATTGATCATAATAGTGAAATCTTAAATACATCATTTTTCATTAATAGTTAAATGATTAAAATGTTACAACACCAGGTAGGCTGCCCCCAGATCTTTCTACCAACCTTTATTATTTCAGGCCTAATTCTGAGGGTCACCCCTAGCACGGCACCAGAATGACACCTACACCTGCCCTTCCCCATTCTCCCATAGATCAATGAATTCCACAGATTATTGCTCCTTGGCCTTCCCTCCCTGCCTCAGCACTATGTCAGTGCTCAGCCACAGACCACACTTGCCAAAAGACCTGGTAGGCTGCAGAACTTTTCCATTCTTTCTGTTTACCTAGATCCAATTCTCAGAGTTACCCCTAACAATGTCACAGACCATCTCCACCAGACCTCTTTTCCCCCAGCTACCAACACCACCAAACATTCCCCATGAACACAATAACCAAACAGGCCAGTAAAATGAAAAACACATATTCAATACACTCTCTGAAAATCTAGAAGGCAGAGACAGAAACCAAGGAACAAGACACCCATCTAAGAAAGATAAATCCAGACATCTGCACCTAGATAGCACCTACCAAAGGTAAATCAAGATCAGATAAACAACTGAAATAGACCCATTACCTCTAAGAAGCAGTCTTTAAAAGTCTCACAACCAAAATAAGCTCAGGGCCAGATGGTTTTAAATCAGAATTCTACCAGACTTTCAAAAGAAAAGTTAATGGCAATACTCCTAAAATTATTTCACAATATAAAAAATGGAAGAAACGTTGCTAAATTTATTTCATGAAGCCACAGTCACCTTAATATGGAAACCAAACAAAGATTCAGCAAAAAAGAATTATGACCATAGATAGAAAAATATTCAACAAAATACAAATTAACTCTAAGAACATATCAAAAAGATCATCCAGCGTGATCAAGTAGGTTTTAATAACAGAGATGCAGGGATGGTTTAACATATGAAAATCAGTTAATAACATCCACGATATAAATAAACTGATAGAAAAAAATGATGTGATGCTGAGAACGTCTTTGACAAAATCTCACACCCCTTTGTGGTAAGAGTCTTTGTAGTATGAGGTTTCTGGCCTGGATTTTCAGGTCTAACCTCAAGGTCTAGGCCCACAGACCTGCAGACCCGCAGATGCGCAGTCCCACAGTGACACACAGATACTTTCATTAGTTTTTGGCTGATCAGCCTCAGGCCCAGGCATATAGCTTGCTAGCTCTCTACCCTTCATCTAACCCATGTCTCTTGTTCAGCCATGTGGCTCGGTACCTTTCTTTAGAGCAGCATGGTTGTCCTCTGCTTCTTCCGGGCCTCTCCCTGGTGCTCTGTCTGGCACTCTGCTCTCAGAGATTTTTCCTAGTCTGGTAGCCCCGCCTACACTTCCTGCCTGCCTTTGACCAATCAGCTCTTTTTATTAAACCAGTGGGTGGGACAATTATTTAAAATGAAACAACACAACCTCCCACATATCTGGTAGCAGAGAATGGTTGAAGCCATATATGGCTGATATAGCAGTGAATCTGTGGGGTCGCGACCTTCTAATGCAATGGAATACCCAGAATAATATCCCTCCTGGTTCTGATAGCAACCGGAGACTCAATTATGTTTCCAGAAATGACGCTCTAAGGTACTATGGAAAAATTCACCAGCCATTCAGGTTGTACAAAAGAATTGCCCAATAACCACAGAACCTCAAAGGACACTCACAGCATTGCCTTTGAAATGATTAACAGAAAAGCCTATTTGGGTTCAACAATGGCCTTTGACAAGAGAAAAACTTCAGGCTTTGGAACAGTTGGTACAGGAGCAGTTACAGGCTCAGCATATCGAAGAATCAACCAGTCCATGGAATTCTCCTGTTTTTGTTGTCAAGAAAAAATCTGGAAAATGGAGGATGGTAATGGATTTAAGAGCAATTAATAAGGTGATTCAACCTATGGGCTCCTTACAATCTGGTATTCCCCTGCCTTCTCTGCTACCTAAAGGATGGCCTATTGCAGTTATTGATTTGAAGGATTGTTTTTTTACCATACCTTTACAGGAACAGGACAAAGAGAAGTTTGCTTTTACAGTGCCTACTCTTAATAATTCAGGGCCAGCTAAGAGGTACCAATGGAGGCCCCAGCGAGATTTGAACTCGCGACCCCTGGTTTGAGATTGGGAATATGATGGACATGTCTAAACATAATGAAGGCAATTTACAGCAAGTCTATAGCAAACATCAAATTAAATAGAGAGAAACTAAAAGCATTCCATAAAAATCAGGAAGAAGACATGGCTATTTATCCACTGTCCAATATAGTACTTGAAGTTCTAACTAAAGCAGTAAGACAATTAAAGGAGCTCAAGGGGATACAAATTAGAAAGGAAAGGGTCAAAATATGGTTATTTCAGATGATAAGATAATATGTCTGAGCAAGTCTAAAAGTTCTACAGAGAAACTCCAATAGTTGATAAGACAAATTCAGTAACGTGACCAAATACAAGTTTAAATCAAAAAAAGAAAGAAAGAAAGAAAAAAAGAAAGAGAGAGAGAGAAAGAAAGAGAGAGAGAGAAAGGAAGGAAGGAAGGAAGGAAGGAAGGAAGGAAGGAAGGAAGAAAGAAAGAAAGAAAGAAAGAAAGAAAGAAAGAAAGAAAGAAAGAAAGAAAGAAAGAAAGAAAGAAAGAAAGAAAGAAAGAAAGAAAGAAAGAAAGAAAGAAAGAAAGAAAGAAAGAAAGAAAGAAAGAAAGAAAGAAATGAAGGAAGGAAGGAAGGAAGAAAGAAAGCCTTCGTAGTCATCCTATTCAAATGGTAAGCAGAACTGAGAAAGAAATCAAAGAAATAACAACTTCATGACAGCCACACATGATATAAAATATCTTGTGGTAAACTTAACCAAACACATGAAAGATCTGTGTGGCAAGAACTTTAAGTTTTTAAAGAAAGTGAAAAAAAAATTAGAAGATGGAAAGATGCCCCATGCTCACTGATCCGTAGTATTGACGTTATGAAAAGGACCATCCTACCAAAAGTACTTTATATATTCAACATAATCCCAATCAAAATAAGAAGTGCAATTAAAAACTGAAGTACAAGTCTAAACAGAGAATCCTTCATAGAGAAATTTCCCATGGCTTAGAAATGTTGAACATCCTTAACCATTAGGGAAATACAAGTCAAAACTATATTGAGAGTCCATCTTATATCTATCTGTCAGAATGGCGAAGATTAATAGCTCAAATGGCAGCTAGTACTGGCAAGGATGTGAAGCAAGAGGAACATTCTTCCATTGTTGGTGGGAGTTCAGATGTGTGCAGCTGCTATGGAAACAGATATGGCAAATTCCTCAGCTGGATCTTGAGATAGATTAACTTAATTTTGTAATTGTTCTCTGTTGATAAGGATGGGAAGGATCAAGTGGGGGAGGAGGAAAAATGCAGGGGGAGACATATGGAATTTAGGGGCAATGAGTGGCAGTGTGGAAACTTCCTGGATTCTATGAGAGAGAGAGAGAGAGAGAGAGAGAGAGAGAGAGAGAGAGAGAGAGAGAGAGAGAGAGAGAGAGCACAGAGTGAGAAAGGAAATGAGGAGGGAAGTAGGAAGAGAAAATAAACAAAAGTCACAGATTTCTGTCATGTCCAAAATTAATCTGCGATAGAACAGTATTTACGGTGTGGCCTTTGGGGTGGTTGGTTATAAGATCTGCCCATGAGTGTATTAAGGCCACCATAAAAGTGCTTGACAAGGGTGGATTTTGTATTATTTGTAAATCTTACTTTTCATCTTTTCATCCTTTCTGCCACTGTAGAACATAGAGCTCCTCACTCCAAGAACACTGCCCAGAGCAACCATATTTGGAGCAGACAAGCTCTTGGCAGACATTTGAACATACTAACAATGTCATTAACATTTTAGCTTTAGAACACTGAGAAATCAATTTCTCTTCCTTATAAACTACACATCTCAGATCTCTTGCCTCATTACTAATCAAACTAAGATGAGAATATCAGTTATCCTGTATCCAAGTAGAACCAGGAATAAAACCACCTGAGTGATGTCCAGTAATCATTATACCAATGTAACTTCTAAATCTTTATATGCATGGATAATGTAGCCCCACCCTCATCACAGAAGCTTCTTTTTACAAAAAATAAAAACTATTACTGAGCTACACAATTGTCCAGAAGCAGAGAATATATTGGAAGTCATATGATGCCTGGCCCCAACTGATGCAGGGGTAATGCAACCCCTATACCTAAAGCTTAGGAAAAATCATGGAAGAAGGAATAAAATGATTGTAAGAGCCAGAGGACCAGAATGTCTGTTGCTAGATAGTGTCTTCTGAACATGGCAGGGAAGCTACCTCACCAAACCTCAGCAAACAAGGTCTGCCTAATGACGTCACCAATTGACACACCAGTGTAGAAGGTGGAATTTCACAAGGTGCCATCCATAGAATAACCACAGGAAGCTGGTGGTTACTTAGAGAGGACAAATAAATTTTTCCCCAGTATGAGCTCCCCAATTCAGTATCTAATCCCAAATGAGCATACTTAAAAAATACACACATAATCAATAAAGGACTCAATTGGTTGTAAATATACATATACAACATACACACACACACACACACACACACACACACACACACACATATATATATATATACATATATATATATATATATATATATATATATATATATATATATATATATATATATATATACACACACTCTGTAATTGTACTCTGCTGATAAGGATGGGAAGGGTTAAGTGGGGGAGGAGGGAAATGTAATGAAAATGTCATTAATTTAAGGAGTAATGGGGATTTGGAAGAATTTAAAGGAAAGGAAGGTTTGGAAATTGTATAAATATAATGCATACTAAATAATGCAGAAGAATAAAAGTTTTTAATTTAAAAAACAAACTCTTTGTTTTTCCTGGTTTGACTAATCCCTCCTTTACCTCACCATGTCCATTCACTTACTAGCATTGCTTACCTTTCACCTTAAATTTTTAAATGATATTTTATTCTATAACTGTATTATTCTGTTATTTAATTATGAGCAACATCCTGGTGAGTTATCCTTGGTTACAATAAAAGTCTTTTTTTTTTTTCACAAAAAGCAATCTTCTTAACCTGAGTACTTTGGGAGTGAAGTGCATGCTATTCAGAAAAGAGAGACGGGATGTTCCTGGTACCAGCTTCACCAAGCACGAGCTGCCTGGGGTAGTGAAACACTAACAGGTAGTACTGGTTTAAGCTCACATTCAACCCCATCATCATATCTCAGCAGATGTGGCCTCCTCTTCCCTGATGACTGCACTGTCATAAGTCAAACAATATCATTTTTAACCTGAATGATTGAAGTTGCCTGACTATTTTGGCATCTTATTTAAATGCATCCCACACCACTCTGTACAAAGACTCTGGGTGGTTACTTGTTCTAGTCATTGTAAACATCTGGAAGCTGACTTGGAGTAATGCAAGCAGAAAAAGAATTGTGTTACAACTATCAGAAAATTGGAAAATCAATTGGAAGTCACTGAATTATAGTCAAGAAAGTATAAAGAGTCAAAGAAGCCAGGGAATTGGGAGACATAAAATTGTGTCCTGAGGATTATAAGGTGATACTGACATAGTCACAGTCAATGGAGGCTCCCCATCATCCCAGTTGCACTAACTGCTAATAGGATAGAGTCTGGGTTGATCTCTCGAGCCAAAGAGTAGCATACATGTTTCTAATGTGCTGGAGAGAGTTCATGTCCTTCAGTCTAGAAGATGTACCTGTCCCTTTAGGGTTTTCATAGTAATAGAAAGAACTAAGCCTCCAATTAAAACCACATAATAGAGCATTCCTGATTTAGCAAGAGCCATTGGACTCTAGTAGTGAAAAGATAATCAATATTAACAGCAATCTTCTTTTAATGAGCCCCTTAACCTTGTCAAGCCCCCTGCTAAAACTGATTGCTGACTACTTATTACCTACACAAGAAGACCTGCATTCCTAACACAGCGTCAAACAGTCCCCAGTACTCTCTTTCCAGTTGCCTTTTCTCTTCTCTGCACATTTTAAATTATCAAAAATTGGTCTTACACTGGTTCCTTGGGTAATTGTTTCTGTTAATAATTTTCCTCTCTTTATTTCCACCTGTATAACAGTTACATCACCTTCAAGAATCCTCACAAATGTAACCACTTCCAATGTGCTATGTTTCCAGATAATCTCTCCCTATTTGAAAGTCCCATTCAAAAATGCTTACATTCCTTTCGATTTATAGTTTAATCTTCTATGTACTATACCTTTTTTCCCCCTTGTAGATTGTAGTCTCCTAGGGAGCAAGATGCCATTTGTTCTTTGTATTTTTACAAATATCGTTAACATTGATGTCAAGTAAATGCTCAGCTATATGTACAAATGCAGCAGTGAGATGCCAACCCAAAGCATAATGAGCTACAATTGCCTTGGAACAAAATGACCAGGAAGCCACTATAATAGAGATGAGTTCCGTATTAACAATGTTCTGTGTAAACATAAAATTCTGAGGAAGAAATCAGCTTTCTTTATACACTTCCCACACGAAGGTATTCATTTGCAAATGACTCACTCTGCCCTTCAAAAGGTGAGCTTCCCAGGAGTTCTAAAATGCATTTGGTTTACAGAAATGTTATTTCAAACATCTATTGAGTATTGGAATGTAGGCATGTACATAACACAAAGGGTGAGCCCTTTGACCAAACTCCTAGTCTTCCAAAAATATTCTCCTGGCTCTGTATCTTATGGAAGCAGGGAGGAGAACTGAACTGGTGTAGCAGCAGACAGCTAACAGGAGGACTGAAAGGTTTGGGGAAAGATCTAATAAAGGAGGTCAAAGAATAGATATTATTCAGCATAAAGATTAGAGGCTGATTTGAGAGGATGCAATAATCTATGAAACCCATGAAGGGCTCTCAAACACAGAATAATCACCAGTTTTTTTGGTCAACTTCAATTCGGACCAGAACAGGAGAAAAAAAATGTTAGATGAGAGAACGATTTCTCAATCATAGGATTATTTAATTCCAAAAGAATAATTATGGAGAGTTGTAGACTCTTGCTCCTTCTGATAAGGCTTCAAAATGTGTTTCAAAAGGCACCATCTATCTAAGGGTGGATCACACAAGAAATCCTATCAAGGTCTCTCCCAATGACTCGACTCCCAAGCTTCAAGTTTATTTTCCTTTAGAAATTTTTACTCTTTTTTAAAAGTCCTGTTCTGACTAAGAAAAACTGTGTTTAAAATAATTTTAAGATCTGGTTATATTCCAGTTTTCTCCCACATCCATCTTAAAATTCTGCCATTTTCATGACTGCTTCCTGGCATTTATTTGAATGTTAACATAGAGAGAAGGTGAGCAAGAACATATGTAATATGAATCTTAAAATATCTTCTAGTTACTGTGTCTTATTCTCCATACTGAAGGGGGTTTGAACAAATCATGGCTCTTGAACCACCATGTCCTCTTTTTCCTTCATGCCACAAACTGTTCATATTTGCATCAGAGTATTGCAAATCATGTCATTACTTCCCATGAGAGTGTCTGTAACACTTATGGCTATCAAAAAAAGAAAGAAAAAGAAAAAATTTTAAAAAGAGGGAGGGAGGGAGGGAGGGAGGGAGGGAGGGAGGGATAGGATTGATATAATGATGGTGCACGGCTGCCAGTTTTCATTAAAGTTTGTTTGTTTAAGTGTTTCCAAGTTAGCAGAAGAAGCTGAAAGACTCAGAAATTAAAGCAAATGATGATTGTTTGCAATTACAGGAAATTGTAAAGTTCTTGAGACAGTGTTACTGGTATATCAGAAAAAGTTCTCCGGGCACAGTTTTGTGATCCCATTGGGACACCCAAGAGGATATACACAGCAGAGGGAAAGGGAAAGTGAGGCTGATTTTAAGGATTTGGCTCATCAGATTACATTGCCTAGCAAACCTCTCTGGGAAGGGCTGCTGTTGCGGTCTTGAGTTCTGAATCTGTAGAGAAAGCCAGTAGGCTGGAAATTCAGTCAAAATGTGTCCATCTTGAGATAAAAATTTTTATCCAGGAAACCTCATTTTTTAAAATCTTGAGACCTTCTTGTCATTGGATGGAGACCATCAACATTGTCAAAAACCAACCTGTATTTTTGAAGTAAGTAGATGCTAGTTATAACCACAAAGTAAGTTCATAACAACAATAAAACTAGTGCTTGATCAAACAACTGGGCATCAAACTAGCTAAGTAACAAATGAAATTTAGTCATCAAACTAGCTAAGTAACAAATGAAATTTAGTCATCATTGTAGAGAGCCGCGTGGCCGCACCTTGAAGATGGTGCTGGCTTCTGCCTTCCACCTTCTCGAGGTGAGCGCTCTCTGAGATAAACAACTCCTTGTTTGGCTAAGGCTAAGCTCGTGGCTTGCTTCCAGGTGTGGCTTGCTTCCGTGCACCTGGATCTATTGGCATGGCCCACGTGGCGCCCCGTGACTGCCAGTCCAGAGGGTATATAATTGGGAGCGGGTTTTCCCCAGTAGGAGAGGCAGTAGGAGAGGCAGAGCAGAGGCAGAGCAGAGGCAGAGCAGAGGCAGAAGAAGTTTCGAGGTCCTGAATAAACCACTGAAAGAAGAGCCTGGTGTCGCGTCATCCTTGTGGGTGAGGGTGCGAGTGACAATCATAACTTAGGTTCCTTGT
This sequence comes from Phyllotis vaccarum, assembly GCA_033318265.1. Classification (NCBI taxonomy): domain Eukaryota; kingdom Metazoa; phylum Chordata; class Mammalia; order Rodentia; family Cricetidae; genus Phyllotis; species Phyllotis vaccarum. The sequence continues at coordinate 38,230,978 of JARWLC010000006.1, forward strand.
TCTTTTAAGGGGAGGAGGGTTCCCTGCTCATCCTGTGAGCACATGCATTACAGAAAGGGATTCATGTGAAAGAGCATGCATAAGAATGTGAAAGCCTGAAATGCATTCATACAGCCTAAAATTGCTATCAGGTGTTTTCCTCTATAACTTTGTACTTCACGTGTTGAAGTCTCTGAACCAACTGGTAGATTCCATTAGTCTAGCCTGCCAGCTTGCTATGAGGATATGTCTATTTGCCTCCTGAATTCTGAAGGTACAGGTGGCTTCCACACTGATACAGCTTTTACTAAGAGTTCCAGAGATCTGCGTGCTAGTCCTCATTCAGCATTTGATCCACTGAGCCATCTCCCTCTTCTTGACTACTTGTTCTTAAATGTATTAAGAGGTTTTTAATGAACTCATCTTTAATAATAGAAATACTCTATTTGCAAATGAGTCAATTTGGCTTTTGTATTTTGTTTATTGTGTTGTTGTTTCATTAATTTAGCTGCATGAATTATCTGGTGTTATTCTTGGCATTATGGGTATAGAAATGGATATCACCAGGGCCTTTGACCTCACAGTTCTTACATTCATCTGTTTTAGAGTTACTACCCTAAATGTATAACATTATGTGTTACCAAAATAACATTATAGATTACCACTACATAATGTCAAATTTTATATCTATGAGTTTATCTGCTTATTCCTTTACTCTTTAATACTATATTATTTTTAACAATCTTTTAATACTTGTGTTTTCTTAGAGCTTTGTACAATTATCAAAGTGTATAAAACAGCTCTGAGTAACTATAGGTAGCCAAGCTGTGTCCTGAGAGAATTAATAACATTCCAGTACAATCTCTCCAACTTGAAAATAACAATGACCCATGAGGGCTAGCATTTTAAAATCATACATTTTTATTCTGTTGGTAATAAACTAAAAATATCCAGGGTTATATATCTTCTTATAGACCATGTTTGTAAAAAGCAGATTGATCAAAACTATAGTAACTATAAAAGTAATAGTCCCAAAATACAACTACATTAACGAGCTAGTTCAAGAGTATCATTCTCTCTTCAACATCCTTTTTCCTTTATAAATTAATGTCAATTTGAACATTTCCTTCAGTCAAGGAAAACATAAACTTTGTATTTCACACCTAGGTATAAACAAAGTTCTACTAAGAAGTACAAAATAATTATCTCTAAGAATTTCAGAGTTCATGGCCAAGAATGTAGCTCAGTTGGCAAAGCACCCACCTTGAGAGCATCAGGCCAAACCCAGAACCCTAAACTCACATTATAAAGCATACACACTGATATGCACTTATAACCTCAGCATCGGAGAAGGAGACTGGAGGAGCTCTGGGCTCACTGGCCGGGCAATCTAACCTACTTAGCAAGTTCCACACCACTGAGAGGCAGACTAAAAAGAAAACAGATAAAATGACTCCTGATGTCATGGTGCTAGGGCCATACATCATAGTGTTGCTCAACCTCCTGAGAGAAACTTCTTGAAATAAATAGGAGTTAACAAAGAGAGCTACAACAGAAAAAAGTGTACAAAGAGTCAAAGACTTTGAAGCACTCAGCCTTAATGAGATGTCTTCTTCCATCTCCTTCCCTCAAGGCTCAGATTAAATGTGGAAAAGATGAAGAGAAGAAAGATTTTCATAGCCAGAGGTGATAGATGATTCTAAGGTAACAAAATCTTCCAGACACAACAGGACTAACACACATGTGGACTTATAAAGACTGCAATGATGTGTACAGGTTCAAACCAAAGAAATCTCAGCACTGAGAAGGGAAAGTGAGCACAAGGTTCAACCTCTACCCAAGGATGTCATCAGCCACACTCTGGGGAGAGCTCATCACCTGGGAGTACCAAGAGTAGTTAGCCAAAACAAAGGAGGGCTTGAGTGTCTCTCTCTCTCTCTCTCTCTCTCTCTCTCTCTCTCTCTCTCTCTCTCTCTCTCTCTCTCTCTGTGTGTGTGTGTGTGTGTGTGTGTGTGTGTGTGTGTGTGTGGTCTTTTTGTTTTGCTTTGGTATTTTTTGTATTATTGTATTATTAGTTTTCTTATTTTAAGGTTTTTTTTTTACTTTTCTTTTCTTTTTTTGAGTGCGGTTTGTGTGTTTTTGATTGTTGGCTTGTTTGATCTTAGGAGAGAGTTTTTTTTTCCCCCTTTTTGATTTTGGTTGTTTTTTAGAGAATAAGAAGTTCAGTGAGTAAGGAGATATGAAGGATCTAAGAAGAGTTGATTTGAGATGATCAAACTTGTCAGGAGCCATTGTTAGGAGCTGTTGCAGGCTACAAGATGATGCAGTGAGATTTCAGCTGTCATTTAGAAGGTCAACCCACCAGAAACACGAATTCTGGTGGAGGATCAAATATCATTCAAGGCATTTTGAAATGACTGCCTTTTGAATGAATAGTTAGCTATTCTGCTGTAGATTTCTAGCGAATCCATAGCAATTCACACCTGTTACAGCTCTGGAGATTTATCCCACAGTTTAGCAGTGTAATGTTCATTTATTGGGCACAATTTCCCTTATGAATTGTTAAATTGGATGACTTCCTCCAACTAAGTATAAAAGTAGTTTCAGGCGAAAAAAGAAACAAAAAAACACCTTGGTTCTCACAACCAGATCTTTGATCATTTCCCAATATAATTAGAGGTCTGCCCTCCTGAAGATTGTTGATCAGTGATGGTGTCCAGACAAAAGGATCTGAACTGAGACATTCAAAGATGATCAAGGACAAGAATTTTGACATGTCTGGTTTTGTTGATTCACAGCCTCAAAGAAGATGAGGAAGAAGCATGCCTTGGTTTCACCATACCAGAAGATAGGGAAGAGCTGCCCCCAAGCAAACCTTGCATTAAACTTAAACAAGTCCTTAACACCTTGTACCTACTCTCACCATGGTTTATTGATTAGGTTATTATCTAGCCACACTCAGGAATGTAGTTTTACAAATAAATTTCCCTTTTTCTCTTCCTAGACTCCCTAATTGATTTAAGGTCTCTAGCCCCTCATTCCCTTTAAGAGTTCACTTGGGCTTCCACAAGTCACTCTCTCCTTGACTCATAAAGAAAGCCTGACACTCATTGGCATTCCCATCTGCTTTTATGATCCTGAAAAAAACTCAAGCCTTGTGGCCATGCTTGGTCAAAGAATGATAATTGTGTGTGTATCGAAACTGGAAACTTTGGAGACTAGAGAAGAATAGAGAGAACATCAGAAAGCAATAAAATAAACATGCATAGAAGGAGAACGATGTGAGCTGATCGTTTTGCCCTTAGATCCTTAGGATTCCCTCGCTTGCTGTCTTTGTTAGACCCTGAAAGGGCTTAAGGGGCTGGATCCCCGAAGGATCCCGTTACAAAATATGGTATATAAAATTTTTAATAAAATAAAAGAAACAAGGTACAGAGTTCCTAAAACAATACCCAATGTTGACCTCTGGCTTACACACACACACAATCACACACACAAGCACATACTCATGCATGCACATAAGCACTCACACACCAAAAATAAAAATAAATATGTATTAATACCACTTCGGACTCTGATACACAGCTCAGCATTTGCACCATACTCTATCAGCTTGACAGTCTTCCAGAACTGTCTCAAAAGAAACTCTGCTTTCCCAGTATAATTGCTTTTAATGTGTTTGATATTTGGCGGAGTTCTGGGAAGTAAATACCCAAGAACAAGGCCCTCAGAGAACTCTATTCCTCAGAAATTGGCTCACACAGACATATAGCCTGTGACAGACATCAATGATGTCACTTCCTCTGAAGTCACTGTGGATAAAGCCCAGAAGTGTGAAGCTTCTGGAATCATCTTGTCAATAACATATAGGGTTCTCTCCCATGTGTTTCTCATATACACATATTTAGCATATATATCTTTGTGTATTTGTGAAATGATTTTAAAATGTATAATAAATACAATCCTACAACTGTGAACTCTGTGAATGTGAATGCAGAGATTTGCTTCTGTTCACTGCTATATCACAATGATGCCTTGGTATTTAGAAGACACTCATAAGTATATAAATAATAAATACAATGCCTACATCGTTCTGGCTACAATCAGTAAATAAAATCAAGTTAAGATTTCTATTATTAATATGTTATAAAGTTCAAAAGAGTATCATGCACTGTGATATTATTCCATTAGTCATAGTATCACAGTCCTATTCTCACCCTTTTACAAGTGAGGAAATTGAGCTCAGAGAGGCTAACTAATTTGTCTGAGGTCATAGAGTAAATGACGGAGGTGAGAGTAAAGTTATCTGTAACTCTAATGTCTGCATGTTTCTGTAAGGACAATATACAGTTTTATTTGAGGAGGCAAATTTAAATCATGTCCATAAAAATTTCAGCAACCTAGAGGCTAAAGAACTTTTTTTTTAAATCAAATAACTAGGATTAGAAGGCTATAAAAACAAGTACAAAACATCCAAACTGTTATGGAGTCCCGTACCATGCTTAAAAATACAGTTTAAATTGAAATAAATAAAGACACTAAAAACAAATTTATGTGCAGAGAATATCCTTAAAAGATCATTGAAGGCTTGAAGATGTTAAACAGTCAATAATTACAACTAGTAATTTTGGTAGGGGTGTGGCAAATATTTGAATGTTGAAATTGCACTTGGTAGTTTTGATGTGATTGTGGAAACTTCGATACCTTCCATCTCATATGACTACCTGCTTCTATAATTACTTAAGCTGAAACCAAATGAATAGTAAGACTGGTGAACGTAGTGCTTTTGGTAGTTGTAGTAGGTGGTGCTGGGTGTTGGTGGGCAGTAGTGGGTGGTAGTAGGTGGTGGTGGTGGCAGTGGTGGTGATGGTAATTGTCATGGGGCTGGTGTGTGGGTGGTGGGGGGTTGTGGTGGTTGGTGGTGATGGTAGTGGGTGGTAGTGGTGAATGGTACGTGCTGGTAATGGTGGTGGTGAGTGGTAGTGCTGGTGGTAGTTGTGGTTGATGGTAAAAGATGGTAATGGTGGTTGTAGGGGGGTGATTTTGGTGGGTGGTGATGGTGGTGGTTATGGATGGTGATAGTGGTGGTTTAGGTGGTGGTGATAGTTATAGGTGGTGGTTGTAGTTGTAGTTATGTGATTGTGGTTGGTGTTGGTAGAGGTTGTGGATGGTGGTGTTGGTAGGTGGTAGTGTTACATGGCCCGAGTAGGCTGCTTATCTCATGGGAGACAGACAAAATGAGCAAACAGGCTGAGAACCTTAACATTTTAGCTCCTCCAAGTAGGCTTCACATCTCACTAATGCATTCAAATTATGTATCTCTCAGTAGATTAACCTATGGTATAGGTGAGAGTTTTTATGTTCTAATCACTTTCCAAAACCAATTAGCTGGTAACCACTAATAACACTTGAGCATTTTGTATCTGACTCCACAGGCTAGGGCCACACACTCAAGCACTGAGGTCAGAACATCTGAAGCCAATAAAAATCATTAGCAGCAGATCTCCTGCTGGAGTGTCCTCAGGAGCAAATGCTGGAAGAACACCTGCAAGTTACTCAAAATAGCAGAATGGGGGAGGCCAGCAGCTTTCAGCATCTACTTTCCTTTGAGTAAAACTTGCCCAGGGAAGATTTCTCAAATTACTCTTCCTGAAGTATCTATTATGGGACTTGCTCTAAATGATCAAGAGAAACTTCACTGAATTAAATCCCAGTACACAACAATTATATTTAACTACAAGATGTTTCTGAAAAGAAGGAAAATCACATTGATGAGTGGGTTCAGGTGTCAGATAAGACCTAGGCAAATAAAATTAACACAAAATAAAAATTGGATGAGTAGGAAAGAGAGAAACACAATTTCTCAATTGTCTTACGAATTGTGATAGGGTAAAATATTACTTAAGCTGACAAGTCTTTGTCAAATTTAAAAGTAAACTCAACCTTAAGTTTTTAAAACAGTGGATTGTGGGGATGATGTAGGGACAACTCACAGGTTAGAACTGTGCTCCTCCACATGAGCCAGGTTTGTTTCCCAGATCTTATCTCTCTGTATCTCCAGTTCCAAGGCATCTGATGCCTTCTTCCTTATTAGGGCACCAGGCACACATTCATGGTGCACATTCATATAGCTGGGCAAACACTAGACACATAAAATAAAAATAAATGTTTTAAGAGTAAATATAGAAAAGGGGAAAGAAAGGCAGAAATAGCTTCCAGTGGACAATCTGTTTTGAGTGTGGATAATGCATAAGGTCATTACTTGCATTATTTAAGGATATTAATATAAAATAATTGCTGTGGATGAAGCTGACTGGACTATAAACACATGTAAAACTAAACAGGAGTGGCAAGTTGCCTCTCTGGGGGCTAATTAGACTTTCAAAATTATTTTTATTGTACATAATTATAATTAACATATATAGTAAAATATCACAGTCCTTGTGAAAAGGAAGAACAGTGAGAAAAATAAAAGCCCACTAACATCAGATGTGGTTAAGAAAACAACCAAAAGAAATAACTCTTAAGTTGTCAACATCTTTCATTTTCATAAGAAAATAAGACTTGTGCATATTTATTGCATACAGCACCACATTGTGAAGCAGACATACAACTGTGGGAATGTTTAACTGAATTAATTAACATGCACTACTTTAAAAACATACTATAAGAGATTAACACAGGCAAAAGTAAATGATGAGTTTCAATAAAAAGGGAAAAGACAAAAAGCAAATTGAGATTCTAGAACTAAAAAATGTAAAGAATAACAAAGGATGCATTTAACGGTCTTACCAACACACTGGAAAAAAACAAATAAAAACGATCCATAAGCATGAACAAAGCAACAGAATAAATATATAAAACCAACACAGAAAATGATCACAATATTCAGAGGATCTGAGGACTGTGAAGTAACGGCAAACAATAATCATGTAATTAGAATTTTAAGAGCCAAGAAAGAATGCAACAGGAGAGAGACAATTTTTAGTAACTGTAGCAAAATATTTATAAATATAATGAAAATATTTTAAAGCTAAATAAGTATTATTGGTCAAAATTATGAAAGCCAAATGGTAATGAGAAAAATTTTAAAGGAGATAAGCTAATGCAGCTGTGGTAGCACCCATCTGTAGTCCTAGCACTAAGGAGACAAGAGGATGGCAAATTCAAAGACAACCTGAATCTCACAATAAAAACATGTTTCCAGATGACCAAAAAGAACCAGGCATGGTAAAAATGAACTTTATTTTTTAAGAAAGAAATTCTAAGTGTCACATTTATTTATAAAGCAAACATACAGGACTTACTGCCATGTGGCAGTCAGAAGGTACAGAACAAGAATGTACAAGCTACTACTGTCTAAGAAAGAATAGAAGGAAATGGGTAGTATGATAAATTATTAGATAACTAGAATATGTTGATAAAGATGACACACATAGAGAAATAAAAGATAGCATACTGATAGAGATAGATGATAGATGGTGATAAGTGATAGATAGATAGATAGATAGATAGATAACTAATAAATAAATGATAGATGTACAGACACACACAAATGATCGATAATTGATAGATGATAATATATAGATAAGAAGATAGATAGATTGAAGATAGATAGATAGATAGACAGACAGACAGACATAGAGAGACAGACAGACAGACAGACAGATAGATAGATAGATACATAGATAGAGTGATAAGAAGTCTGGCCCAGACCAGCCCCAAAATCCAGTCCCAAATGATCACACAAAGGCTTAGATTAATTGTTTGGCCTATAGCAGGTTTATTGATTGTTAATTCTTACAACTTAACCCATTTCTATTCACAAAGCTCATGGTTCACCTGTACTCCATTTTGCTTCTTGGGCAGCTGGATTGCATCTCTCATGACTCTACTCTCCTCTTTTACCTATGCTTGGATTTCCTATAAGCTGGCCTACCATAGGCCAAAACAATTCCTTTATTATCCAATGATAATTCACAGCATACAGAAAGACATTCCACATCAGATAGACAGACACAAAGACAAACAGACAGAGAGTAGATGGATAGTAGATGGATAGATAGAAGATAGATCATCGAAAGATTTATTGTTTGATTAATAATAGATGGTGGTAGATAGATATAATGGTAGATAGAAAGATGGATAGATGGTTGATAGACTGAATGTGCTCTAAACAGTAACATCTTGCTATCAACACAAAAAGCACGGAGTAATTATAACAGGGCAACAGTCAAGTTATAAAAATTATGTACTAATGCCTTAAACATGCTAAACTAACTAAATAATGAACAAATAGTTTGATATTTTCCTTTCCAAAAAGCAATTAAAATTTTTCTTGTATTAAATAAATATAAACTTATGTTATTATTGTAAAACTAATAGATGTTCTTAAAAGACACAGAAGAAATTCAGTGAAGAAAAAGGATAGTGGGAAAATAATTAGCATTTATGATCATGTCACCAAATATCACTTAGGAGTTATCTGCTTGTGTGTATATGAGGTGGCGAAGAAGATAGGCATTAGATAAACAAAGGGAAATTTAGATAAAGAAAGCTAATAATTGTTTTAAATGGTGAATAAATATAAACAATGATGAAATTAAATAGTATATAGAGATTATTATTTCTATTTTAATAATAGTACAATATGATTTTTTTAAATATGAGCAAGTTGGCTATCCTAAAACACAACTTTAATCCCAGCACTGGAGAAGCTAAAACAAGTACATCTCTGAGGCTTAGGCTAGCCCAGTCTATGTGGGGATTCAATAAAAGCTTCAGAAGTTTCAGAGATATCAGAGGGAATCTACCCACAGTCTATGTGGGGATTTAATAAAAGCTCCAGAAGTTCTGGAACTCTAACCACAGTCAGTCTAGGAGGATCAGAAAATGGTGATTCACACCTTTAATCCCAGCACAGGGAGTATCCTGGGAGTGGTGCCCTATGCCCTTAATCCCAACTGAGTCAGGTCATTTTAGATTATAGAAGGAATTCCAGGCTCCCAGGCAGGCAGTGGTGGGGCCACACCTTAACTTACCTAGAGAGTATTTAAGGCTTAAGGCAACACAGAGGAGGAGGAAGCCAAGGGAAACCAGGCTGAGGAAGCTGGAAGACAGCTGGGTCAGATCTGACTGTGGTGTTTACTCTCTCTAATATCTCCGACTTCCTCAGAGATCTATCTCTGAGTCTCATTTATTCATGCAACAAGTCTACATATCAAATTCTAGGCCAACCAGAGATACAATGTGAGGACCTGTCTCAAGAAAGAAAAAAAAAATGGTAGGGAGGGACAGAAAGGAAGGGGGAGGGGGAAAAGGGAGGGAAGGAAGAAAAGATAGCTATAAGAAAATTCCTTTATAAGAACCTCATTTTATTTTTCAGAGGTCAAAAGATCATCAAAATTAATAGCAAATGCCTCCTTCCAAATATGTGCAGATTGCTTTCATTTATAGCTTCAGCCAAGAAAACCAGCCAGGGTATTACTAAGAGTAAAATCCATGCTTCTGTTCACTAAACCTAAACCATTGCATTAGTTCAGACCAAGACAAACAGAAAATATCGCAATAGTGCTTTGGGGGATATGCGCTTCATTAAAGATAATCCACTGCAATATGACAAAGCATAAGGCAGCTATTCTTCCTGCAGCAACTCACATGACAACTTTATTTTAAAGCCATAGCAGATTGAGTTTTTGCATGATGTTTTCCTTAAAGTGCCTTGCTTAATCTGGGAATACATTAAACCACTCATCCGCCAGCTGTGCTGGCTTCAGCTGTAGCAAACTGATGATTAGCTTCCTCCTGACAATATTTTCTTCCCACAAAAAATTTGACTGGATTGAATTAACGCTAAATTTCTGGTATAAAGAATACAATTTTATTATTAAACTTTTTGAAACTATTTTACTTTTGTGTCATTTGAATTATCAAAGTGAATAAAACTACTGATATTAGAAAAAATACTAACTGGAAATTAATGGTCATTGCTGCCCAAAGGCTAAGTAAACAGACAAAATTAATTACAACTACCTTCATTACATTCCACCACAGAATGTAGGGCTTTAGTAGCATTTCTGGGACCTACTAGTCATTTAAGCCAATTTTGTTTGTGGACATTGCAAGCAAAGCTCTATATTCCACACTATGTCATTTAAATATCATATTATTTTCTTTTATTCAAAGTTCAATTAAGTTTCTTTTACTAAAAAGTGTTTAATTTTTGCTTAAAAATAAATGTCAAAAACATATATTTTTTATTATATAAGTGCCCACACACCCAAATGTGAACATCCTTATATTCAGAAGTTTTTGGGTGAGGGTAAGTAATCAATGCTGTTGCAGAACACACCCCACCCCTCTGCTTTGTGTTGGAAGACATCACATAATTCACTTAGATCTTCATAGCTTCCAGGCCTATGACATTTGCTTTTCAGCTCTTTAGAAGTTTGACAATTCATAATCTCATAAAATGATACACAGTAACCTTTACCCCATCTTTATGGATTTCAACAATGTTCTTCCAAGATGAAAAAAAACTAAACAATAATATGACACCAGTTTGGATGAACTGTCTTAGAACTTAAAAGGACATGAAACTGGACTTCAGCCCCCAGCATTCAACTTTCTCCTTTTTAAAATGTGTTTCATATTTGAAACTTTCAAATGCGTATAAAGTGTTTTGATCAAATCAACCTCCAGCCCCTCCCCTCCAGTTCCTCATCTGCTCCACCACCAATTTTTTCTCCCAAACTTGGGTGCTTTGTTTTTATGCCTGGAGTGCACTTGATGCTACCTGTATGTGTGGGTGTAGGACTTTGTATGGGAGCTTGTGTGGTCTCTTTGGCAGCCACCAATTGGTAGTAGTTCCTCAACTAGGGGTGGGGCTTCCTGAGCCCATCTTCTTGGGTTTGATCTCATGCAGACCTTGAACATTCAGTCACAGCTGCTGTGAATTCATGTGTGCAATAACCCTGTGACTGCCAGCAAATACTGCTTTGCTACAGTGTCCACTGCCTGTTGTCCTTATGATCTTTCTGCCCTTTTCTGTGATAATGTCTGAGTCTGGAAAGAAGAGGTATATAGACATCCCATTTGGAGTTGAGCATGCCACCCTTATTCTTTGCACCTTGAATTTGTGGATCTCTGTGTTAATCACCATCTACTGCAGAAAGAAGTTTCTCTCATGAGCGTTGACAGATGCACTATAGGATGGATGTGAAGATAAAAACTTAAGGGACAGTTTATTGCTAGTTCCACATATCAGAATGATAATATTGTTATAGAACTCAGGCAGCCATGAGATTTAAGGCCAAAAAACATTATCAGGCATAAGTTCCAGTAACTTTTTTTTACCTGATTTTGAACAGACACCATTTTTCATCTATATCTGATGTGTAGTCCATTGCATATTTCTGATTAGCATATTAATTAAAATATCCAACCTTTTTGCAGAGGGCATCTCGCACCTGGTTCTATTTTATTCACATTGTTTTGTATTTCCCCAAATATAAAGTAATGAGAATCTAATAAAGGGAAATTTCATTATTTTTGATCCTTTTGAAGAATGAGGAAAACCAAATTGATTAACATCAAATGCATTTGAACTAAAAACATTCCAAAACCATTTATGGTCAAAGGTTATTATCTTGAATTATGCGAAACCTGTGAGCAACTTTAAGTAAAGTTAGTAAACTGAACATGTCCAAACTCAATTGGGATGTTCAGTGTGTGTTGGTCACTGATTTATGTATGAGACTGAAAATGTTTGGATTAACTTCCATATTTTAATTGGGAAGAGTACTATAACCAAGTTTTGTGTTGCTGTTGTAAACTTCAATACACAGCTTCAGAAAACAAACAAGATTCACACATAGAGCATTTTCTCCTGTCCATTTGACAAGAGAATCAGAGAGCTAGTTACAAGCATAGAGAAACAAAACCGAACAAAAGAACAAAAACAACAGAAGTCACTGAGAAGAACACTAATTTTTTTTTCCTGAGATGCAAGATGTATTGATTCAATTATTTCATATGATTTTGGAAACATTTGCTTTTAAATTCTGGGCTGGCAAGATAACTCAGTAAGTAACTCACTTGCCATATGAAACTGGCTATCTGATTATATCTGCTGAACCAACAGTATAAAGGTCTAAGAAGAGAACCAACTCCACAAAGCTGTCTTCTGGCCTCGACGTGAGCCCCATAGCAAGTGTGTCCCCACACATACAACGACAAATATAGTTTATTTTCAAAATTCTAGCTTGTGGGACTTCCTCCAAAGATTCTCATTTAGTAGCTCTCTGGCATCCTAGATTACACGGTTTTAATAAATACTTCATATTGTTTCCATGCAGTGTCGACATGTCAATTTAACTGGGACATGCCACATCCAGAAATTCAGCCAGTGAATGGGTGTTTTCAGATGAGAAACACATTTAAATTGGTAAGGAGAGTAAAGGAGATTATAAGTGGACCTCCTTAAATGAGCGGCCCACCTAACAGAGCAGATTGGCTCTGCCCCAGGAAAGAGAATACTTCTGCTTACAGACCTTCAGCTGCAGCATCAGCATTCCTGGTTCTATAACAACTCCCAGTTTTTAAACTGAGACTTCTGATCTGAAGATCTTACCAGCCTTAGATGATAAGTGGATAGTGAGATAGATGACCAACAGACAGACAGACATTTTGCTGATTGATTTCCCCTGGAGAGCCTTTACTAACAATCACTATGGAAAGCCTACAACTCTTCATTTTTATTATTTTATCAGCTTCATTCCCTCTGATCCTGAGAAGTTCTGTCATATTGTATACTTCTGTTTTCCCACCTGTTGACCATGAAGGACATTAGCCTGTCAGTTTCAACAAATACAGCGCATTTCACATACCTGGAAGTACGTAAAGGAGGAACATCAGGGTTTTATTGGCATCATGAACACACATATTCAACTCCAATCCCTCTGAAGCAATAATAATTGTGGCAAGATGGTTTTTCAATAATTACAGATTTCTTTTTAAAAATCCAAGATGCCTGAGAAAAAACTACATCAACAATGACAGCAATAGACACGGTAACATGTGACGGAGACATCTCATGTGGTCTAAGACTTTGCAAGGAATTACAGGCAGCTAAGAGATGCAGAGAACAGAATAAATAGTCTTCCCCAAGGAAGGGCCTCAAAATTGGTTATTCAATAGCCAATGGTCAGCTCTGAAATATACATACAAGTATTATATGGACTATAAAAGTTTTACATTGTTAGACTTTCTTTTACTCTAGCCCCACACTGGACACCAAAATGATGATTTGTTTTTGCTCTTTTGGGGGTCCTACCAAACAGTTCCCAAATAAGTTATGCATTGAGGTTTATTCTTAATTATAAATGCACAGCCTTAGCTTGGCTTGTTTCTTGCCAGCTTTTCTTAACTTTAAATTACTCCATCAACTTTATGCCTCTAGGCTTTTATCATCCTCTTATTTCTGTGAATCTTACTCTAACTCCATGACTGGCTGGGTAGCTAGATGGCTTGCTCCTAGCATCCTCCTCTCCTTTCAATCCTAGATTCCCTCCCCCCATACATTTACTTCTATTTATTCTCTCTGCCTGACAGCCCACCTACCCTTTTTCCTGCCTTGCTATTGACCTTTAAGCTCTTCATTCGACCAATCATGTGTTTTAAAGTCAAAGTATCACAGCTTCACAGAGTTAAACAAATGTAACATAAGAGAATGCGAAACATCTTTGCATCGTTAAAGCAAATACTCCCCAGCATAAACAAAAGTAACATACCTTAAAATAATATTCCACAACAGTTTTATTTGCATATTTGGGAATAAATGTGTGTGTGTACATATAACAACAATTTTTTTAAAAGGCTATAAATTAGAGTGTATTAGGGGATGGTACAAGGAAGGAATCGAAGGGAGGAAATGAAATTATGCACATGATGTAAATTATCATAACTTCAAAAATATTTTAATTAAGAAGCTAAAAAGTAGCCAGATAAATGGTAATTTAGTGTCCAAAGAAAATGCTAAATTCTAAGCACAATATGGAAACTTCATTTGTAATCCAATTTGAATGGCATAATCTCAAAATGTAAAAAGGGAGGGGAAGAAAAAATACAGACAGGCTGGGCTGGAGTGATGGCTCAGCCATAAAAGCTAAGCTCACAACCCTCAAAATATAAGAATATAGACAAACAGAAAAACAGACACGGGGGGGGGGGGGGGTTAAAAGACTATTGAGACAGAGAGTCTCAGGGTTCAAGGATACTCTTGGTGGAATGATCAACATTCCTCAAGCATAAAAGTTGGGGAAACACAAGCCCTGACTAAGAGAAGTTACCATGTGAAATCAGAAAACTTCATACTGATGATGAAAGTTTCACGTCTCATCTCTAAAGTCTTCCCAAGCACTGACAGTCAAATCATACCTTGTGAGCAGACAAGTGTGAATTTCTTTGTCCTAAATCTGACAAGAAGAAAAGGAAAGAACCTCAAGAAATTCTTTAATTAAGTTTGCAGTCGGACACCCAAGAGTGTGCTCAGTCTTTCTGCCTTTCCCACCTACACCAGGACTGCAGTTAGTACATTATCCTTGAGAAAATGCCTGTGGAAACCATTCCATGCAGAGGCACCAGCAAAGGGAAAATTCAATCAGGAAGCATTGGCAGCTATGCAAGATGATAAAAAGCTTTAAGACTGGCTTTTGACATATAATGTATATAAAACTGAATTTGTTTGTCTAACTATAGTTCTAATATAATTTTGTCTTAATTTCAGATGTTTAATACTCTAATTTTGAGACTACAAAAATATTCTGCTCAGTTGAGCATGGTGGCACAAGTCTTTAATGTCAGCACTAATGGGACAGAAATCAGTCTTAGTCCCAGGCAAGTTGGTGTAGTGAGTTAATGGTGGTCCAACGTCGGTGATATATACACACATAAAGCTGGAGAGAGATTAGAAAGGAGTTCTAGAGCACAGAATTGGAGCCAAAAATAGCTTCCGAGTTGTGTCTCTCATATGAGCCATGGTACAGAGATGCCTTGTTGAAGGATGTGGCCTTACACTAAAAAATGGTGGGCTTTTGGAATACCACTTAATATGGCTGGTTCCTGAAGTCTTACAGAAGCTTAGATCTAAGCACCAAGCTGTAAATGATGTGTTTAAGCTTTCTGCTTATATAGACAAAATTTATACAGAGTCAAAGACTGCTTCTTAGTAGCAGCAGCATTTTCTTGGGTCAGTTCTGTTTGCTGGAGGCAAGCAAAGGTGCAGCTTTGTTACAGTAAGGTTTTCTGATAGGCACCATAAAAAAATAAGAAAAACATCAAAATAAATTAAAAAAATAAAGACAAAGTCAAAGCCAAACGCCAAAACAACAACAACAAAAAGAAAAAAAATGTAAGGAACACAGGAGGTGAGCCACGGGCCATGTGGCAGAGCAGATTAATAAAAATAAATTGAGTTAAGATAGAAAACTAGCTAGCAATATTCCCAAGCTATAGGTCAAACAGCATGAAGCTAATATAAGTGTCTGAGCCATTTTGGAGGGCCAAAGCAGTGGTAGGCAGCTAAAGATTCTAGCCCAGCAGGTCTGTAGGTCTAGACCTCTGGCCCAAAAACCTTATTGTAACACAGCTTTTTAAAAGAGAGACTTCCAGACTCAGCCTTGGAGATATACACTTGTGAGTCTTTTAAGAGGTCCTGCTACCAAATACTTAAATGGAATTAATGAGCAGCAGAGGCAGTGCTTTATTTGGTGGTTATATGGACCCTAAAATTCCCCAGAGTGGGAATTGTGGGTTCTATCAGTACCTCTGCTAAAAAGATCAATCCTATGAAGCTAGACTAGGAGCTAGGTGGAGCCAGTCAGGTACCCTAGTGAAGTCTTTATTCCTTAGCCACACCTTGGCAAATTAAAGGTGTGATCAGAAACAAAAAGAAATAAAGAGAGCTTGGTGGAGTCAGCCACCCTAGCCAAACCTATAATCCTTAGGCATGCCTTGACAGATTAAAGGTGTGGACAGAGTGGACAGAAACCAAAAGAAATAGAGGAAGCTGAGTGGAGTCAGCCACCCTAACCAGGCAAAAGTGCTGTCAGAAACAGAATAAGATAAGAAATAAGATATATAGTAAAATCAGATTTGAAAAAAACTCTAAATGGTTTAGAGTGTTTAATATATATATTAAACATATATATATATATATATATATATATATATATATATATATATATATATATATATATATATATATATATATATATATATGGGCTTGAGAAAAGGAAAAAGAAAAAGGGTAGAGAAAGTCCTTAAAAAAGAAAGAGTAAAAAGAAATAGTAATAAGCCATCTGAAGATGAATGTTATTGCCTTGTCTTTAAGTTTTTTGACTGAAAATGAAGTAGTAAAGGCTGCTAATAGTCATTTGATTATAAATGTCCCTGGATTAATCCAACCTATATATTTTATAATTGATTTGATTTTAAAATTGAAATCAAAAGATATGCTACTTTGGAGAAGAGGTTTTCTTTTTATTTCCACAGAAAATGAGAGACTATGGATTTATTCCTGGTTAAAGAAAATAAAGATGGATCGAAGAAGACCCCTGGAAAAGTCTCTAATGGAAATGTATGGCCCAGATGATTCAGCATTTCAGAACACCTCTGTTGTAGTTTCCTCTGAGCTCTGCATCCAAAACAACTTCAAGGAGATTTACTGAGATGATCCAGTCTTACAGACTACACCACTTAAGACTTGTCCATAATCCTAAATTTTACTTTGGATCCCTATGAGATTGCCAGTAACCCTGTTCAGCAGTAAGTAGCCCGAGAACTACACCCACATTCCCAAAATAATGGATTATGAATGTCTGTCTTTTTTTTTTTTACAGTGTTGGTTATAAGTTGTTATAGATAATGGGAAAAAAGAATATTAGATTTGTGGTTCTTGTTTTAAAAAGCAAAAGGGGGAAAATGTAGTGGCATTATGTTGTTACATTGTAAATAAGTGTCCCTCTATTGGTTTAATAAAAATACTGATTGGCTGAAAGTAGACAGGAAGTGTGTGGGGGGCTACCACACTAAGAAAACTCTGGGAACAGGAAGAACATGGCAGAGATGCCACAGAGATGCTAGAGAAGGCAGCAGATGCAGAGGACAACTATGCTGTTCTGAGAAAAGGTATCAAGCCCCATGGTTGAATAAGATAAGAATCATGGATTAGTTTAAGAGCAAGAACTATCTAGCAATATGCCAGAGCTATAAGCTGATCAGCATAAAATTAATATGAGTGTCTGTTTATCTCTGTGGGTCTGTGAGTCTGTGGGTCAGTGAGTCAGTGGGTCAGAACCTCAAGGCTTGGCCAGAAAGGCTAGGCCAGAAAGGCTAGGCCAGAAAATTAGTATTATACTCCCTGCCTCCAAAACAAAATATTCTGCTCAATAACAATAATGTAACAAAAGTAACCATATATATCCACTTATAAACACAGAAGTGTGTGCTTACTTATGATTATGAGCAACAAATACTCTGATATAGCAATTAAGCAAGCTACAGCAAGTTGTAACTAAAACACTGTCATGCTCAAAGTTAATTCTAATTGGAAGATGTATTTATTATATATACATATGTGTCTGTGCATGCATATATATATACATATGTATGTATCATATATAGATGCTCTCAGAAATGTCTGTCTGCTTCACTTGCTCATTCTCATGATCTTTTCTCAACATAAGAACCAGAGTAATCCTTACATAAAACTTAAATCATGTTACAGAGCTCCTCTGTGCCTCCTTCAGCTCTTAGCTCCATTTCCTCACTTGCCCTTTTGCAGACAAATTGGGCTAATTGCAGTTCCTGATACTGCACATTAGAGCCTTTGATATAGCTGTCTGGTCCACCCAGGATAATCTCCCCATGGATGAACTTGTAAATCATTGCCCAGATAAGAACACATACCACCCTCCCAGCAATTCCAAAGAATCTACCCAGTTTTACATTTTTCACATACTAACTGGCCTTCTATCTAGGAATCCCTTGGAGGGAGGGGATGAGAAGGCTAGGCATCAATGGTACAGACACTTCAAGTCAGGTAGAAGCAAATAGTAGAATCATTTCATGCAAAATACAGACTAGATTGTTGTGGATACGGGCAAAGCTATATACGCCCTCCTGATTTCCCACTGGCAGTGGGAGAC
The DNA here is from genome assembly GCA_033318265.1 of Phyllotis vaccarum. Classification (NCBI taxonomy): domain Eukaryota; kingdom Metazoa; phylum Chordata; class Mammalia; order Rodentia; family Cricetidae; genus Phyllotis; species Phyllotis vaccarum. The sequence goes on from JARWLC010000006.1 coordinate 38,249,163, forward strand.
TTTTTGCTGTGCTGTCTCTCTCTCACTGGCCTCCAGCATCTTGATGATCGCCAGGGGCTGAGGCAGATTCCAAGCTGGCTCAGCAGGAAGTGGACAGTAAGCATGACTATGCATACCACCCTGAACAGAGCAACTGCAGCTCCATCAGCCTAGCTGGCTGTGTTCTCCCAACAACTAACCACTGTAATTATTTCTTAATTTTCATTATTTAATGAACTATAAATGCAACTTTAAAGGTTTTGGTGTCTATTTTGCTTACTTCCATATTACACATAGATAATACATTTTTGAAATAAGATTATGTGCAAAGGATGTTTGTTTTATAAAGTACTTAAATGTTTGCTGAAAGAATCTATAAATGAACAAATGAGAAGACAAGAAGGTTTCCATTGAAAGGACACAATTAAAATATTGAAAGGTGCTTCTGGCATTACAATATGACTATCAGAAGTAAAAATCACAGCTAAAAGTAGGAAGAAAGAAAAAAACAAGACGAAGAAGTGTGTGGTGGCGTAGAAACAAAGGTTTGAAATGGTGGAAGTTGAGGGTTAATTCAGAAAGCTAGGTCAGAGCAACAGGAGCTCCAGAACAGATAAGAAGTGAGTGAAAAGGATGGGACAGCATCGTTAGGGGGCTTCGGCAGGGGCTACTAGACATTGGATCAAGGATCGTGTTTTTTATTTATTTAAGATGGGTTTTTTCCATTTATACCACTGCTCCCCCTCCCTTCTTTCCTCCAGGTCTCTCCCAGATCTCCCTCAGCCTACCTGCCACCTTATCCCCCATTTATTCCCCAGGGAGGGCAAGGAGTCCCAAGGTGGGTCACTTCAGTCTGGCATATCCAACTCAGACTGAGGTAGGCCAATTCCCACATCACAGTATTAAGGCTGAGTTTGATGTTCCTCTGTAGGGAATGGGCTCTGAGATGTCAGTTCATGTACCAGGAACATAGTCTTATCCTACTGCAAGAGGCTCCACAAACTGCCCAAGCCATTTGATAGTCATCTACTATGGAGGTTTTAGTTCCTTTCCCTTAATGAAGTGAGGATCTGATGCTCTGACCCTGACATGCATCCCTCAGCCCTTTTTTGTTTCAGTTTATTTGCTAGTTCATTTTTAGTTTTGAGATAGCACCTCACTGACTTAAGATATCAGACTTAAACTCACTCCACAGCCCAAGCATGTTTTGAGCTCAAGACTTACTGTCCCAGTTTTTCAAACAGCTAGTGTGACAGGTCTGCAATATCAGTCCAGGAAGAAAATTTTCTAAAACCTAAAAAAGAAAATAAATTTTTATTTTTGGATGAACTTGTCTACTTCTCTGTACAATGAATAAGAGATGAAAATGTACCTACACAAAAAGCACAAATCGCCATACTGTTTTATGATCACTCTATGTAAAGAAAAGATACAGGAAGTGTATAGAGAAGAAATAAGACAGTTATAAAAATAATCAAGATTCAGAATGATGTTAGATTTTCAAAATTTTCCCTGAAGCTAAGAAGCAATGGAGACATGCCACCAAAACTCTAAGCAAAACTTATAGCAAATAAAATAACTCAAGCAAGAGAATGAAATAAAGTCATATTAAGATATGTAAGATCACAGGAAGAAGAGGAATTGTTTTCTAGACTACTGGAGAAATGACTCTGTAAATGAGCAGCTAGGAAAGCAGAAAACAGGTGAGTCCCAAACAGAAGCTACAGCTCAATACAAAGGCAGAGGGCACTCTGAGGAAGATGGGATAAGGGACTGCATATCCCCCCCTCACAGCCCTCACCCCTCACAGCACCCACCCCTGCAGCTTACCCTGACGGCCTAACCACTACAGACTATGAATGTGGCACAGGGTCTGTGGGACTGGAAGCAAGCCAAGATGAAATCATACTGGATTCAGGTGGGTCTTGTGTCCAAGACCAGTCTCTTTATAAAAATTTCAGATACACTGAGTGTATGCATACTGCTCTCTAGATGATGCTGTAAGAAGACAGAGACAGAGCTTGAAATAATAAATAATAAAGACTGAAACAACCGCTGAAGTCAGGAGAAGAGAATCAAAGATTCTTTTCTCAGAGTTCAAAATAAATCAAACTGATGACACCTTGGCTTGTATTTCTAAACTAAAAAAGAATATGTTTCTTGTCTTTTAAGGCACCAAGTTTGTTATACATTTTAAAGAAGTCCTAGGAAACTGTCACAAATAACAGAGGGAAATCTTAGAAAGAAGGGCATTCAATGAAGACACAGTCTATGTTGGGGCAGGTAAAACACCTCTTGGAGAATAGCATGAAGAGACCAAATTAACAAAATGACCAAAAAAAAAAATACAGTATTTAATGGTTTAATGTGTTGAAAGGAACATGAGATAGATGGAGAGAAGCTGAAGTACAGAGGAAAAAAGGAATTTGGAAAGTAAAGGGATAATTCAAAGTTTGGGAGAATTAGGTCAAAACAACGCAAAAGAAAATGTCTTCTACCTGTAGCTTGACTCTGAGGACAGCTAACATCATTTTCATTAAGAACACTTGAGGATTTGATTAATATATACTGGGTAAATTTGAAGAAAGAAGATTTCCCTCTGTAATATGAATGTATTTCAATCCATTAGTAGTCCAAATAGAATAAAAGGACTCTCCTCCCCTAGCTAGACGAATGGCTTTGTCTGTACACTCTCCTCTCCCAAGTTCACAGGTAAGTAATCCACACTGTAAATCCAGAACTTGCCAGTCTCCTTAATCACATGAACTAATTCTTTTTTTGTATGTTCATTTTAATATTTATTAATAACAAATGTCTTTTTATCCATGTATCCCCCTGCTCCCCCTCCCTTCCTTCCTCCCAATCACTCCAACTCAGCCTTCAGTCTCCCCCTTCCCCATGTCCCAAGCCACTCCCCTAAAAAGGGCAAGTACTCCCAAGGTGGGTCAGCTCAGCTTGACACATTCACTCTGGGCAAATCTGATATCCTCATCCCAATATCAAGAATGGGTTAGGTGCTCCTCTGTAGAGAATGGGTTATAAGGTGTCACCCCACACACAACACAGTCTGATGCTACCCCTCAAAGCTCTGCAAACTGCCCATGCCAACTGACAATTGCACACCCTTGGAGGGCCTAGCTACTTTTCCTGATGGTTCCCCAGTGGTTGTTCTTGATTCAGTGAGTTCCGCAAAGCTCAAGCTAGCCATCACGGTGGGAATTTTTCTCATAATCTCTATTCCCTTGCTCATACAGACTTTCCTCCCCTGCTCTCAGCTGAACCAAGAGCTCTGCCCAGTGCTCAAGCCATGGATCTCTGCCTCCAGCTCTAATCATTGTTGGATGTAGGTTCTGTGATGCCACTTAGGGTGTTTACTTTCTGCTTTAGCAATATTGAATAGATAAGGAGAGAGAGAACAGCCTTGTCTTGTTCCTGATTTTAGTGGAATTTCTTTTGAGTGTTTTTTCATTTAGTTTGATGTTGGCTGTCAGCTTTGTGTATATTGCCTTTATTGTATTTAGGTATTTTTTCTGTATTCTTGATCTCTCCAGGTCTTTTTTCATGAAAGAGTCTTGGAGTTTGTCAGAGGCTTTCTCAGCATCTAATGAGATGATAATGTCTTTTTTTTTCTTTCCGTTTGTTTATATGTTGGGTGACATTCACAGTTTTTCATCTACCAACTTGATCGTGGTGGATAATAATTTAGATATGCTGTTAGATTCAGTTTGCCAAATTTTATTGAATATTTTGGATCAATGTTCATGAGAGAGATTGATCGGTAATTCTCTTTTTTGCATCTTTGAGTTGCTAGGGAATCAGGATGATTGTGGCCTCATAAAAAGAGTTCCACAATGTTCCCTCACTTTCTGCTATATGGAATAGTTTGAGGAGTATTGGTATTACTTCTTCTTTGAATGTCTAGTAGACTTATGCACTGAAACTGTCTAATCCTGGCTTTGTTTACTTGAGAGTTATTAAATAATAGCTTTAATTTCCTTTGGTTTTATAGGTCTGTTTAGGTCATTTATCGGATCTTCATTTGATTTGGGTAAGTGGTACTTACCCAGAAAGCTGTCCATTTTAGTTAATATATATTTTTCAAAGTATGACCTGATAATTTTCTAGATTTTCTAGGGTCTGTTGTTATATCCCCCTTTTCATTTCTGATTCTATTAATTTGAATTCTCTCTCTCTCTCTCTCCCTCTCTCTCTCTCTCTCTCTCTCTCTCTCTCTCTCTCTCTCTCTCTCTCTCTCTCTCTCTCTCTCTCTCTCTCTCTCTCTCTCTCTCTCTCTGCTTTTTGGTTAGTTTTTATAAGGGTTTAGGTAACTTGTTGACTTTCTCAAAGAACCAACTCTTTGATTCATTGATTCTTTGTATTGTTCTCTTTGTTTCTTTTGTATTGATTTCAGCCCTGAGTTTGATTATTTCCTGCTGTCTACTCCTTCTAGGTGAGTTTGCTTCTAATTGTTCAAAAGCCTTCAACTGTGCTGTTAGGTCTCTTGTATGAGATTTCTCTAGGTTTTTCATATAGGCTTCTAGTGCTCTGAGCTTTCCTCTTAACACTGCTTTCATTGTGTCTCATAAGTTTATTTATGTTGTGGATTCATTTTCCTTAAATTCTAAGAAGTCATTGATTTCTTCCTTAATTTCTTCTTGACCCAGAGGTGCTTCAATTGAGAGATGTTCAACTTCCATGAATTTTTAGGCTTTCTGCTATATTTTTTGTTGTTGAACACTAACTTTAGATCATGGTGGTCTGATATGGTACAAGGAGTTATTCCCCTTTTTGTATCTATTAATATTTGCTTGATGACCAAGTATGTGTTCAAATTTTAGAGAAAGTTTCATTAGGTGCTGAGAAATATGTATATTCCTGTGTTTGGATGGAGTTCTGTATATATCTATTAAGTCCATTTGGGTCATAACATCTGTTAGATCCCTTATTTCTCTGTTGAGTTTCTAGTTGACCTAGGTAAGAGTGGGGTATTGAAGTCTTCCACTATTAGTGTGTGGGGACTGATGTGAGGTTTAAGCCTTAGTAGTGTTACTTTTATATATGTAAGTGTCCTTGTGTTTAGGGTATAAATATTTAGGATTGAGACTTCATCTTGATGGATTTTTCCTTAGATGAATAAGTAATATCTGTCCTGGTCTTTTTTGATTCATTTTACTTTGAAGTCTGTTTTGTTAGATATTAGGATGGCTACACCAGCTTGTTTCTTAGGACCATTTGATTGGAAAGTCTAAGTCTTTTCTCAACCCTTTACTCCAAGCCTGTGTCTGTCTTTGAAGGTGAGGTGGTTTCTTGTTTGCAGCAGAAGGATGGCTTCTGTTTTTGTATCCATCGTGTTAGGGTACATCTTTTTAGAGGTGAATTGAGTCTATTGATATTAAGGGATATTAGTGGCCAATGGTTGTTATTTTCTGTTATTTTTGGTGGTGATTCATGTGTATTTTCCTCCTTTGGGTTTTTCTTTTGTGGGATTATTGATTGTTTGTGGCTTCATGGGTGTATCTGGTTTCCTTAGGTTGGAGTTTTCCCTTTAGTGAAATCTGTAGGGCTGGATTTGTGGATACGTATTGTTTAAATCTGATTTTGTCATGAAATATCTTGTTGACTCCATCTATGGTGACTGATAGTTTTACTAAGTATAGTAGTCTGGGTTAGCAGCCATGTTCTTTAGTGTCTGTATAACATCTGACCAGGACCTTCATGTGTTCATTGTTTTCATTGAATAGTCTGATGGGTTTGCCTTTATAGGTAACTTGGAGTTTTTCCTTTGCAGCTCTTAGTATTTTTTCTTTGTTCTGTTCATTTAGTGTATTGATTATTACAAAGTGAGCAGACTTTTTCAGGGAGTCTAGTCTATTTGATGTTCTGTAAGCTTTTTGTATCTTTATAGGCATTTTTTTTCCTTATGCTGGGAAAGTTTTCTTCTATAATTTTGCTGAATATTTTTTTTCTGTGCCTTTGAGCTGGTATTCTCCTTCTTCAATTCTAATTAGTCACAGGTTTGATCTTTACATAGTGTCCTAGATTTCCTGTACATTTTATGTTATGACATTTTTGCTTTTAGTGTTTTCTCTGACTGATGTATCCATTTCTACTTTGAATCCTCCACTCCAGAGATTCCCTCTTCCATCTCTTGCATTCTGTTGGTTATGCTGCATCTGTAGTTCCAGTTCACATCTTCACATTTTCTATTTCCAGCTTTGCCTTGGTTTGTGTCTTCTTTATTGCTTCTATTTCAATTTTTAATTCCTGGAATGTTTCTTTCACCTGTTTGTTTGTTTTTTCTTGGTTTTCTTTTATTTTCTTTCAGGGATTTGTTCATCTCTTCCAATTTTTTGTTTGTATTTTCTTCTATTTACTTAATTGAGTTTTTTATATCCTTTTTTAAAGCTTCTATTATCTTCATAAAGTTTTTTTTAAGGTCGTTTTCTTCTGTTTTTTCTTAATTATTATGCTCATGTCTTGATGTTGTAGAACCAACAGCTTCTGATGGGGACTTGTTGTTCTTTATGTTGATATGAATATATATATTCATATGTGAATATACATATGAATATATACATTATTACACTGGCTTCTGCCCATTGCTTTCTTAGTTCACTCTTAGTCAGCTCGTGTTAGGCTCTTAGTCAGTTGTGAGCCTGGATTCTGTGTGTCTCCAGTAATTGCAGGGGTGGTTCTTAGTTGGTTGTAAGCCAAGGAGCTCTGTGTCTCCAGTTGTCACAGGGGTCGTTCTCTGCCGGGTCTTAGTTGGCCCTTAGTTGGCTGTTAGTCAGATGTTGACCAGGAGGCTTTGGGTTCTCAGCTGTCAGTGTCTGATGATGCAGATTGTGGTTTGTGTGGGGTTTGGCTTGTGGGATGTCCCTACATCTGTGTTTTGTTGAGGATTGGGCTTGGGAGGGCTCTCCCAGCTTTCTTTGGTTTAGGGCAGGGCTGGGTATGGTTGGGATTCCAGGCACTGTATTCCTGGTCCAAGGTTTAGGGACCATGGTCTCTACTGGCCTGAAAATTGGGGTGCCACTCACCTCTTAGTCAGCTGTGGACTGGGAAGGAGGCTTTGGGGTCTTCAGTTGTCCCATGAACTAATTCTTTATAATCAAATGCATCTATAAATCCTATTGCTTCTTTTCCATGAAGAATCCTGAATAATATTAATACAACTAAAAATATGGTCTAGCATTCTAATAGCAAATATAATGTAAATGTTCAGTACTGATATAAACAAAGTCATAGCCACATGGGGAGAATGGGTAGCCAGTACATGATGAGAGTTGGGATGGAACAAGAGAGCTAGATTTTTGTTATCATAGAAATAGGTAATACCAAAATTTAAAACATCAAAAATCATTACTATAAGCCTATTATTAAAATGATGGGCATAATTATTAAAAAGCTAGAAACTTCTGTGCTAGGAAAAGCTACCTTTAACCTTGTCTCCTGATCAAAGAACATGAAAATGAATTTCACATAAAAATTAACAACGGGTAATTATTAAGGTCATGGCCTCCACAGAGTCATTATGTGGTAAAAGAGAACAAAAACGCAGAATCAAATGTGGACAATGCAAATAGAGCAGAAAGAAATGCCCACAGGACAGATCAAAGCTGTGATCTTCCATTTCAGGTAAGATAATGGGCATTAGGAAAATCAGGCAAGAAGAAAGCAACATACATCATAATTACAATAATTCAGATATGAAGAGACAAAACAGAAAAACAAAAGTTCAATGTTAAAAATGAAGAACAAAATAGTAACACAATTGAACAAGCATAGCACGCTGTGCCTTTTAGGAAAAAGTGAAGAGACAAGCAAGCCTTTCTAAGTCCAAGCCAGAAAGAATGTATCTTTGCTAAGATGTACTTATTTTTGCTTTGCATGTGGGCACATACATGATTGTATGTACTGTACCTGCTGAAGTCAGCAGAGGACATAAGACCCCTGCTATTACTGTTACACAGGTTGTCAGCCAGTTACCATGTGGATGCTGTAAATTGAACCTGGATCCTCTGAAAGAGCAGTGAGCCTAACCACTGAGCTGATTCTCTAGTCTTGAAAAATAATATTTTCAAAATTGAGAGTAAGTGGCAAATGTTGAGGAGTAACAAAGACAGAGATAATAATAATCTTGGAGGAAAAATCCTCTAGTAGAGTTCAGAAGAATAAACAAATACTACAAAATGCAACTCAAGGAAATTAATGAGAAATTAAAAAATTGAAATTATATGACATGGCAATCAAATGTGAACATTTTACCTGAAATGACAAAAACTAAAGCATATTCTCATAAAACAACTGAGCTTCAAATAACTGGAAAATCTTTGAGCAGATGACAGTCAAAAAAAGTGATATCTCATGATGGAAGAAAATGGAATAATATGATATAGGCTAGTCAAGAATAGAAGTTTAGGTAATGGTTTTATATCCAAATTGAATTCAAAATATAAAAGGTATAGACAACCTCCTATTGGACTGAAAAAGTTCTGTTAGACTCTTGAACCCTTCCTGAGAGTATCTACTAGGGAAAATTGTGGAAAATGAAAATGTCCTTTGAGACAATATGGAAGACAATGGTGAACATGAAACATGATTTTTCTGAGTCAACTCCCATTTCCTATCAGTGTCTTTTTCCTTGAGGAACTTGGACTGACTATCTGAAGGAAAGATGCACTCTCCCACTGTCTGCATGTCACACTGCTTCCTGAATACAGAGAGGGGAACTGTGCCAAGCAGATGGTCAGGTGGAAGTGTCGTTGAGTGATCTCAGTGGAACAAAATCACCGTTCCTCTCTCAGACACTCTTTGATGTTTCACACTGATGCTATTCATAAATCCTGGATGACTCTCAAATCTGTCCTGGGGACCCCCGTTGCCCTTTCAGTTTCTAACTGCATTGTGAAACTCTTCAGAGGGGTCTTGTCTTCATGCTTCTGTCAGACTGACTCCTCTACAAATGCTCGTGCACATGACACTACAATAGAGACTATTAAGCAGTTCTGGACGACATATGACAGAGACATTTTTAAAGGACTGCTAAAGCTAAGAGGCATTATTTATACACATAAGAAGAGACCATTCCCTTGATCCACAGGACAAACGTTCTGTCAGAAGCCAGCTAAGATGTGAATGTTTTTCTGATATAAAAGTTAGTCCCATGAAAAAAATGTAAAAATGAGAAAATGGGATGGGAAAAATCGCATTGGTTCTGCTTTCAAAACAATAATAACCATGTAATCCAAATTACACAATATAGGAGGGTAGTGTCCAACACTGCTATTCTTTGTTTTTCTTCTTCCCATCTCTCTACAAAGAATAAAAGTCCTAGAATAATAAAACAAAGCTAGCAAGGAGAGTTATAATAAAGTAGAACTTGTCTACTTGTGCCCATGATGTATTTTCAATTTCATTACCCATTTCTTATCTTCCATACCACCCAGTCTTGAACATTGCTTCCAGGCTAGGATTGGTCTAATTTACTTTCAGGCAAATCTTCTAAGAGACAAAGATTCATGCTCTCTGATAAGCAAAACAATTGCTTTTAATTTGAATCACAAGAACAAAATCAACCATACAACCATCTCTATGTCTGCTGAAGAGAACATTGGGTAGCTTTTTTGAAACCCCACCCAAGGTCTTAACTAATGAAGTCAAATAGAATGGACAATTAATTCCAAAAGAACTGTAAATTTTTGCATAGACTTTTGATAGCTGTTTTATTTATTCTCATAGCAATTGTGTGGGTTCTGCAGAAGGTAATACTTTTCCTACACTATGGCAATTCTTAAGTATTCTCATGACAAATAAATAAGTATATGAAGAAATGTGTATGCTAACTAGTTTATTTAGCCATTCTGTGATGTTTCACACTTTAAATTATCATAACCTGTGTCATAACAGATACAAGCTTACTTCAATAAGTTGGAAATGCAACTTATTTTGTTTTCCATTTCTCTAAAGTACCCTTTTTAAAGATACCCTCTTAAAGAGGTTTATTATACTTATTTTTCTACTCATTTTACAAATACAAAAAGTAGGCATTTTGAGCATAGTATCTGAAAAGTTTTTTGTTAATGTCTGCTTATCAGAACTTTTTGATATTATTATTTGAGAATTTTATATTGATCGTATTGACATATTCATTGCTTTACCCAAATTCCTCCATCTCCAAATCCACCCAACTAAATATTCTTTCTATCTCATAAAAAAAAAAAAAAAAAGCTGGGCAGTGATGGCACACACCTTTAAACTCAGTATTTGATAGCCAGGTAGATCTTTAAATGTGAGGCCAGTCTGGTACACATAGACAGTTCCACAACAGCCAGAGCTACACAAAGAAATCCTGTCTCAATCAATAACATCCAAAAAGTAAAACAAAAAAGAAAGAAAAAAATAGAAAGTTTAAACTGTGCTGGCCAGTTAATCTTGAAAATGGAGCCAGTGCTTAAGTACTGCTTTCTACCTGAACCTCACAGTGAATGAAATTTGCTTTTAGCTCTTAGCATTTTGACAGTGAGTTGTAGTTGTTCCAGGAACGTTAGCACTGGTATTATGGTTTATTTCTTAGTTTGTTTATATTCTAATTTCAATTAATTAATTTTGTTTGTTTGTTTTTGTTTTTAAATGAGACCAGAGAAATAGCTCAGTAGGAAAATGTACCTGCTTCCAAGCTTGAAAATTTGAATTATATGCCTAGATCCATCCAGTAGAAAGAATTAATTCTTACAACTTGTATTCTGACCTCCACATTTGCACTCTGGCATGCATGCACTCACAGACACACACACATACATACACACACATACACATGTACACACATGCACCACACATATACATGCACACACATGCAAACACATGCACAATACACAAACACAAACACACACAGTACACACACATACACACATGACACACACATACACACATACATGGACACACATACATGTATACACAAACACATATACACACCACACACACACATACATACACACATACACAGACACACACATACATACACACACATACACAAAGACACACATACATACACACACATACATACACATACACACACATACATACACAAACACACACATACACACAAACACACACGCACACACACACATACACACACATACACACGTACACACACATACACAAAAACACACAGACACAGGCATACACACATACACACATACATAGACACACATGCACACACACAAAGACACACACATACACAGACGCACATACACAAAAACACACACAAAGTAATTCAAAATTGTTTTCAATAGAAATTCAGTTGTTTAAATTCTGTGGATTTCTGTTTTGTTTTGTTGTTCTTTTAAGTTCAAGGTGTATAGTTTATCCCCAAAGTCTTTCTTAACGAAGACAATATTTTAAAAAGGAGCATAATTCACAACTTTTGGTGGGGTTGGCACCATTGATGAAATGACACCCCATTTTTACACAAATTAACCTTCTTGGAGTGTTTATAAATATGTACAGGGAAAATAAATTTTGGAAACGACCTATTTAGTGTAAAAAGGAAATTTCCCACGTGAACTGAGAAGTTGAAAAAAAATTAAGTATCCTAGAAGGAAAATTATCAAAACTTCTCGAGCCATAATACTTTACTCAGAGCCAAGGGCATCACTCAGATACACTGGGAAGCAGGAAAAAGAAATGAGGTACTGTTGGTGTGTAATCTGATCCTAATGTGACAGATTTAACTTCATCTCCCTATACTATAGGCATTGCCTTCACTCCAGATGTCAATTCATCGGTAGTTATACTATCAAATTATATGTGAAGCCCAAGCCTCTTGTCAAAGCACAGTGTCCAGATAAAGTCTGATCCAGGTATGAACATGCATTTGGTAGTGCAGTCTAGAAGATAGCCTTCGGGAAGATTTTGGAAGAAGTATTGTGTTTTAAAGGTGAGGTGCTGTTGGGCCTGAACCAGAATAAAAATAGTGGATGTGGAGAGACCTGAGAGAGAACTGAAGGGAGAAAATTTTGATAAGATCAAATGAAATAATACCTCTGGGTACAAAATGGGTGCACGGCACTCCAGCTCACAGCAAAGAGAAAGAGAAGCAGGTGACTTGACGGTTTGACGACTCACTGACCAAGGTGCTATTAGAGGCAGAAGCTGGCACCTATGTCTCAGGCTGGACTTTGGGCCTAGAAGTAGGCAGCTGTGGCCAGCATGAGCCAGGATAAGATGGAGCTTATCAGCTTCTGAAATTTTCCACGTCTGATTATTTTTCCCTACTGAAATGTCAAAGGCAAATGTATCGGCATAAGACAATAAAGGACAGTAGACAGGGAAATGAGTACGGGGGGTCCAGGGGGATTATCGGGGAGTCTGTATGGGAGTCTGTATGCCTTAGAGGTCATGAGATTAAATGGAGGCGAGCCATCACCGACGTCTGTTTTCCTCTGCTTCCACCATCTAGATCCTTCCCAGTGCCTCACTGATGATTTTATTTTTCTTCTCATAGCTTCTTTCTTGGGATGTGAGCAGAGATGGAGATGATTTAGGGACCAAATATTTTTTCAGTTCTGATATGAAAACTAGTGATGCTACTAGCAATTCTGACATATTACAAAAACCCATGAAAACGAAGCCAAGCTAAAGACAGAAAAAAAAAAAAGTCTCTTTGTTGTTGTTTCCTGGGGTGGGAGAGGTGCAGGGGATGAGAATGAAACACTTGGACCTGAATAAACCTTGTCATAGTTTCTCGGGACCTTCTGGGCCCAATGAGAAGTTAATCCATGAAAATGTATCCTTCTCACCTCTAGATAGTAAGGCTGGGATTTGTCTCTATCCTTATGTACAGGTGGCACATCAGGTTTTGAGAGCCTATTTTAGACCATCTTAAAGTGTTGTGAACTCCAATTTGATAAAGATCCTCTGCAGTTCACATCTACCCAGTCCAATTTCAGTTTTTGTTTTATCTCTCCCCACACCCCTAAATCTGATATTAGCCGTGTTTTTCAACCCTATTGAGACTCTCTGTGGTTCTACAGCATCTGGAAAAAGCCAGACCATCTTCCTGAATTAAGTTCAGGAACTTGTATAAAAAGCTCTAGACACAGTCTGCCGCACTGACCAAGGCGCTATAGGAGATAGAGAAGCCCAGTACCTATATCTCAGGCTGGTGTTTGCACCTGCAAGTAAGCAGCTAGGTCCAACATGAACCCACAGTGAGATAGAGCTTTCTGCTCCATCATTAAAGAAGGAACAAAGTCAAGCCAGCATCTGCAGCACACTTTTCTTGGAACTAGGACACTTCTCACCCAATAGGATTAGGAGATTTTCAGTGAGAGCTGTTAGTCTCTTTATCTCTAAAGCTTATGCTCCAAAGGGAGCCACTGTAGATGCACTCCTCTTGTAAAGCTAGAAAGAGGCGATCATAAAAGCCAAATTAAGTAGAAAATGCCTCTGTGAACCTTACTAAAGGGATGAAATCTGACAGTAATTACTAATACTTAGTAATTGTTTTGCTATGCGACCTGTCACCGCTCTAAGGGCGTTACAATTTCGGTTTTATTTTTCTTTAATTCCACTGGATGCAAACTAGCACTATTCTTCTTTCAAGTCCAAGGAACTGAAGGTCATGGAGGTTAATAACTGTATCGTCTATCAGGCACTATTTCAAAATCAAATACATAATGACTACATGATGCTGCTATTCTGCATTGTGTGTAATCAGGGCAAGGATCTGGAAAAGAAATTTTTGTTCTTTCAGACAAGATCAGACACTGGCGTGTTGGGCGAACATGAAAGAAAAAAAGAGCAAACACTCTGGCAATTTCCAAATTTTGAATTTATAAAGGGTTATAAACCACATGATGAATGCAACCACTGAGGAAAAAGTGACACTGAGACTAACACACAGCACAGTTGCACCCAGGACCTTGGCTGCAGGTAAGGTGAATCCTGACATTCAACACACTGAGAGGTCCCTAGGGAGCCAAGATTTCACAAGAGTCTTCCACTTTCTTGGGGAGACACCAAAAAATGTTATACAATAGCCTTTTATTGCCCTAAATAAATGTACTGGGGACAAGAAGCTATGTGTTCGGGTCACAGTGCACAGTCAACATCAAATGAGTAAATGAGTGTGCTGCAATCACATGCGAAGAAACAACACGCTAATGTCTGTGTAAAGGTGAAGGACAGTGTGCAGAGCAGGAAAGCATCTTCCTCTGTCAGCAGCAAGGCTTTCTTTCTTCTTTTTACTAAAAAAAAAAAAAAAAAAAGTCTCCCTTCAAGAGGGAACATAACTTAAAAACATCAAGCTATTTTCTGATTCCAGTAAAATAGTTGCAAGGAGCATAATTCTTTCAAATTGCATCAATTTTATGAATAAGTGGGGCACTTGGCAGTCATTCTAAATTATTCCCAAGATTTAGCATAATGGCTGGCTCCTGGACAAAAATGTCTTCCTTTAATGCAGTCCCTGCTACAAACTTAACACTTCATGCAACCCTCTAGCCACAATTATCCCACACAATAGACCCCAAAGATGTAAGCAACGTGAGCATTCTTTTTCTGAAAATGTTTTTGCTCCAACTCAGAGGTCTAGCAGAAGATTCATGTGCATAGTTTGGAGTAACAGTCCATTGTCTTCTCAATTAATGATCAACATTTACTTCTTGGCAGTCTCTTTTTTGCTAGCTCCAAATGAGTTAAGTAATGCTTATAAAATTAGAAAAGAAAACAGGGCTCTGTTTGTACAGTAAAAATGTCTAGTGGTTGCTATTTTTGTTTCTGTTTCTTTGAGATCTTTCTCTGTTTTAGACCTTTTCCAAGCTATGAGCTCTTGTCTCCAATCCCCGCCCCCATATTCAGTGCTGAGAGAGAAACTATGGAAATCATATCTTGCCTCTGCTGACTGAACCTTAGGCTGTAGAAGGGCTCTGCCTGGGTTGCTCACTCTTGTTAACTATTGCCAAGCGTAACTGGTCCACCTTAGCAGCAGCGGTTAGCTCCTGTAATGATCAGCACCAGTTTCCATTCTTTCTATATTCCAGAACCCAGTCACCTCTTGTCACTTTAGAGGTGCCAGACATTGTTCACAGGATTTCTCCTCTGAACTTTTCAGCTCTAAGAACTTCAATCTCTCCCCTTTGCTTTCTGCGCCATAGAAGAAATATCTGTCTCCGTGCTTTATTATCTTGGTATTGCGTTGTTTGAACATCAAATATCCCCACAGACTCAACATTAGTCAACACATAATGGTATTTAGGGAGATAATGAAAACTTTACAAAGTAGGGGTAGTTGCAAGATGTAACTAGAGTCACATGTTTGAAGACAATGCCTGTAATCCAAAGTTTCTCTGTCCAGCAGGTTCTGCAGCCATATAACTGATGTGGAGGCTTACTGTTATAGTAACCACTGGTCCAGTAGCTCAAGCATACTACTTATTAGCTCTTACATGTAAATTTACCAATAATTCTTATCTATGTTTAGCCATGTGGCTTGGTACCTTTTCTAAATAAAGCATTCTAATCTTGCTTCCTCTGCATCTGGCTGGCTACTGCTTCTCTGTCACCATTCTCCTTCCTAGTCTGGTTGCTCTGCTTGAACTTCCTGCCTGGCTAGTGACTGATCAATATTTTATTAAACCAATATGAGTAAAATATCTATACGGTGTACAAGAAAATTACACATAGATATTGCATGAATTCTAATTGGCATCATTAATAAAAACCCAGAGCCAGATATTTGGGGGAAAGCTGAAAGATCAGAGAGACAGGGAAACAAGCCACAGCTACTTCTCACCCAGCCAACTCAGGCCAAACTGAGTATATCCTCTCTCCATGAATTCTCAGACTGAATGTCTCTTTGTCTTCAGCTGAAAGGGATTTGGGTCCCAGGAAAAGGGCTAAACTCCTGCTTCTTCTTTCTCCATCCAGCTATCTCACTTCCTGGTCCAAATTTCCTAGACCTAGCATTAAAGGTATATGCCACCACCACCAGGCTCTATTTGGCTTGAACTCACAGAGATCCAGAGTATCTCTGCCGCCTAAGTGCTGAGATTAAAGGCATGGATCACCACTCCCTGACCTAAATGTAGTTTGGCTCTGTCCTCTGATTTCCAGGCAAACTTTACTAGATACACACTATATCACCACACATTCCTAATCCTGAGTCCCTTCCCATATATATTTTGTCCCCTAGGAATTGAACAACTTTCTGCACATATTGCTGCTTCACCTCAAGCCAAGAGTAATGGCACTTCCAACAACCATGGAATAAAATCTTGAGTCAAAATAAGTACTTCCTGCCAGCTGATGTCAGATATATTGTCATAGTGACAAGTGTCGAGCTAACACACTGGGTGGTGGATTTGCTTTTTGGTTTGATTTGGTTTGGTTTGGTTTTCTCTGATGCCTGCTTATTTATATCCTTACATTAAGTTGTCTGAATTAAAATACCTGTCTTACCAGATCCTGCCCACTAAAATATGTGGCTTAATTCTTGGCTTATAGTTTGTCTTCATACACAAGAAAAGAAATTAAAACTCATAAATTAGAGGGACTTAGATAAGTGACTAATTTTCAAACAAACTAGAAAATATTGTTTTCTTAACCAGAACCAGTAGCTGAACTGTACCTCCCCTTGGATTCTGTCCATGGGACCCTTTCCAAGTTCCAAGCTGTCCCAGCTCCTTGCTGGCCTTACTACTGAGCTCTGCTTCCAACCCCAGTGAACTTCCACCACTCAGGCACAAGCCACACCAAGTTTAACAGACTTAATCTGCTCAGGTCCACTCCATACCATTGAGAACACGTATAGACCACAGCAATCAGAATAATAGAGATTCCCTATTACACCAAAGGCCAAACTCCCAACTTGGTCAAAGACTCCCGGATAGACCAGACTTCATACCAGCTGCCAGAAATCCAGGCCACAAAGAAGGAAGAGAAACCATGAAACAAAACACCCATCCAACAAAGACAAATTCCTAAATCAGGAGCTAGAACCCAGATTGTTCTTTTAATTTAGTCACTACTAGAAAGAACCTTAACACTTTATGACATCCTTCCAGCTAGCTAGCACAGATGGCTAAAAGCCAGTGTAAAAATAAAATAAAAAACAAAAGGGCAAATTGGTATCACCAGAGTCTAGCCATTCTACAACACACACACACACACACACACACACACACACACATGTCTCCAACAATAACATAATAGCAGAAACTAACAATCAGTGGTCATTAGTATCTTTCAAAATTAATGAACTCAATTCACCAATAAAAATACCCAGACTAATAAAATGAATATGAAAACAGGATCCACCTTTCTGCTGCACACAAGAAACACACCTCAACATCACCTCAGAGTAAAGGCTGGAAAAAGATTTTCCAGTCAAATGAGCCTAACAAGGAAGCTGATGGGTGTATGTACCCTAATATCTAATATAATAAATGTCAAAACAAAATTAATCAAAAAATTATTACTCTAAATTAATGCAAGAGCATTCACAATTATAAAAGAAACATTCCTAAAGTTTAAATTGCACATCAAGCCCCACATATTGGTAGTGGGAGACTTCAGAACCCCACTGTCACTAATGGACAAGTTGTCTAGACAGATTCTGAACAGAGAAATAATGGAACTAGCAGACAATATGACTCAAATGGACCTAACGGATATCCAGAACAACTTATTCAAACACAAAAGATTATACCTTTTACTCAGCACCTCATAGAACCTTCTCCAAAATTGACCATATACCTGATAATAAAGCAAGTTCCAAGAAATGCAAGAAAATTGAAATCACCCCCTGTATCCTATCTGACCACCATAGATTAAAGTTGGATTTGAATAACAATAGAAAGCCTACAAACTCGTGAAAGCTGAACAATTCTCTCCTGAATTATGACTGAGTCAAGGGAAAAATTAAGAAAGAAATTAATTCTTTGTATTATTCTCTTTCAATTTTACTGATTTCAGCCCTGGGTCTGATTATTTCCTGCTATCTACTTCTGGGTGAGTTCTCTTCTATTCAGCTGTGCTGTCAAGTCTTTTGTGAGAGAATTCTCCCAATTCTTTATGTAGGAACCCAGTGATATGAATTTTTCTCTTAGCACTGCTTTCATTGCATCCCTTAAGTTTGGGTATGTTGTGGATTTATTTTCATTAAATTCTACAAAGTCTTTAATTTCTTTCTTTACTTCTTCCTTAACCCAGAGGTGGTTCAGTTGAGAGATGTTCAGTTTCTATGAGTTTGCAGTCTGTGGTCTGTGTTATTCTTAAACTCTAACTTTGGTCTTTGGTGATCTGATCGGATACAAGAAGTTGTTCCCATTTTTTATATCTATTCATACTTGTTTTATGACAGAGTATGTGGTCAATTTTAGAGAAAGTTCTTAGGGGTGCTGAGAAAAAGGTATATTCTTTGGTATTTGGGTGGAATATATCTTAAGTCTATTTAAGTCATACTATCTGTTAGATCCCTTATTTCTATGTTCAGCTTCTGTCTGGAAGACCTATCCATTGGTGAGAGTGGAATATTAAAATCTCCTGCTATTAGCATATGGGGTTTGGTGTAAGGTTTAAGCTTTAGTACTGCTTATTTTACATATGTAGGTGCCCTTGCATTGGGAGCATAAATGTTCAGGATTGAGATTTCTTCTTGATTTTTCCTGAGATGAATAAGTAATGTCCTTCCTGATCTCTTTTGAATAAATTTAGTTTTAAATCTATTTTGGTGGATGTTAGGATGGATACACCAGTTTGTTTCTTGAGTTCATTTGATTAGAAAGTCTTTTCCCAATTCTTTACTCTGAGGCAGTATCTGTTTTTGAAGTTGAGGTGTATGCAGCAGAAGGATGGATCTTGTTTTTGTATCCATTGTGTAAGCTTGTGTCTCTTTATAGGTTAATTGAATCCATTGATATTCAGGGATATGAATGACCAGTGATTGTTAATTCCTGTTATTTTGGGGGTTAGTGTGTGGGGGTGTTTCCCTTCTTTGGGGTTTCCTTCTGTGGAATTATCTATTGCTTGTGGCTTTGTTAGATTAGAGTTTTCCTTCTAGTATCTTCTGTGGGAGTGGATTTGTGGATAGAAATTGTTTAAATTTAGTTTTGTCCTGGAATATTTTGTTTACTTAATCTATAGTGATAGTTTTGTGAGGTATAATAGTCTGGGCTGGTGTTTGTGGTCTCTTAGTGTTCTTATAACATCTGTCCAGGACCTTCTGCCTTTCATAACCTCCATTGACAAGTCAGGTGTTATTCTGATGGGTCTGCATTTATAAGTTATTTGGCAGCTCTTAAAATTCTTTCTTTACTCTGGATGTTTAGTGTTTTGATTATTATGTGGTAAGCAGACTTTTTGGAGGGGTCTAGTTTCTTTGGTGTAGGAAGTGGGATATCTGGGTGGAGAAAGAGGAGGCAGAAGTTTAGCCCTTCACCTGGACCCAATATCCTTCATGGAGACAGGATATATCCAGTTTGGCCTGAGGAGTTGGCTGGGTGAGAAGTAGCTATGGTTTGTGTCTATGTCTCTCTAATTTTTCAGCTTTTCCCCAAATATCTGGCTCTGTGTTTTTATTAATAATACCAATTAGAATTCATGCAATATCTATGTGAGATGCTTTTGTATGCTGTGAAGATTTGTTACTCATATTGGTTTAATGAAATGCTGATTAGTCAGTAGCCAGGCAGGAAGTAAAGGCAGAGCAGCCAGGCTAGGAGAATGGTAGGAAGAAGAAAGACAGAGAAGCAGTAGCCACCCAGATGCAGAGGAAGAAAAATGAGAATGCCTTATTGAGAAAAGGAACCAAGCCACATGGCTAAACATAGATAAGAATTCAATAAAATTGAAACAAAGAAAACAATAACAAGAATCAATAAAAAAAAAAAAAGTTGGTTCTTTGAGAAAGTCAGCAAAACAGACAAATCTTTTTCCAGACTAACTAAAAGGCAGAAGGAGAATGTCCCAATTAACAAAACCAGAAACAAAAAGGGGACATAACATACACTGAGAAAATAAAAAAAAAATCATTAGGTCATATGTCAAAAATCTGTATTTCACAAAATTGAAAAATCTAAAAGAAATGAAAAATTTTCTTGATGTATACCACTTACCAAAGTTATGCCAAAATCAGATAAATAATTTAATGTCCCCTAAGGAAATAGAAGCAGTCATTCAAAATCACCCCCCTAAAAAGCCCGGGGCCAGATGGTTTTAGTGCAGAATTCTACCACAACTTTGAAGCATAGCTAATACCAATATTCTTCAAATTATTCCACAAAATATAAACATAAGGAACATTGCCAAATTCATTTTATGAGGTCACAGTCATACTAACACCCAAACCGCATGGGCTCAACAAAGAGAAAGAATTACAGACCAGTTTCCACATGAATATTAATGCAAAAATACTCAATAAAATGCTCATAAACCTAATCCAAGAACATAAAAATTCTGTCAAAGTAATCCACTATATAAATAAATTAAAAGAAAAAAGAACACATGATCCCATCACTAGATGCTAAGAAAGCTTCTCCTCTAGCACCCCCTTTATGATAAAACTCTTAGAAAGAAAAAAGGACACAAGGAACGTACCTAGACATAATAAAGACAATATACAGCAAACTGATCATTAACATCAAATTAAATGGAGAGAAACTTAAAGCAATTCCACAAAAATCAGGTATAAGACAAGGCTGTCCTCTCTCTCCATAGATATTCAATATGGTACTTGAAGTTTTAGCTATAGCAATAAGAGAACACAAAGACATCAAGGGGATAAAAATTAGAAGGAAATTAGAATATTTCTATTTGCACACGTCAACAGAACAAAACCGAAGCCTTTGGCTTGTTGCCAAGTAATAGAGACATCTTTTTTTAATCCTTTGCTATTGACATGATGGTTTTTATGAAACTCTAAGGCCTCTAGTATATTTCCTATGAATAATTTATCAATTTCAACATTACCTTGTACTAAAGGACCTGGCAGACCTGAATGGAATCGAATGTGTATTATATAGAAGGGATGATTTCTAGTCCTGATTATTTCTTGTAACAGAATAAATAATGAAGTTAATTCTGACTCATCATCATTAATAAAATCAGCCATTTCAATGTGTAAGACAACTCTTTCTGCATACTGAGAATCAGTGATTATGTTAAGCATTCGGTAAAATCCATTAATACCATCACGATAGCCTATAATTCTGACTTTTGAACAGAATTATGAGGGCTAGAGCCACTTTACTTATATTTTCTGGTTTGTAACCTGCCTTTCCTGATTTGTTTGCATCAGAATAAAATGTAGGGGCTCCAGAAATTGGTTTATCTCATACAATATGAGGAAGAATCCAATTAGTTTTCTTCAGAAATTCAATTCTTTTGCTTTGAGGATATTTGTTGTTAATATCTCCCAAAAAATTGACTCTTTGCCAATGTTCATTTTCCACCCATAATTGGTCAATTTCTTCATTAGTTAAAGGTACAACAATTTCTGCTGGGCCCATTCCTGTCAATTGGTGAAGTCTTAATTTTCCTCTAAAAATAAGTTGTCTTTAATTAATTTAATTAAAAAATAATGTCTTTAATTTCTTACTCAGTTTATGTGGAATAAATATCCATTCCAGTATTAACATTTTCCCTTTGTGCTAAAATTCCTGTAGGAGAATGCTTAGAGAGCAAGATAACTAGAATGCAATTAAGGTCTGGATCTACACGATCCCACATGTGCATACTGTAATTTCTTTTGTACCAAAAAAAACAATTCTTTCTCAGCTTTGGGTGACAATTCTCTCAGACTATTTAAGTACCATTTAAAGTTTTAAACAAACTATCCAGTCCATCACTTTTAATTCCAATCATGGGTCATAAATTGGCAATGAAAATCATTAAGTATCTTCAATCTATCTCTCCTGATTTGTACCTTTTGGGGTCTGATTTTTGTTGGCCTATTTTGTAGCCTAAATAGTTAATGGAATCCCCTCTTTGTATTTTTTCTGGGTCAACTTGTAATCACCAAGTAGGCAAAATTTTATTCACTTCTTCAAACATTTTTTTCTGAGGTATCAATATTTGAATTGGCCAACAAGATATTGTCCATGTAATGATAAATTATAGATTGTGGAAATTTGTTACATGTTTGTTCTACTGGCTTTTGTACAAAATACTGGCACAGAGTAGGGCTATTCAGCTTTCATTGAGGGAGTACCCTCCACTGGTATCTCTTTACAGGCTGAGAATTATAAGTGGGCATTGTAAAGGAGAATTTTTCTTTGTCTTGTTCTTGTAAAGGTATTGTAAAGAAACAGCCTTTTAAATCAATAACTATAATAGGCCATTCTTTAGATAACAGAGAAGGCAAAGGAATCCCAGATTGTAGAGAGCCCATTGGCTGGATCACCTCATTTGTTACCCTTAGGTCTGTTACCATTCTCTACTTTCCAGATTTCTTTTTAATAACAAATACAGGAGAATTCCAAGGGCTGTGTGATTCTTCTATATGCTGAGCATTTAACTGCTCCTGTACCAGCTGCTCTAAGGCCTGCAATTCCTCTTTTGTTAGAGGCCATTGATGAACCCATATAGGCTTCTCTGTTAGCAATTTTAGAGGTAGTGCTGTGGGTGTTTTTGATCATCAGCTGTTTTGCCTTGTTTCTCTATAACATGAATGGTCTGTGACTATTTTTCATAGTACCTTCTAATGTTTTTTTTCTGGAAATATGTGCTAGTTTATGGCTTATTTCTGTGTTTGGAGGAATATTAATGTGTGTTCCATTGTTGTAGTAAATCTCATCCCATAATTTTATAGCAATGTCAGCCACATATGGCTTTAATATCCTCTCTGTCCTTCTGGTCATATACACTCAAGCCATCTTGCACTCTGTTTTACCTGGAATATCGACCCAATTCCCAAAAACTAAACATTTACCTCCTGAAGTGGCCAACTTGAATGCCATGACTCTGGTGAATTATTGATACATCCACCCCTGTGTCCAATAAGCCTTTAATAATAACATCATCTATTTATACTTTAACTTTTGGCCTTTGTTCATTGATAGAAGCTTGCTAAAATACTTGCTTTATGGTTTTTCCTGAGGTTTTTTTTTCTTTTTCTGTAGATTTTCTATCATTCTGCGTACTGTGTCTTTTTAAAATAGGTTTTTTTTAATTGTTCTGAGAAGGTGCTTCCTCCAAAATGGCCTGGTAAATTTGGATTGGATTTGATAAGGGCTTTTAAAAGCCCCCTTGGGGCATTTCCCAAGGGTATAAAGTTACCTTGTCTGTCCCTTGTTGTTCTGCACTCATTTGTCCAGTGTCTTCCCTTTCCACAACTTCTACATACTCCAGAATGGAGGGGTGTTCACTTGGGATTATTCCTAAAAAAAGCACTGTTTCTGGGAACACCTTATTTACAATCCCTTTTTATGTGACCTTCCCTTCCACAATTGTAACATTTAACATTTTTACTTTTTCTTATACCTCTAGAAATAATCTCCCCTCACAGTTATCATCACTGTCATAAGACTCTAGATTAATTGTCTCATGAATCTAATCCTCCAAGAGTGCTGACCTTTTAATGGTATAAGTATTTTTCTACATTGTGCATTAGCATTCTCGAAAGCCAGTGATTCAATGACTATTTGCCTGGCTTCTGAGTTGGTACCATTCTGTTTACCGCTGCAGTTAACCTGAGCAAAAAGTCTGTAAATGTTTCTTTTGGGCTTTAAATTACTTTCATGAACAATTCAGTTTTCTTTCCTATTTCTTCAATCTGATCCCAGGCATTTAAAGCTGCCATATGGCACAAAGCCAGAGTATATTCATTGTATAAAGACTGCCTTTCAATATCAGCATAATCCTCCTCCCCAAAAAGTTGGTCTTGGGAGATTTCTATGCCTCTGGCCCTGCTTCTTTGTTCTATTGTTTAGCCTCCTCCTTCCACTATGATTTTCACTATAAAAGTAGCCCTGCCTCTAACACAGCTGTAACCATATCTAACCAATCTTTAGGGGTGATCTGGTTACAGCATGACCAGCTGTTTAACATTTGTTTTACAAATGGTGAGTGCATCCCATATGTCACAATTGCTTCTTTTACTCTCCTCAATTTTGGCATTTGTACTGGAGCCCAACTAGCTTCTCTATCACCTTTATCATTGTTCTTTTTTTTAAAGGTTACTGGGTATATTAATGTCACCTGTTTAGTTGACCTTGATTAAATTGGTTCTTCATGTTCCTCTGTTTGAATTTGAACATCTTTGTGTTCTCTCTCAACGGGCTTTTTTAAGACTTTTTCTTGGCATTTATATTAATTGACTTTTTAAATGATAAAACAGAAGTCAAACAAACTTATTCATAATAAGTTTTAAACATGATAAGCATTATGATAGTCCCATCTACTGTTTTTATCTGTTCCTTCACTGGTTGTAATACCAAATCATATAGTGAAAGATCACATAAGGACAAAGCACCCTCCATTGCCTTAAACAAATTCCCCCTTTAAAAAAAATTGATTTACTCATGAATTTGTTGTCTGTGATAATTCAAATGTCTGTGAAGTGGGGAAACTACCTAGTGTGATAGCAGCCCAAGGAGAGGTTCAAAAAGAAAAAAAAAAGAAAGAAAGAAAGAAACAACCCACAACCCACCAGGAGAAAGAGGCCACTCTGTCTTAAAAACTTATCCAAATGAAAGTGAAACGGAAACACATTGGCCTATCTGCCTAAGAGTGGAGGCTAACTCAGAACAGAAAGCCTAGCCAGCTGGTAATTACTCCTCTGGCAAAGTGTTGCTCTGGCTGGCAAGTGCCAATTTTGGGTAGGCTGGAGAGGAATTTATGCCCAAAGTTGGATGCCAAGTGTTGAATGAATGTAGGAAACTCAGAGCCAGATCTCAGGAAAGGCTGAAATATCAGAGAGTAAACACCACAGTCAAACCTCACCCAGCTGTCTTCCAGCTTCCTCAACCTCACTCCTCCTGGCTTCTTCTGCCTATCTGTCTTTCTATGCCTGCCTTAAAATCTTTCTTCAGTGAGTTGTTTCACATCCAGGTTAAGATTAAAAGCGTGGCACCACCATTGCCTGCCTAGGAGCCTGAAACTCCTTCTGTAAACTAAGATGACCTCAAACTCATATTTTCTGGGATTAAGGGCATAGGTCACCATTCTCAGACATTCCCTTTGGCTGGGATTAAAGGTATGAATTACCATTCTCTTATCCTCCTAGATTGACTCTGGGTAGACCCCTCTGATATCTCAGACAGGTTTTTATTAAATTTGAAACATATTCCCACAGAAGCCTATAGAATAGAATAAGATTTTCACAAATTCCACATCTGACAGAGACTGATATAAAAATGTATAAAGAACTATATAAACTAGTTATAAACTAATTTTAAAAAATAGGGTACTGATTTAAATAGACAATTCTCAACAGAGGAATCTCAAATGGCTGAGAAAATTTTAAGAGGATGTTCAACATCCTTAATCATCAAAGAAATGCAAATCAAAGCAACACTGAGATTCCATCTTACACTTGCCAGAACGTCCTAGATCAATGACACATGACAGTTCATATTGTATAGGATGTGAAACAGGGGAACGCTCCTTCACTGCTGATGGGAGTGCAAACTGTTATAGTTACTTTGGAAATCAATATTACAGTTTCTCAGAAAATTAGGCATCAGTCTACCTCAAGATCCATCTATATCACTCTTTGGCATATACCCAAAGGATCCTCAATCATACCACAAGGAAAAAAATGCTGTACTCTCTTCATAGCAACATTATTCATTGTAGCCAGAACCTGGAAACAACCTAGATGTCCTTCGACCAAAGAATGAATTTTTTTAATGTGGTATATTTATACAATGGAGCATTAGTCAGCAGTACAAAACAATAACATCATGAAATTTGCTGGAAAATAGATGCAACCCAGATCCAGAAAGACGAAGATGTTACATATTAATTCATAAGTGAATATTACCATAAAGTAAAAGAAAATCATGTTATAACCCACAGACCTAGACAAGGTAAGTAACAAGATGGCTCAAGAGGGGGAATAGCATGTCACTGCAAAAGGAAAATAGAATTAACATTGTCAGTGCATGTGGGAGGGACCTCCAATGGCAATTGTACATGAAAATAGGAGGGACCAGGTGGGGGAAGAATGGAAGGAAAGGGTACTGGAAAAGATAGCTGGAATCTTGGGGCATCTCTGGGATGGACTAGAGACCTAGAGCAATGAAAATTTCCAGGAATCTATGAGAGTGACCCTAGCAAAGACTTATAGCAATAGAGAATATGATACCACAACCCACCTTCACCCCACCCAACTCTATCCATCCCCAATGTAAACACATGGCTTTTTTTTTCCAGACAGAAACACTAAACTCATGCCACAAATTCCACCCATTCCCATGACTGAGGACTGCCCTTTTCTGAGGAATTTCACTAGACCTGCAATGGCAATTCCCCCAGAACTTTCTCAAGAACCATACTTTCTTTCCAGTTTCTCCTATGTCTCCTTTTCAGGTGGGGACTCTAGACTTGGGCTGACAACTCAGTCAATACCCAATGCCTTAGAAAAAGTCCTGAGTACCTCTCCTAGATCCCTGAAGATTGAGTTTTGGAACCTTCTAACTTTGCAGAAGGTCTGCATCTGGGTTTATAAACCTCAATTAGATGAAGGTGGGCCAGGACTATTTCTGATACCCCATTTGATCATCAATGCTGAATTTCCCAAATACTGGGCCCAAATGCCCAGAAAACCATTAACCTGAGAAACTGATAACAGAAAATAGAATGTCAACCCACTAAACAAAGCAGAGACAAGATTTTCATATAAAAATCAGGTTATTTTCCAGTTCCTCACAAAAAAAAAATCTTGTTTGTGAATTATTGTTGTTATGGGGTGTTTTATGAGGGAAGGAGTGCCAAGCTTGTCTCCAACAACTCCATATTTGTACTTTTTGAAACTATGGATTTCATGTTAATTGCTGAAGTAGCCCTAGCCCTAGAAAACCAATTTTTAGCTTTATAAATATAACAAAATGATACAATTTCAAAAAAAATAAACATTCTAAAGTAAAGCTACATTTAGAAAAAAAAGATTAGGAAGTATGAGACTCATAATACCATCTCCATGTGGGAGGAAAGGGGGTGTGTGTGTAGTCATTTGGCTTATTTCAAAATAGTTTTTAAATAAAAAAGTTTGTGTTGTTTCTCTGATACTTGTAACAGATGATGATACTATGAGAATTTTAGAAATCATAAAAAACTTTTAAATTAGTGCAGTACTAAAGTTATATAAGTAGCCAATTCCTTTAAATAATCTCTCAGAATTCCTCCCTCAAATACCCTTAAGCTACACTGTCATTCATTTGGATGATACATTTCTGAAAATTATAGAATGCCAGCCACAAGCCATTCAAATCACCTCAGTGGCATTTTCTTTGTATTACCTATGGATTTTGAATCTGAAACCTTTCAAGCCAGACAGTACTGTTGAAAAATAATTTAAAAGCATCAGAATATGACTGTCTCCTACATAGAAAAGTAAAATGTTTCCTTTAATGTGGACAAAAATTTAAAACCTTCTAAAACTAGCCTCTATTTTTATTTATTCATCAAGCACATGAAAAAAGTAATTTCCTAAAAGTAAAGAGAAATTGTAAATGGAGTAGTAACTCATTTTGAAAATCTTTCAGGTTACTATACTCGTGCCTTTCAAAACTTGTGCAAGAACCTGGATATTACTATACTGAGTTATAGTTAGAAATGACCCAGCAGCCAGCTTCCCACCATGTGTGCTCAGGAGCATCCTTGATAGCATATATCTGAAACATTTAGAAACAACTTGTTTTTCTGACCAAATAGATCTATTAACTAAAAATGCAAACACTCTATCTTGGCTTCTCACTTCTACTGCTTCATTCTTCACATATTATTTATGGGTTAATGAAACACTGGGAGAGCATTTTTATGTAATGACAACATTCAGTGATGGTGACACGTGCTCTGAGTGTGAGAAGTCAGTGGCTTCCAAGGACAAAAATAACTAAAGGAACTAAGACATCATTCTATTATTTTCTTTTCAGATCTCAGACTCATGCACTCTGTTCATCTATGGAGAAAAATCACCATGTGAACACCGAGTTATCTAGGTCTAAGCATTAAACAGCAAAATGTGGGAATAAGAATGGTTGAAAAATCAGATGCATGGGAAAACTTACCCAGGACTATATATGAAAATAACTGAGAAATTTGTTTGGACTCTGACTAAATGATCCCCCATGGGATACACAGTCAGATTTCAAATACAGAATACAAAACCAGGCAGCACCCAAAGTTGCTGCATTGCCCGTGCTGATCCTTAAATGGAGTAATCCAATTCAGCAACTCCTCACCGAAGTGTTTCATAAGGAATTAGATAGTCTCATGGCTCTAGTGTCTCCTTACAGACTGGGTATTAGTTAAAAGTACAAAAAATACAATTACTATATAGCAGTATCAAGCATGCTTTGGGACCCAGTGATTAATATCAATATCACCTATGAGAAACAAATGGATATGTGGAACTTTGAATTTGATATTCTGGTAAGGGCATAGTAGCATCTACGTTGGTTTTTTTTATTTTAAAAAAA
This sequence comes from Phyllotis vaccarum, assembly GCA_033318265.1. Taxonomy (NCBI): domain Eukaryota; kingdom Metazoa; phylum Chordata; class Mammalia; order Rodentia; family Cricetidae; genus Phyllotis; species Phyllotis vaccarum. Next base: position 38,277,785 of record JARWLC010000006.1, read on the forward strand.
TGTCATTTTTATCAATGTATCCCCCTACTCACCCTCCTTCCAAATCCCTTCCAGTTAGCATTCAACCTCACCCCTCCCCATTCACTCATCCCCTCTCCCAAAGGCGTGAGAAGTCCCAAGTTGGGTCAGCTCAGCATGGCACATCCACTCCAGCCAAGTCCAATTTTCTCATCCCAAAGTCAATGTTGGGTAAGGTGTTCCTCTTCAGGGAATGGGGTCCAAGATATCAGGCCGTGAACAGAAACACAGTCTGATCTCAAGTCTTATGACTCTACATATTCCTCATGCCAGTCGAACGTTGCCTACTACTTTTCCCGATGGATATCCAGTGGCTATTCTTTATTCAGTGAGTTCCACAGAGCTCCAGCCAACCATCACTGTGGGAATTTTCCTCATAATCCATATCCTCTTACACAAACAGATTCTCATCCCCTGCTCTTAGTTGGACCAGGAGCTCTGCCCAGTGTACAGTCGTGGATCTCTGCCTCCACCTCTATTCTTTGTTGGATGTAGGTTCTGTGACGATACTTAGGGTGTTTACTCATTTGATTACAGAGGAAGTCCCTTTTACGTATCCCCTCCACTATTGTTTGTAGACTTGGCCAGGGACATTCTGAGAGTTCTTGGATGGTTCCCTAGACACGATCTCTTTCCAACCCCACACTGGCTTCCTTTATTGAGATATCCATCTCTTTCTAGCTCCCTCTTTGCTCCTTTCACTCAACCATCTCCTTTCAAGATTTGTTCCCAACTCTTCTTGATTGCAACCCGTTATGACACCAATTTGCCAAGGAGATCTTCTCTATTTTCTCTTCATAGGGAAATCTCTGGATGTCCCTCTTAATTTCCTTCTGATCCCAAACTGTTCAGGGGTTGTGGTTTGCAGCTTGTGTATTCTTTGCTTTCTGTGTAAAATCCACTTCTAAAGTGAGTGAGTACATCCCATGCCTATCTTTCTGGGCTTGTGACACCTCATGCAGGAGGATATTCTCCAAATCCATCCATTTGCCTGAAAATGTTAGAAAGCCATTTTTTTTCTTTTTTTTCTGCTGAGTAGTACTACATTGTATAGATGTACTACACTTTGTTATTCCATTCTTCAGTTGAGGGGCATCAAGGTGGTTTCCAGGTTCTTGCTATTAGAAATAATGCTGCTATGAGCATAGGTGAGCTAATGCCTTTGGTGTATAGATGTGCATCATTTGGGTATATGCCCAATATTAGTATAGCTGGATCCTTAGGGAGATTGATTCCCAGTTTTCTGAGGAATAACCGTACTGTATTCTAGAGTAGCAGTACAAATTTACACTCCCACCAACAACAGAGGAGTGTTTCCATTGCTCTGCATCCTCTCCAGTATAGGCTTGCGTCCGTGTTTTTTTAACAAAGCCATTCTAACAGGTATAAGGTAGTATCTCAAAGTTGTTTTGATTTGCATTTCTCTGATGGCTAAAGATTTGAATAATTTTAAGTGCCTTTCAGCCATTTGTAAGTCTTTTGTTGAGAATTCCATTTTTTAGATTTAAACCCCATTTTTTAATTGGGTTATTTAGGTTTTGGGGATCTAGTTTCATGAGTTCTCTATATATTTTAGAGATCAGCCCTCTGTCAGATATAGGGTTGGTGAAGATATTTTCCCATTCTGTAGGCTGTCGTTATGTCTTACTGACTGTGTCGTTTGCCTTACAGAAGCTTCTCAGTTTCAGGAGGTCTCGGTTATTGATTGTTGTTCTTAGTGTCTGTGCTACTGGTGTTCTATTTAGAAGTGGTCACCTGTGACAATGTGGTGTAAGGTATTTCCCACTTTCTTTTCTATCAAGTTCAGTGTAGCTGGGTTTATGTTGAGGTCTTTGATCCACTTAGATTTAGGTTTGTTCAGGGTGATAGGTTTGGATCTATTTGCATTCTTCTACATACTACCATCCAGTTATGCCATCACCATTTGTTGAAGATACTATCTTTTTTCCACTGAATATTTTTGGCCTCTTTGTCAAAATCAGGTGTTCAGGTGTGTGGGTTACTGTTGGGTTCTTTGATTCTATTCCATTGATCCATAAGTCTGTTTCTGTGCCAGTACCAGGCTGTTTTTATTACAATGGCTCTATAGTATAGCTTGAAATCAGGGGTAGTGATTCCTCCTGAAGTTCTTGTATTGAGCAGGATTGTTTTGGCAATCCTGGGTTTCCTGTTATTCCATATGAAGTTGAATATTGTTCTTTCAAGGTCTGTAAAAAATTGTGTTGGGATTTTGATGGGGATTCCATTGAACCTGAAGATTGATTTTGGTAAAACTGTCATTTTTACTATGTTGATCCTACCTATCCAGGACCATGGGAGATCTTTCCATTTTCTGATATCTTTTTCGATTTCTTTCTTCAACAACTTAAAGTTTTTGTCAAGCAAGTCTGCTACTCCTTTGTTCAGAGTTACACCAAAATAGTTGTTATTTGCAGCTGTTATAAAGGGTGATGTTTCCCTTATTTCTTCTTCAGTCCTTTATCCTTAGCGTATAGGAGGGCTACTGATTTCTTTTAATTAATCTTGTGCCATGCTACTTTGCTGAAGGTGGTTATCAGCTGTAGGAGTTCCCTGGTAGAATTTTCAGGGTCACTTATGCATACAATCGTATCATCTACAAATATAGATAGTTTGACTTCTTCCTTTCCAATTTGTATCTTCTTAATATCCTCTTGTTCTCTTATTGCTTTAGCTAAAACTTAGAGAACTATATTGAATAGATAAGGAGAGAGAGGACAACCTTGTCTTGTTCCTGATTTTAGTGGGATTGCTTTGAGTGTTTCTGCATTTAGTGTGATGTTGGCTGTTGATTTGATGTATATCACCTTTATTATATTTATGTATTTTCCCTGTAGTCCTGATCTCTCCAGGACTTTAATATTGAAGGAGTGTTGGATTCTGTCAAAGGCTTTTTCAGCATCAGTTTGTTTATATGGTGGATGACAAGCAGATTTTCATCTGTTGAACCATCCCTGCATCTCAGGGATGAAGCCTACTTGATCATGGTGGATGATTTTTTTGGTATGTTGTTGGATTTGGTTTGGCAAAATTTTATTGAGTATTTTTGCATCATTGCTCATGAGTGATATTGGTCTGTAATTCTCTTTGTTGCATCTTTGAGTGGCTAGGGAATCAGGGTGATTGTGGTCTCATAAAAAGAGCTCACCAATGTTCCTTCAGTTTTTACTGTATGGAAGAGTTTGAGGAGTATTGGTATTAGTTCTTTTTTGAATGTCTGGTAGAATTCTGCACTGAATCCATCTGGTCCCTGGTTTTTGTTTTGTTTTGTTTTGTTTTTTTTGTTTTTTTTTTTTTACTTGGAAGATGTTTAATAATAGCTTCAATTTCTTTTGGGGTTATAAGTCTGTTTAGGTCTTTATTCCAATCTTGATTTAATTTTGGTAAGTGGTACCTGTGCAGAAAGCTGTCCATTTCTTCTAGGTTTTCCATTTTAGTGGATGTAGGATAGATTTTCAAAGTATGACCTGATAATTCTCTGGATTTCCTGGCTGTCTGTGATTATGTCCCCCTTTTCATTTCTGATTCTATTAATTTGGATACTCTCTCCCTGCTTCTTGGTTAGTTTAGATTATGCTTTATCTATCTTGTTGACTTTCTCAAAGAACCAATTCTTCAGTTCATTGACTTTTTTTGTATTGTTTTCTTTGTATTGATTTCAGCCCTAAGTTTGATTATTTCCTGCCACCTACTCCTTCTAGGTGAGTTCGCTTCTAATTGTTCTAAAGCCTTCAGCTGTGCAGTTAGGTCTCTTGTGTGAGATTTCTCTAGGTTTTTCATATAGACATCTAGTGCTTTGAGTTTTCCTCTCAGCACAGCTTTCATTGTGTCCCATAAGTTTGATTATGTTCTGGATTCATTTACATTAAATTCTAGGAAGTCTTTGATTTCTTTCTTAATTTCTTCCTTGACCCAGAGGTGCTTCAATTGAGAGATGTTTATTTTCCGTGAATTTGTAGACTTTCTGTGATTTTTCTTGTTGTTGAACTCTAGCTTTAGACCATGGTGGTCTGATATGATACAAGGAGTTATTCCCATTTTTGTATCTATTGATGTTTGCTTTATGACCGACTATGTGGTCAATTTTAAAGAAAGTTTCATGGTGTCCCAAGAAATATGCATATTTCTGTGTTTGGGTGGAAAGTTCTTTATATATCTACTAAGGCCAATTGGGTCATAACATCTGTTAGACCCCTTATTTCTCTGTTGAGTTTCTGTCTGGTTGACCTATCTGGGCGCAACGGCATCTTTAGGGGATTCTCAAAAGAAAAGTTGTATTAATTGTCAAGTCCTGAAATAAGTAGCTGTGTCATTTGTTGTCCAGTCTCTGCATAACAGGAAAGTGCATGGCTTATCTCAAGTCCTGGCTATAGTAGTCTGTGAAGCTGGTTCATCTCAAAGAGCCACCTTGAAATTGTCCTGAGCAGTTTGCAGTCCAAATCTGATCTTTGGTTGGTGTTTGACCACCTTGTGGCTTTGTCATCGTCCATGTGAAATTATTGTTGTGGGGCCCCATCTTCCTTTTGGATACTTCAAGTTCACAATTAGGCATTGCTATGGATTACTGCAGAAAACTGACTAAAACCCAACATAAAGTACAGGAAGATAAATATATAAATATTCATCCAGCATAAGATTTGTAACAATAGAACAGTCTCTTATTTTTAGTCATTCTTCTGTCTGATATCAGGTGGCTCTTCTGATATGATACAGAGATTTTACATTTTTCTTTAACAAATATACTTGAGTTTAAAGAAGGAGAGTCATACTCCAACTCTAAAGCCAGCTTTAAAATTATAATTAAACTGGGACTTCAACTTACAAATAAAGATATATAGAGGTTAAGCAATGAGATTTTACCCTATAGAGTATACTGGTACCAATAGTTTCAATATTCTTTTGCTTGTAAATTTTCCTGGATAGCCTCCCATATGCTTTAGCTGTCTAGATGTCCAAGATCTTATAACTTATTGAAGATCAGTATTTCTAGTTTTCTAGAGAGAAAAAGACAAAAACCTGCCCCATCCCTTTGGGGTTTTTTTCACAACTTAAAGAATTGTAATATGGGTGGATGAACCACCAATTCTTATTTTCATGAAGTTTCTCTGGTTCAAATCAAGACTTTATTAATTTTGATGGTATCCATAACATTTCTTCACCTGTGGAAATAAAACAAAACCCCTTCCCCAATGTAACATATATCCTGGCTTCCATTCTGAGGTCAGTACATCTTTGAAGTAGACAGGCCAGTGCATCTTTGAAGCAGACAGGCTGATTTAGCTCAGCTGTTTTTACTATTGTCCAGTGCTTTTCAGAAGCTTTTGTCCTTTCTCATTAGCATTGAAAACATTAAAAATTAATAAAGCATTATGTAGTCTATTTCTAGGGGTCTTTGTTATTCCATTCTATTTATTTAGCATATCCTTTCAAATTTGATTTGATCCCTCTGTGACTGCTTGCCCTGTAGGATTGTGTGGTATTTCTGTAATATGCTTTACATTATAGTAAGCAAAAATGTTTCACTTTACTACAGACATATGCCAGAGCATTGTCAGTCATAATTTATATAGGCATTCCCATGATGGCCATAATTTCTAGCAAATGTGTGATCACAGAATCAGCCTTGTCTGAATTTAAAGCAGTTGCCCATTGAAATCCTGAAAACATATCTATTGTAATGATATTCATATCATAACTTTCCAATTTCTGTAAAATGAAATACATTCATCTGCCAGATTTCATTTCTATGTATACCTTTAAGATTATTTCCTGCTGGCAGTGGAGTTTGGTTATAGAAGGAACAGGTGGAACACCTTTTTACAATTTCTTTGGCTTGTTGCCAAGTGATAGAGAAATCTTTTTTAATCCTTTGCTATTGATGTGATGCTTTTTTATGAAACTCTGAGGCCTCTAGCACATTTCCTATTAATAATTTATCAGTTTCATCATTACCTTGTGCTAAAGGACCTGGCAGACCCATATGGGATCAAATGTGTGTTATATAGAAAGGATGATTTCTAGTCCTGATTATTTCTTGTAACAGAATAAATAACAAAGTTAATTCTGACTTATCATTAATAAAATCAGCAGTTTCAATGTGTAAAACAACTCTCTCTGCATACTGAGAGTCAGTGACTACGTTAAGAGGTTCAGTAAAATAATACCATCATGATAGCATATAATTTCAACTTTTGAAAAGAATTATAAGGGCTTTGAGACCAAAGAGCAGGTTCAGACTATAAGCACTTGCTATTCTTGTTGGTTGTCAACACCCACAAGGTGGCTAAGCTCACATAGTCTGTAATTCCAGGTTCACAAGTTGAGACACCTTTTCCTATGTCTTTTGGCCCCAATTCAAGGGAGAATATTCAGGGATTTATGAGGAAGTGGTCTATTGCCAAGCTTTGTATCTAGCCTTCCACTGTAGTTTGCTAAGTGAAAAGAGAGGGTATTTTGTGTTTCCCATATTCTTAAACTGCTTCCTAATTGATTTTCTTCCTTTAGTCATATTCCAGATTGCCTTATAAAATCTGGTTTGGAAATACTGTTACCCTTATCAGAGCATTTTTCACAGAACAACACTGAAATTCTTGACTTTAGTATATCATTAATGATATAATGATTATCCCATATTCCATATTATGGATACCAACCAAGCAAGCTGATTTATCTGTTCAAATATAGAAGACTTCCATTTAGCATACAAAGTATGACTATGTAAAGAAAGAGTGTTTGGCTGGGTGTGGTGGTGAACACCTTTGGTCCCAGCATTCAGGGGGCAGAGGCAGGAGGAGTATCTCTGAGTTTGAGGCCAGCCTGGTCTACACAGCAAGTATCAGGCAAGCTAGGGCTATGTAGAGAAACTGTCACGAATAACCAAGGGGAAGAAGAGAAGGAGGTGGAAGGAGAGAGAGAGAGAGAGAGAGAGAGAGAGAACAAAGAAGAAAGAAAGAAAGAAAGAAAGAAAGAAAGAAAGAAAGAAAGAAAGAAAGAAAGAAAGAAAGAAAGAAAGAAAGAAAGAAAGAAAGAAAGAAAAAGGAGGGAAGGAAGGAAGGAAGGAAGGAAGGAAGGAAGGAAGGAAGGAAGGAAGGAAGGAAGGAAGGAAGGAAGGAAGGAAGGAAGAATTTCTAACTATCCAACCCAGGGAGAACTTGGATTTGAAATCCTTAAACACAGCAGATGTACAAATTCTATTTGGCATTATAATAAAAATCCAGAGCCAGATATTGGGGAAGGCTGAAATATCAGAGAGATGGAGGAACAAACCACAGACAATTCTCACCCAGCCAACTCCTCAAGACCCATCTCCACAAATCTTTAGACTGCAAGACTGCAAGCCACTCTATCCTCAGCTGAAAAAAAGGATGTGCCAGGTGAAGCTAAACTTCTCCCAGACCCCACTACCTCACTTCCTGTTTCAACTTTCCTAGAGCTAAGATTAAAGGTGTGTGCTACTCAAAGAAATCCAGACAGCTCTCTGCCAGCCCAGTGATAGGTTTAAAGCCTGACCTTCATGGCTTGGCTCTCTCTGTAGATGGCTCTGTCCTCTGATATTCCAGACAATTTTTATTTAACGTACAATATATCACCACATATCTATCCCCTTTGTGTCAAAAATAAAAGGGAAGGCTATAACTAATATAAGAAAAACTATATACAATAGGTATAATAACCATATACAACATATAAAAGTAATAATTACATCAATAATGCCCAATCCTTTAATAATTGATAAATTCAAAGAAAGTATTCCCTTATTTATCTTATTTTGGTGAGTCCAAAGGATTTCATCTAATTCAATTTCTCTCTAACTTGTACTATCAATTAAAACTTATCTTCTGATGTCTCTCAAACTTATACACTTTACACCTCTTAGTGAGCTTCTTTCCTGACACTGTAAATTACAAAAACTAGAAATACAGAAAAATCTAAAATAAGTCTCGAATCTAAGAATTTTGGAGACTGAGACAGAAAGATTGCAACACTGGGGACAGCCTGAGTTTTATAACAGGTAAGACCCTGCCTCAATACTAAATAAAATACAAGTCAAGACTAGCAAAATGGCTCAAAGGTATCAAGCCTAGGGTTGGTTGGCCTGTCATTCAAGCCTAAAGGCCTAAATTCAGTCTCTGGAACCCATGGCCAAATTAAAAAATTGGTTTCTAAAAGTTACCTCTGATCTGTACACATGCATCATGGCTTACATACACCCATACTCACATACATACATCACACACCACCACTGCCATCAAATACAATTTTAAATAAAATAAAATAGGATTCAGGTTCTCACAAGGCAAAACAAGCACTTTACCACCTGAGCCACCTTCAACCCTTACACAGTATCTAAGTGGTGATTTTATTTTCTTCATGATGTGACACAACTCAAGACACGAAGAAGGGGGCATTCCAATGTAATTTTATAAAAATATGATTCATTAAAAATAGATAAGCAAAATATAGAAGAAATGCATAGGAAGCAAGAGTGGAAAAGGCAGTAACTTTTTTTTGCCAACAATGATAAATATTGTTCATCCTGATATATCAAATGCACAGCCTCAGATTTTCTCCAGCTGGTCTGTCTTGGGGCAATCAGTATGTCTCGGTGTGTCTCTACATCATAAAATAAGTTGTACGATCAATAATGTAAATTTGCATACTGCATTGCCAAAGCCTAAAAATCAGTCTCTCTTCCCACCATTCCTGAGAGCTTCCTAGCTAGAAGGCATGGAATATGGCTTTTCTAGTACACAGCTCATTGGTGTGATTCAAAACCATGAGAACGCCAACTCCACCTGGAGTGGCTGTGAGAGAGAGCTAGCAAACAAATTCTGTCATGTCCCCATAAGTAGTCCTTTTTAAACAACTGGCCACACATAGATGGAAGACTCTGACCTAATCACCCTCTCTGTCCTGAGATTCACTTCACCAATAAAGCATAGAACCTAAGCTTGGCCTGAGGTTCTCTTCTCCAGGTATGCAAAAGAAAAAAAAAAAAAAAAAAAAAAAAAAAAGTCTTGTGAAATCTCCTAGTACAGGAGAGAGTAAAGCCTGAGGGTGTAGAGTTTCTACTTAGCAAATGGGACAAACCCTGGATGCTAAGCCGGAATCAGGCTGCTATCCTACTGGTTTTGTTTTCACTGTGTAAGTCAACTATGAAAGCACATCCACATTCGCATATTAAAAACAGGGCCTGCTGAAAAAAAAAAAAAAAAAAAAAAAAAAAAAAACCTGTTTACATGAGGATATTTTCTCATCTTTGAAAAGAAAATAATGCAATTAATCACAACTCCATTTTATACCAATATTTTTTCTCATATGAAAAAATAGTGCAATCAATCATCCACAGTACCCATCTAAAATTTAATTGCTATTATCAAATATAATCTAGTAAAATAGGAACAAAAGGCACTAAACACACCTAAGATCTGCCAGCACCCAGCAAAGTCTGGACTGTGGCCAGCTTCCTCCCATTTTGTAGATTCCAGTCTTCAAATTGAGAACAATCAACTGATTATTGTTAAATGGGATTATGCAAGTTTATTTGATCTCCTCTGCTTGCCTCTGATGAAAACTCACAAAAATAAAAATGGTTTGTCGGCAATGGTGGGAACAGGTGATCAGGAAACACTGCCATTAATCTTATCATTTCATGGAGCAATGGACACAGGGGAGCACCATTGGGCTGAATGGGAGAAACAGTTCAAGGGCGGCCACCATGGAGATGGGATAGCCAAGAAAAGACAGTCAATGGAGTACTTGACTTCCTATACAAAAAAAAAAAAAAAACTCCAAAGGGAAACCTGTAAAGACAAAATGAAGGATTAGGGGGAGATGCTAGAAGATGTGATGTTTTTCAGCCACTCCAAAATTTCAGCAGAATAAACTCTTCAGACCACAAGGACTACAGACATCAGGTATAAGGGCCACTTCAGTAAGAGTTTTGCTGGTAATTTTTTTAAATAGTTTTTTGTTGTTGTTGTTATTTTTTTGTTTTTTGTTTGTTTTTTGAAGTGGGGATGGAACTGAGCCTTCCCCTTTGACTGGCTTCAGTGTTGTCAGAGTTGAAAAGGGTTTACCTGCACAAGCAATAAGTGTGTCTCTAAAAAAAATTGAACACACAAGTAAATCTCCCACTAAGATCTCTCTGGTAGTTAATGAGCAAATTTCTTACTATGGAGAGTATGTGTTAGTATTATTGATACAAAGACTAATATACAGTAAATTGCCAAAATACTAAAAGAAAAGGCAACGCCAGGCACAGTGGTACTTACCTGTAATCCCAGCTGTTTGGAGACTTCAAAAGGAGAATCACAACTTCTAGGCCAACCGGGACAGTTATCAAAGTCCAGTTTCTGAGACATATCTCAGTGGGAAACAAGAGGGAAGAAGGAGGTGAAGGGGGAAGGAAAAGCTAATGAATTGCGCAAACCCATTTATTAATTTCCTTTCTCTTTTTCTTTCTTTTTTTTGGGGGGGGGGTAGTTTAAAATCTCATCTGCTTCCTCAACTTCACATTTACTGCGCCCCAGCCAGGTATTTTATCTTGAATTTAAATAGAATGAAATTATTCTTAATAAACTACCCCCACCATAGCTTCACCCCAAAGTCATGCTAGCAAAGAGCTTTATCCCAGGACCTGTCAGAATTTCCCACTATCCACAGAGAAATTATCTTTCTGTTGTTGGTTTGTGGGTTTTTTGGTTTTTGGTTTTGGTTTTTGGTTTTTGGTTTTGGGAGTTTTTTGTTTGTTTGTTTGCTTGCTTGCTTGCTTGCTTGTTTTGATATTTGAAGATAGAGTCTCAAATTGCAACACAGACTAGTCTCAAACTCCTGGCAATCCTCCTGCCTCGGCCTCCTAAGTATTGGGTTTACAAATGTGAGTCACTATATGTAACTAAGAAAAGTGATCTTTAAAGTACAAAACTTTCTCCCAAGATTTCTGCATGTTCCAACAGAACTTAAAGATTTTATTTCTCTTTTTAAGTCATTCCTCATCTCTGGTTCTAATAGATTATGATAAATGAGATGAACTAATTTTCAAATAATTTTAGCTACATCCTCTTTCCCATAGAGATGTTCTAACAATTTAGTCACCATGAACCACACGTAGGAAGAAAATTTTGGCAAGGGATCATCTCTAGTTCTATCTAAGTCACTGAAGGTGGCCTGACTGACCCATGCCTAGCATTACTCCTAGGTTAAAGGAACAAACTAAGTAATAGCATGTACAAACACAGTCACAGTTTAAACAGTCACAATGGATTTATGGGGTCAGACCTTGAATCTTAACTATTCATGAAACTACAGAAGCAAATGACTGTACCATCCCAGCCAAACTGCTTTCACTGCCAAGGTTTTTACACATTAATATATCTCAATATTTATTTTGTCACCCTTCAAATTCCCATCACATTGCTAAATAGCAAAAACATCCAGCCTAGAAAATTGAGTTATTTTTTTATAAGGAGAGTTAAGTGGACAGCAGCTGCAAGATTAATACATTCCCTTGATTTATTTTTTATTTACAGATGCACATTTTCATTAGCTGGGATTTGAATGGAATGGATTTTTACAACAAGAAAAGCAAAAGCAGCCTGGTTCTGGCTTTTATATACAGATGAGCCTCTCTCTGTCTCCTTGGACAGTTTTGAGTGTATCTTCTTCCAACATAGCCCAGATGCATCTCTTTGTAAATGTTTAGCTCACAGCCTTGAGGCGGAGGGCATAATTTCCCTCCTAATCTGTAGAGCAAATCTCAGATGCAATATGTTTGCAGTCTAGAAGCAAGAAAGAAGCCCAGAGAAGTGAGCTGGAAATGCAAACAGAATTGCTTCCCTTTCCTTAATGTAAATGAATGCATTTCATGCCTCTGCCGTGATTTCCTCCATTATCTATCTATATTTGCTACAGTGCTTTCCTAAGTAGTTTGGGGCCATATCACTTCCTCTTGCCTTAGAAAACAATTGAATGTGCTGCAAGTGTCCCCAACTGATTATTCTGTTTGATCACAGTTATTAGGCTAGTCTCTAATGTTGTGGAACCTTTATCATTTTAGAACTGGAATCAGAGTAGCTATAAAAAAAAAAAAAAAAAAAAAAAAAAAAAAAAAACATAGATTCTCAAGATTTGTATATGTGCTATACATTTTCACTGGTCAATTTTATTTGTTTGGGTGCCCAAGAAATGTTTAATAATTAATCATGTGAAGGAGCCTGGAAAGGATTGGGATCACATGCCCTGCTGTGGCTTTGATTCTGAACCTCACTCAAGTGTCTTTGTGGAGCTGGCAATACAGTCTCTGTAGCTAGGGATGGATAGGGGATGCCGTCATTGGAAATCAAACAGCTATCAAATGATTGATGGCAGAACAGTGAGAAGCTGTGTGGAAGTGACAGACTGCTAAAAAGGCCTAAGTTCCGACCCCTGAGTCTGTGCTCTGTGCTTTTCCTGCACCTGTTCCTCGTGGGACACACAAAGGGACAAAAGAAAGTGAAGGAACCAGGGAAACAAGAAAGCCTGGCGGGAGGGGAGCAAGACAGGAACTGAAATATTAGCAAAGTAAATACAAAATTTCAATGGCAATGTCCCTCAGTGCCTTAGGTCACTTCTCCCCTTTCCCCTGGCATGTGCTTACAAAAATGCTTTTTTCAGTCCGGTGGGCTTTAACTTGGGCTTCTGTGGATGTCGGGCACACCTCTAAGCTGCACTTACAGTACAAGACAGATGATTTTTACACCTGAAATTTAAACAGGTCTGTGTTTGTAACATAAAAAAAAAAATGACCCATTGTCTTTTAAGTTATTCATGTATGGCTGTTTTGCTTGCCTGTTTATCTGTGTACTAGATGCACGTCTAGTATTCATGGAGGTCAAAAGGTGTCAAATCCCCTGGAAATGGAGTTACAGACTATTGTAACCACCATGTGGTGCTGGGAATCGAATACAGGTCCTCTGGAAGAGCATCCAGCACTCTGAACCTCTAAGCCATCTCTCCAGCCTGCTTAGTTTTATGAGCTAAGTGACTTGTATACATGAAACAGAGACTATCCTTTCCATGCCAAGTGTACACAAAAACACTAAAATGATGCTTCTAAGCAACAATGGTGATTTTTTTACTTTGGTAAAAGCAATTGAACAGCATCTAAACACAGCCGGGAGAAAAGTAAGACAAGAGAACTAAATTCCCAGTTCAAAGTGTCTCACGCAGCAGGAAGCCCCTCCCACCGCTTTCAAGCCACTGTTCACTTCAACAGTCCATTGGATTTCTTGAAATCTTGAAAGCCCACCTCTTTTTCAAAAGCAAGTGGTGAAGTCACGATTTAAAGTTGCCTCCTTATCAAACCCTATGGAAGTCTTTCTATTTGCATTCACTTCCCCTTCGGGTGCAGTGTTTGGTGCACCGGCTTTACAGGCAGTGTTCGGTGCTTCGGTTTTATTTGTCTAATTTTTTTAACTTAACATGAGTTCTGAGATTCACCTCTGCTTAGCTAAAACAATCTCAGAATCAAAACAAATGCATAAGTAAAGAAGATTGGGTTTTTTTCCCCCCTAAAAAAATACTGGCACAACCTTTACTGGAATGGAGGGAGCCATGGTGCAGTAATAATAAAAGGAGCAAGCGTTAGCACTCTGCTTCATAGCTTGAAATAAAATGCATGTTGGTAAAAACATGAATGCTGCTCCAACTGTAATTTTTCACACAGCTGTGATAAAAGGACAATAAAAGTGATAAGGCATAACAATTCCTAAGGAACACATATAAAATGAAGTGGAAGTTTAGATATAACATATTTTGTTTCACTTGCAGATGCTAAACATACCATAAGCCTAAGCTTTGCTTTTTATCAGCTGTTATCAGTGTTACCCACTCATACAATACAAAGAACAGCAGAAACTTCTGAAAGCTACACTACTTTAGAGATGTTCTGCCCTAGCCTGTGCGTGTGATACTGTGTCACAGTCTAACATTATACACTTTTGAATAGATAGCTCATCTACAGCCTCTTGATAGGGAAAAAAAAAACAGCAAAAGGTTCAATGAATCTTTCCTATGGAAAAATGCATTCCCTTAGAAGTTATGTGACTCTGTCACTGCCTATTAAATATCTGAGTCTCACCCCAGGGATTAGAACAACTCTCTAATCATTGGAACAAATACATGTATGGGCAACGAGAGGAACAAATATTTGTCAAAATAGAAACGTGTTTTAGCAGTCCTTGAAGCAAATAAATGATTTTAAGAAGCTTAAAACATAAAAATGTGCCGAGAAAAGACATCTTTGCACTTTATAAGGAAGGTCATATTTCTACACAGTAATCTTTGGATCAAAGAATGGTTGGAGGAACATAGAGATGTACCAGACTGTTTCCTTCTACAGTAGAACAAGTTGTCACTTTATTACACACAGTGTAAAGCATCGCATCCCACAGACACAAAACATGAGCTAACTTGTATCTCTCACCTTCCAACTGCCTTCGCTGCTGCTACAATACCAATTGCTTATATGTTAACTATTAATTAATACCTAAGTGTATATAATGTATCTCTGTGGGCAAAGGAGCTATCAAACCTATGACTAGCTCTGTAGCTTTAATAACCACCTGTTCATCTTAGCCCTATGTCCCTACCCCTTAGTGCCTGGGGAAGTATCGTCTTGGACACACGCTGTCTTTTTCTGTTCTGTTTTGCACTTACATATGGCCAAGTCACCCTGGGTCAATGAGGATAGACAAGCAATTGTGTTTTTTCCACATTCTCTTAGAAACCTCATACTTAAGATGTCGATGTCCCAAGATTTAAAAAAAAAAAAAAAAAAAAAAAAGCCAGAATTCCTACAGCTGAAATTAGTTTGTCAGAAATGCTTTAAAGTGCTGCAAGAGAGGTAATAAGGTCTAGATGTGTAAACTACTTCAATTCTGGGATTTATCAGTTACGGCTATCAATATGATAATATATAAGAATTTTATTCCCAGTTCCCTATTACCAACAAAGATGCACTTTTTTTACATCTTCTACAGGAAAAACAGAAAGTTTTATGTAAAAATAATAAAGATTCTAAGGAAAGTAACCAAAAATTAAAGCTTAGCATGTCACCTCCGTACTACAGTAAAAGTATCTGAGTTAGTGGAAAAGCCCTTTTAGCTTCATTTCAAAGGATGGTAGCAGAATGGGAAGTATGAATGAAGTTCAAATATTTAAAGGCAGAGGGAACTACGTGATCTAACAGGGAGCAAACTAAGTGCCATGATTTGGGAAGAGAACTGTCTGTAGAGAAGTGGCTGTGAAATGATTGAACTCCAAGCTGCCATAGTTCTGAATCTGCTGATAACCCAGTGTACAACTGTAGAGCCCTGGCTTGAGAACTGTGATGCGGGCTGGACATATCCAGGTAATGGTCAGCTTTGGGAGTGAGCTGCAGCATCTCTCTTGCTCAGTACATAGTAGGACAGTGACTGGAGATTCACAGATCTGAGAGGTCACAGAACACAGAGAGGAGCGAAGCTCAAAGCCAGAGAACTTCAGTGTAAAAAGAAGCTGACATTTCTCAAAGCTCAACATGAAACATGTCTAAAACTTCTGGTTCCCAAAACACATGGGTCTGTGTGGTTATTGGTAAAGCAGGACACACAATGTTACCTTAATCAATTACAGAAGCTTTGGCAAGTTTACCTGTACCATTTTCTAAATTAATATGCAAAGCTCTAACAAGCATCCAACTGCAGTTTAACTTGGTCTACACAGGCCTATGACTGAGAAACCCAGATAGTAAAACAGGAGGTAATAAACCCACAAAATTCCCAGAATTTTCTTAGAAAGATCAGAAAATGGCAGCCTGCCTAAGGCCAGAAGACATTCGGAGGCCCACCGGGAGGTACTGCTGAGATGAGCAGGGATGTGATGGAGAGGTAAGAGAGAGACAGTGTGGTTAGTGCGCTGTGGAGAGAAGCACAACAGAAGACATGATGGTTAGGAACAAGTTGATATGGGTAGTCTACTCTCCTACCTGCAGCCGTGTTATGTCTGGGCCTGTGCTACTTCCAAAGGCCAAACTAATCTCAGTGGCCTGTGTTGCCATCTAAAGCCACAGTGATGTCTGCTCCCAACTTGCAGCCAAAGACCTTGTCTGGTACAGTGGTCCCACCACAGCCGGGTCTGTGTTACCACTGAAAGCCAAGGAAGAGCTGGCCCTGGTGACCTGGGAACCAGAGAGCTGCTCCCACCAGCCCTGGCTGCCTCAGTGAGAGAACTGAGCCCCTCCCTCTGAGAGAACTTGTCCCAGTGGCATGGATCTGGCAGAGCTGGCCCTGACCCTGGCCTGCGTGAGTCGGTCCCAGTGGAGGCTAGGACTGGCCAGCTCAGCTATTACCCAGGCCCATATCCAGGATTTTGCATTTCTACCCCATTTAGGGCATGAAGGGACCTATTATGAGGAACCATAGTCTCAGGATCTCTAAGACTTGAAGCAACAGCAGGATATATCATAGAGAAGTTTTGTTGTGCGTCTAGTATTGGTGATATACCAGAAGCCAGAGGCCTGGAACCAGACCAACAACTCTTTGCAATGAACATTTGCAAGTAAAACAATTTAGGTATGACACACAGCTCCCAAGGCCACTAGGACAAGTGAATATGTGATGGAAAGGTGGGAAAGACAGGGGTGCAAAAATGTTTTGGGGTTTGTTTGTTTGATTTTGTTTATTTTTATTTGGGGAGAGGGGAGGCTGCAAAGGTGGAGGGCAGATATAAAAGGACTGGAAAATGAGTAGGATTGGGATGCAAGATATAAAATTCGCGAAGATTCAATTTTAAAAAAATGTTAATTTAGAAAAGGATTGGAAATTAGGAACAGATCCCAAGGTACAGCAATACTTCACCAGAGAGGGAAAAGATGAATGTGTCTGCATGTGATGCGTGTGACTCAGACACATGTTCCCTGGCATGAATGTAGAGGTCAGAAGACAAGCCCAGTGACAGACCTCACCTTCCGCTATTTTGAAACAGGTTCTCTGTTTCATTATCAAATAGGTCAGAGAAGCTGGCCCACAGATTCCAGGGGATTCTCCTGACTCTGCTCCCATCGTGTCATAGGAATGCTGGGGTTGCAGACTGTGTCCAGCTTTTATGTGGGTTGTGGACATTCAAGCTCAGGTCTTCATGATATCACAGCAAACAGTTTACAGACTGAGCCATCTCTACAACTCAATAATGCCTTTTGAATATTTGCTTATTCTTCAATTAAGGATTTTAAAAGTTGTCATTTCCATCCCAAACTGCTAATACTACCTCCTCAGAAATTATCTCAGGAATTCTCATTGAAAAACAAAATACTATTCAATAAATGCTGTCTATGTCACATTTGCATTATACTTTCATTTACATGTAGAATTGTCCACTTATACCTAAATTCCTGTTGGCTAATATATATTAATAATATATATAAAGAAATAATTATGTATTTTCTTTGTAAAAGGCTGGAGAGGTCTTGCCTATGGACAGACTAATCATTCTTCCATAAGAACTTTTGGCAATGATGCAGAAAAGCCCAGTCCAGACATAAACTGGCTTCGACCACCTTGTTTTTACAAGTTTGGATCACATTTCACATTAAAGTAAGACTAGATTAGAAAGAAAACATTTTTGCTTTTTTAAAAACACGTAATTGTCAAACCTTTTGTTTGTAAATGTAAAGTATCCTAGTACGAAGGATTTTTTTTTCATATTAAGGTTTTGGTTTTTTTTTTCTTTTTCAGCTTCTTTTGAGCTTGGAGAAAGAGATCAGAGGCTTATTTCCAAGAAGGCGTTGTTTGAAATTAATGAAGAAAAGGTTTGTGGTGGGCAAAGTAAACCACACTACAGTTCTTCCATCAGCTTGTAGCAACTCTGAGAGCTTGGGGCCAGCAACATGGACTCTAGTTCTTCTTGCCAAATGTTCCCATCCCCAAGATCCCCAATCTTAGTGTCCCCAATCCATTTGCTACTAAGCATACTTTCTCTGCCCATTGGTACAAAAACTAGGCAGAAGGGAAGTTAGGACAGATTCACTGTGTGCTTTAAGTTGATGCAAATGTCAAGGGAAGACTGAAATATGCCCTCTACACAGATCACAAGCCCCCTTTTCTCCTACTTTTTCTAAAAGAAAATCTAAAGTAAATGAGACTGGAGATTCTATTAGAAAGCAAAGAAGAGATGTATTATGGGTCTAGAAGAAAAAAAATATTTTTTCTGAAACTTTATTTCTATGGTAAAAAGCAATCAGGAAAATCAATACAATATATGTTTTTAAAGTGTTGCCTATAAAAATGGTAAATGTTTAATTCAAAGGGCAATACCCACATGAGACTTGCTCTCTATGGTGATCTTTTAGTATTCCACATACCTACCTACTTGCGTCTTTTCTTCCTTGCTCTGGCTTCCCCAGTTCATCTTTCATGAAGCTCAGGGATGGGGTTACAGAAAAATAAGGACTTTAACACCATTCCCTGGCTCAGGTTCTCTCAAGAGCTTCCTAATGTCATTTACACAGAAGCAGCAGCTCACTTCGTGACCCGTCCTATTTCTGGCTTGCCGCTCCCATTCCTACCTACCTGCCACCTCCTTGCACTCCAGCAATAAATGACCTACAAAAAAAAGAAAAGCCTAGTATTTTGCTTTCTGATTGCTCATTCTATTTGCCTTGAATGGTATTTTCCCTTTCTCCTTTCTCCATTTAGGGAAATCCTGATCATCTTTCAAATGCCTTCTACCAAAGCCATTCTGGGTGTGTCGCACAATGCAGTGTTTAGTACAGGGTATGAACTGTGGCAAAACTGTTGACAGAAAACAAATCAGGACCGTCGTCAGCTCCCACACACTGCGGACTGTAGACCTGAAACTGACGCAGCTACTGACAGGCAGAGATCAAAATGTTAGAAGACCTAGCTCATCTGCCACTACAGCTAAGGCTGGAGACAGAATAAAAGGAAGAGGGGTCACTACAGAGGACCCTACTCACTTCACAGTGGACTCTGTAGCCACTGAAGGGAAAATGAGCTTTCTGCCTTAGTTACTTTTCACTAGAGCATCTTCGTAGAGTCTTTATCTTTCCAACCAGGCCTCATTTCATGTCTGCTGCTGTGAAAAAATACCATGACCAACAGCAAACAAGGGAAAAGGTTTATTTTAACTCAGAATTCTATGTGACACAGTCTCTGCGTTACACAGGTGGAGAAGTCAAGAAACAAGAACACGAGGGAGTCAAGACCACAGAGAATGGATAAATGCGTGCCTAGAATTCAGCACAATTTCTCTATGCATGTACAGTTCGTACTCTTGCAAAAGAAATGATGTAGTTAGTGTATGCTAGGTCTTCCCAAATAAGGCAAGGAAATCAACACACACACACACACACACACACACACACACACACACACGCACGCACGCACGCACGCACACGCACATACAATATAGACAATTCCCTCATTGAGACTCTTTTATCATGCAATTCTAGGTTGTGTGGAATTGAAAAAGTTAAGCATCATGAAATCTATGTAAAGCTATAGGATATTAACAAGGAGATGGAAATAGTATTTAGTACTATTTTTCTCAGGTTTCATATTCTCTGTAAGGTTCTTCTTGGGCCTTACTATTCTCTCTGGACCTTGGTAAATTATTCACACACTGTATCAGTTCTCATTTTAGTGGGCATTCTGTCATTCTACACAGCTCAAGATTCATGGTCAAATATATACTCCATATCCTGTGAATATGTGGTTATTATTATAATCCTCAGTATATAGCCTAGTTTCCGACATATAGTATGAGCTGCTGATTTCATTTCATCAAATTTATTGAATGGTATTTTAATTTGCACAAAATATAAATTAAATTTCAAAAGTGAAATTCCTGGTTCCAATCTCTTTTTTTAAATAAGTGTGAAAAATAGGATATTGGAAAGTAATGACATTCAATAGTCCTGAGATTTCAATAAATTCTTTCCTTTGAAAAGAAATGGTATGGTATCCAACTAAAAATATGAATTTGAGGTTCCTTCATTCTAGTCAATAATATATTAATAATTAATAATATAATAATTATCCAGCAATCAATTTGATCTTCTATATTGAGAATATAAACCTGGGCATTTATTGCACTTATTTAAATTATAGTTTATTTATACAGTGTATTAAATAACCTCTGGGCATAATTATAAGCCACAAAAGTAAAAGCACAGAAAGCAATTTGAATTAGTGTCTAAGGAACAGAAAAATACCAAAATATTCAAATATGGATAAAGAATATATTTGTATGTTTCATTAATTTCCTGACCAGAGTATGGTAGGTTGATCAAGATGCACATTCCACATCTCTAGTGTGTGCACCAGACACAGTGCCCTAATCTAAATAAACCATCAATTTATATATTTTTTAAATGTCATAAATACATTAGTATTCTGGACTCCATCCAAATACTAGAAGGGATGTTAATGTTTAATATATATGGCCTGTAAATGATAGAAGTGCTTTATATACAGTTTTACATGTACTAAGAGAATATTATATGACTGAAGATTCATTTATCGCTCAGTTTGATTTGCAGGTGAACTAGATATTGACAGAAAGAGATTAGAAACAGACATTATGGTTATAAGTAGAGAAATTAACCTCAGGATATTTGCTATATCATCTGTCATAAATGTTTCTTTTTAATTTTATATGTAAGAGTTATCAAATACTTATAACTGAGTATCAGAGAATGGGACTTTGTCAGTGTAATTTTCTACATGCTTGGGTCGGTAAATATACTAAAGCATTTTTTATGTTGACTTATTTGGAGAAGGAGGTTCAAAGACTGAAATTAATATTAAAGACTAAATTAATATTCAGGTGCAAGCCAAACCTGATAGGATTAGTACCTTAAGAGGCAGAGATACTAAACTCTCTCTCTCTCTCTCTCTCTCTCTCTCTCTCTCTCTCTCTCTCTCTCTCTCTCTCTCTCTCTCTCTGAAAAGATTTTCATTAAAAGCAGACCACAGTGACTCCACAGTCTTGAACTTTCAGCTTCTAGAAAAGTGAGAAAATTAGTTTTTGTTGCTTAAGCTGCCCTGTCCTTGGAATTTTGACATGGCAGTCTGTCTTAGTGTTTCTCTAATAAAATGACCTGACAAGGGCAACTCGAGGAAGGGAAGGATTGGTTTAGGTTGTAGTTCCAGGCTAGAGGCCATCACAGTGAAAATTCCCAGCAGAGGGAACTTGAGGAGATTGCCATATCACATCCACAATCAGAGGCAGAGAGCAATGCTTGCATATATGATAATGCTCAACTTGCTTTCTCCGTGGTATACTAAAGTCCAGAATCTCCTGCCAAAGGAATGGTGCTGTCAGCTTTCTTGTTGCATTATCTTTAGATCACCAGCGCCATAATATTATTTTTAATTATGAACATGTACCTTAACTTAGCCTTTTTACCAACTGGCACTTATAATTCAATGGTTAACTTTCTTCTATTAATCTATGTTCTTCCACATGCTTCAGTTACTTCTCATCTGTACTGTAAGCATGACTTGTTTCAAACCTCACCTTTCTTCTTCCCAGAATTCTCTTTCCTCGGAAATCCAACCTATTTTCTCCTGCCTAGTTACTGGCCATTTAGCTCTTTATTTGGCCAATCACGGTCCTACACCTTCACACAATATAAACAAATATTCTGCAACAGAATGGTAGTGCCCACAGTGTACAGGTCTTCTCCCTTCAATTAGTATTATCAAGATAATCCACAATAGACATACTCAGAGACACATCTCCCAAGCAACTCTAGCTTTCATCAAGTTGACAATTAACACCAATCAGTCATCAGACAGCCCAAGAAACCTAAAGTGACAAACTAAACTAACTAAAATCTGTCCTGGTCCTTTTTTGCCTTTTACTGATATGCACAAGCATTTAATGTATTCACTATAAAGCCAGTGGCTTAAGCAGAAACACAAAGGAAGAGGATGGTCCCCCGTGTTGCAGTATTCAAAGATGAAGATTCAGAAAATGACTGACTCATGAAGAAGGAACCCACGAATTACTAGAGCATTTCTGAGCAATGGTAGAAACCTTAAGAGATGGGGGTTAATAAAAGGAAGTGAATCACCAAAGCAAATGCTCAGTGTTGCCTGAAGGGTGGATCTTGCCCCCACTCACTGTTTCAGGTAACAGGAGGATGTTTCCCTCACCCTTCCATTATCACATAGATTTACCACAGGCTCAGAAACAGTGGCCCACTGGTCAGAATTAGTCTGAATCTTGGCATAAATAGTAATTATTTTAAAAATAGCAATTATTAAAAAAATAATTGTTTTCCTCATTATTCCATGGACTGTCTATCAAACAGTCGGCCATTTATGAAAACTATTTTATGTTCTAAGCCATACCATAGCCAAAAATTGTTAATTCAGAAATGCCTTTAAATAAATCAAATACTGGGCTAATCCTAAGGCTGTCCCTTGTGGCCCTAAGGTACTACTACTCCACAGTCAATGTGATCTTGTTGATGAAACCCTAAAATCTGCTTCTGCTCTGTCAACCGGCTTTGTTTTGTGTCAGGCACTGTTACTGGGGCAGGGACTCCTGGAGGAAACAGAAAAGCAGGAAAAGGACACAGGAAATTTCTCCTTCTTGTTCCTGCCTTGGTGCCAAATATACATAAAGGACAAAGACCCTTGGTGCCAAATATACATAAAGGACAAAGACCGTTGTAATCGCTAACCTTGGTAGTCACCTTGACAGGAAGAGTGATTCTTAACTGAAGAATTGTTTCCATTAAATTGGCCTGTGAGCCTGTCTGCTGGGCATTTTTTTTTTTTAATTTTTAGCTAATGTAGGAGGTCCAGCTCACTGTAGGTAGCATCATCCCTAGTTGGGTAAGCCTGGGCTATATATAGAAAGGTTGATAAATGTAACAGCGGGAATAAGCCAGTAAACTGCTTTCCTTTGTGGTCTCTATTTATGTTCCTACCTTGACTTTCCTGTAACCTGTAAACCAAATAAGCAGACCAGCTCACTTCTGTCTATAACTCCTGCTCCAGGGGATACAATATCCTCTTCTGGCCTCCATGGGCACAAGGCACACACAGTACAAAACACCAATACACATAAATATAAAATAAAAATAAAATTTGTTTAAATCTAAAAGCTAAAAATCAAATTAAAATCCAGGTTAAGATGTGTCTCAATTGCTAGAATACTTACACAAAGGCCTGGGTTCAAATCCCAGGACTGAGAAAAGTAAACATGGTGCACACATGGAATCCTAGCACTGGGGAGGTAGAGGAAGGAGGTCATCTTCAGCTGCATAGTGAGTTTACAATAAGCTTGGGCTAGAGACCACCTCAAAATAATAAATAAATAAATAAATAAATAAATAGAAACGAAGGCTAGACATAGCAACTGCAAAAAGAAAAAAAAAAAAAAAAAAAAAAAACAGAGATTTGTAGCAGTAAGGTTTCTTGGTCCCTGGCAGCCAGAGGTCCAGACCCATAGACCTGCAGCCCCAGACCCCTTAGCTGCCCGCAGCTGATCAGGTCCCCAGAAATGACTCAGACGCTATATTAAGTTTATGCTGTTTGGTCTATGGCTCAGGAATATTGCTAGCTTGTTCTTACATCTTACATCTCAACCCATTCTCATTAATCTGTCTGCCACACGGCCCGTGGCTCACCTGTGTTCCTTACATGCTTCTTCTGGGGCGGCTAGCTCAGTCCCGGGTTCAATTCCGGGTCAGGGAACCAAAAAAATAAAATAAAAAAATTTTAAAAACAGAATCCCAAGATCCCAGCAGCCCCTTTTGAATGGGGTTGGCCACTCCCCCTTCAGGAGCCCAGGACCCTGAACAAGTGTCTTCGGACCTTATCAGCTGACACCTGAATTCCACACAGAGATTCACAGCAGGATAACAAAAGAGCCACCATTTATCAGTGGTAAGAACTAAAGACAGATGATTCCATATGTTAGAAGCAGACACTTCAGTGTGGCCTCTGGTCTCATGCTGATCTGTGCACTGGTCCTCTCTCAAGTAACCAGTGATGCACAATAATCCCAAAAATGCTTTTCAGAAATTGGACAGAATAACTTTATATTGAGTGAATGTAACAGCCAAAACCTATAAACTTAAAGATTATAAGCATCCAGGTTTTTTCTTCTGTTTTATTGGATGAGGGTCAAATTCAGTATTTTGGGTAATGATATTTTATCACAACAACAGGAAAGCAAACCACAACAGACGTATTTTGAACAGCCTGGAAAGGGAAGAATTTTAGCAGAGAAGACTAGAATGGAAGTGAGTAGATTGGAGAAATTCAATAATATTATAGCAAAAAATAAAAGACTATTCCACCAAATAGCTTCCATTCTTCTTTGCTCTTTAACCCTGTGTATGCTCCACAATGCCCTCTATATCGGTGGATGTGCTTCAAATGCATGCTTCATGGCAGCGATGGCCTCTCTGAAGAAATAACATTGTCATATAGCTACCAAATCACAACGGATATTTTGAACTTGTTATTGTGAGGACACTTGTAGTTGTTTAGAGCAATAGCTTCTACTTGTCTGACTCCCTGGTCTTCCATATAGACATGCTCCACTCATCTTTCCAGGTAATAATTGCTAATGCATCTTACCCTCAGAATGCTATAAATTACATAAGCCAAATATACATGGACTTGAGAATTAGACATATATAATTCATGTTATGTTTAAAAATTCATGACTATTCTAAACTTATGATATTTGTATTCAGTTTCCCTACCAAGAATCTTTAAAAAGGGGAATAAAGCAAACCCTCATTCTTCTGTCAAAATGCTATGAGATGGTGTACCAAAAAAATGTGTACATGTATAAGGAATAGCTTTATATTTTTAAAGGAAGCATCAATTATGAAAGTAAGGTATTTGCAATAAGTAGCGTGCCCATTTACTTAATTATAGTAAGTGTTTCACCATGCAAATATACATTAAGATACCACATTATAAAGTTATACACAAAATTTAATCAGGAATATAATGAATAAAAGGGGGAATATGACTTCCGCAATTCATAAAATCATAAGTATGTAAATACAATAAGAACATGCAATACTACCAAAAGCCTACTCTGCGTAGCCACTGGATTCTTGGTTGTGAGACATGGAAACTATGCAGAATTCAAAGCACTAGGTACAATGATGACACCCATAGAATGAGGAGAAAGAAGCAGCATCATTTCCATGAGAAATGAGCACGTCAAAAAAAAAAGCAGAAGAAAAATCATAGCACAAAAGAGAGAAATAACTGAAGTTAAAAATTCTG
Organism: Phyllotis vaccarum; assembly: GCA_033318265.1. Classification (NCBI taxonomy): domain Eukaryota; kingdom Metazoa; phylum Chordata; class Mammalia; order Rodentia; family Cricetidae; genus Phyllotis; species Phyllotis vaccarum. The sequence continues at coordinate 38,303,128 of JARWLC010000006.1, forward strand.
GCTGCAAAGACACCTAGAGATGATGAGAAGAGGAGTCTGCAGTGAATGAACCATCTGTCCATCTCGGCTAACATTTCCAGAGCATGAGATTTAATAGCCTTCTGGCATTTTACCACTGATGTTCTATTGAAATAGTAATAGAAAGCTCTTATCTCAAAACAGATGAAAAAAAAATGTGTACACAAATCAAAATGATTACATTCTGTTTGTTGTAATAAGTTTGTGGGTCCCAGACAGCCGGAGATCTGGGACCCACAACTGCCGCCAGAACTGATCATCCGCCCGCCGCCCAGGTCCTCAGAAATAACTCAGACGCTTTATATTAAGTCCATGTTGTTTGGCCTATGGCTCAGGCACATTGCTAGCTAGCACTCATATCTTAAATTAACCCATTTCTATTAATCCAGGGCCACGTGGCGGCCCGCAGCTCACCCGTGCTTACATGTTGCCTCTTGGGCGGCTTCCGCGCGGTCTGCTTCTAACTCCGCCCTGCTTCTATTACCTGAACTGACTCTCCTCCCACTTCCTCTATGGTACCTGCCATGGCCTAAACCAGCTCCTTTATTTAAAGATACAGTACGCACAAATATATTCCCACATTTCCCCTTTTTTCTCTAATCAAAAAGGAAGGTTTCAATTTTAACATAGCAAAATTACATATAACAAAATAGCCATCAAGCAAGAATTACAGTTACAATATCTAGTCTACTTGCACTTAGCAAAATTAAAGAAAACATTTTATCTACTTTATTTTTGTGAATCTAAAGTTTTATATCTAGTATATTTTTTAAATGACTAAGAAAAACTGTACATATAACTATCTAATCTTCAACTACATCAAAGACCACAGAAGGATATAATATTTATCTAAGTAAACCAGAAGTGCAAACGACCTCTAAAATCTAGAAAGGACAGAGATGACACCTATCTGCCTGGACAGTCACTCAAAGTTCCTTTATAAGGTTGGGGCATTTATCTTCAGCCTACAGGCCCAAAGTCTCTTTTCATTTCAGTGAAGCAGGAAATCTGCTCTGTCCATTTTGGCACAGTTCATCCATTGTTTCTCCTTGAGTCTTGAAGAATGTCTGACAGTTTTCTCTGTAAAGCAGGAACCCGAATGATGATCTTGGCTTGCTCTGCCAAAGTCCAGAGGTCATCTTTTTATGGAACCTGCATGTCCAGTTTAAACAGCATACTGTCAAGCAGTCAATATAAAAACAGTTTTTTCTCCAGTGGCTTACCATTACCACAAATAGATGAGACTCTATATGGAGTTTCTTCAATGCCCATTTTCCTGTTGAAGTAGATTAGTGCTGCCAGGTATAGACCTGTCTCACTGTCCAGAAAAGTCTAAGCTCTTAAAATATTTTAAATGCCATATTCTGTAGGTCTTAGAAGTATTTGAAGATTATCTATTTAATTGAAATATATCTTTGTATACTTAAAAATCTTAACTAACCTAACTATAAGTTTGATTATCAAAAGTGACTATTAACCTTCATTTCTTAATTATACACTACAATTTTAAAACAGTTACATGAACATCATACCTTAAACAAGAATAGAAAAACACATACAGCATAATAAAATTGACTTTAAATTTGTATCAATAAACCAAAATCTATACCAATGTAAAGCAGTTTGAGATTAACAGCTGATTACCTGTAAATTTAATAATCTAATTTTTTAAAAAAGCATTTACATACCATATCCCCCGTTTTTTCTTAGAAAGAGATTGACTATGACCATTAACCATTTATAATGAAAACAAACATTTAGAAACAATATTTGGGGAATTTGGGCGTTGTTTTTCTATTACTACTTCCTGCTGATTAAGGGGCGTTGAAAATCTCAGGGTTGTTGAGACTGGGTCATAATCTGCAGCTGTGAAGCTGATCTGGCCATCTCTTCTCATCAGAGGTTTTTTCAGGGGGTCTTGGTTGATGAAACCATATTTGCCTGGAAGCAATGCACAGGTTCTCATCTGTGGAGACAGAAACAGAACTCTTCCAAAGCAATAAATCCTTAGACACAAATTTCAAAATCAAAATACCTTTAAAATATACATTCTTGTTTAACTTAGTAGCCTTTGCAATCCATTGTCTTTTTGCAGTTAGCTCATTAACAGTTAAAAAATTAAAAGAAAACACAATAACAACCAAAATCCAGATTTTGTGTCTATTTTCCATCTTTACGTGGCTTATTATATTTTTATCACTCTATTTCTCGCTTTAAAAACTTTTTCTAACCTCTTTATTTTCTCTCTAAAGCCTATGTACCTTTTACAAACATTGTAACCCGTTTACAGGTTTTCTTTTTATCTGAATCTGTTTTATTGTGAATCTTTAATCATCTTCTAACCTTAAGAGCTTTTAAAATACATTCTCCAAAAAGAAGCACAGTTTTTGCAAATTAGGCGGAATCACTAAGTTTTCTTTTTTTTTAAACGGACCGTGTATTTATTCGTGGCCAGTAAACAGAGCACACCCCGAAAAATATTGCTATTAAGAAACCGTCTTTGTTTCTTTTTTGTTCAAAATAGGCAGAAATCTAAAATCGATCACATGTTACTGAGTCTTTTGTGAGACTGGTTGTAGCTGCAGCTTACACTGACTGCCGACAGCCCGCCGGCGCCATTTTGAATGTGACCCGGACCATGCTTTCTTTGTACAAAGACCCGCTCTACACACACAATTTGGAAGCTGCCCTGGCTCAATTTCTGCGATCTAGAACTCTTTTTAATCTTTGTCAGGCTCTAAGTGGATAATCGGCCCACGTTGGATGCGCCATCTGTTGTAATAAGTTTGTGGGTCCCAGACAGCCGGAGATCTGGGACCCACAACTGCCGCCAGAACTGATCATCCGCCCGCCGCCCAGGTCCCCAGAAATAACTCAGACGCTTTATATTAAGTCCATGTTGTTTGGCCTATGGCTCAGGCACATTGCTAGCTAGCACTCATATCTTAAATTAACCCATTTCTATTAATCCAGGGCCACGTGGCGGCCCGCAGCTCACCCGTGCTTACATGTTGCCTCTTGGGCGGCTTCCGCGCGGTCTGCTTCTAACTCCGCCCTGCTTCTATTACCTGAACTGACTCTCCTCCCACTTCCTCTATGGTACCTGCCATGGCCTAAACCAGCTCCTTTATTTAAAGATACAGTACGCACAAATATATTCCCACATCTGTTACTCCATTTCTACATGTTGGCACTCAATTTCTCTATTTAAGGGGAAAAAATATGTATCACAGCTCCTTGAAACAATCTCACACATTGAATAATTCTTTTATTTTCATTCCAGTTTGTTTTACCATTGAAATCTCCGACACACACACACAAATTAATCATAGGACACAACCTAGGTGTATTTCAGAGCTCTTTGAAAGATGAATAGCCAACCCATAATAAGGCTGTTCAAGGCCTAGCAATAACAACAAACACTATGGCCTAGTTTAGAAGGCCACCTCAGTTCTCATCATTGCTCACAGACAGCAGTAAAGGACAAAGGCACTGCTGTGTGAGTAATAGCTGGTTACTCCATCACTCTTTACTAAAGACCACAGTCCTCCGTCAGTGTCATCCTCAAATCAATTGGCTAGAATATAGGGCTGGCTCAAAGCCCCTTTGCTTTCTGATTCAATGTATTACAACCATTCTAGTTGTCCATTTGTTTGTTTGTTTCACAGCCCCGGTTTACACGGGAAGAACTACAAAGATCAATGGGAAACCTCGACTTACACACAACTGCTTGGAAATCATTTCTTTGATATTGATGTGGTGTCAATGAAAATGACAGTGAGAAAATACTACTCACTTGAGGGGGGAAAAAAGAAATATTCTCAAGAGCTATGTTCAAATACAATAGAAAGGTTGAATGATTGAACTTCTTTTGTAGATAACCTGAGGGATAGCAGAAGAATAGTAATAAATGGGGCTGTAGGAAAGTGTTGGCCTCATAACCTCAGCACTCTCACAGCACGGGAATACAAAGCTCCTATTCATAAAGAAAGAAATCAAAATACTGAGAGGTTATTAATGCCACCAAGTGGAAGTAGAAATTTAACAAGCCAACAAAAATGCAGCACTTGGTATCCATCCCAGGCAATAGCTGTAAATTTGTTAAGAATATGTGGCCAGAGCTAAACAAAATGTAGTATACTTGAAATCTCAGGGCCCAGGAAGCCAAAACAACATATAGAATCTCACTCGGGCATGTTGGTACATACCTGTAATTTCAGGGCTCAGGATGCAGAGGCAGGAGGATCACTGGGAATTCAAGGCCAGTCTGGTCTATGTTTTGAGTTCCCAGCCAACCGGAGCTGTATTGAGAGCCTTCTGGGGGAAGAAGAGTTAATTTTCATAAAGGATGTCGACCATACCAAATTGGAGTCAATGGGCTGCAGAATTTGTTCTAAATATTAATGTCTTTAATTAAAAAGAAAACATGAGTATAGATTTTTCAGGCCAGACTGGGTGGTACATAGTGAAAGAATGTTTCCAAGCATGAAGAGGAAGAGAGGGAGAAGGGGGGGGAGGGGAGGAGGAAATAGAGATGAGCTGACCAGAACTGCAGAAACATTCCACAGAGGCACAAAGCACATCCCCTGCTTACTCCCCAGTGTCTCTAGATGCCTTCCTTGATCCTTACCACAGCCTCTGTCACAGCTTCATATGCTCCCATGGGTCCATATTGGCATTATCTGTTGAGGTCTACTTTTGAGTCAGCTGTAGTTTGTTGTACTAGGGTTTCTCGGGTCCCATGCCCCAGAGGTCCCGGATCCACAGACCTGTCGCCGGGACCGCTTATCTGCCCACCGCCGCCTGGGTCCCCAGAAACGACTCAGACGCTTTATTTATTTTAGGCTGTTTGGCCTATGGCTCAGGCACATTGCTAGCTAGCTCTTACATCTTAAATCAACCCATTTCTATTAATCCGCGGGCCACGTGGCCCCGTAGCTCACCCGTGTTCCTTACATGTCGTCCCTTGGGCGGCTTCCGCGCGGTCTGCCTCTAACTCCGCCCTGCTTCTCCTCCCCAAACTCCTCCCATTTCTTCTATGGTGCCCGCCATGACCCAACACAGCACCTTTATTTAAAGATACAGCACACACAAATGCATTCCCACAGTAGTTTATATTACAACAAACTGATCACTGAAGAGCATCACTTCCTTGAATTAAACTATGACTGTTTTATTCTTCTGGAACAATGGTGAGTGAAAAGTATAATACTGATTCAGAGCAGCCCTTCAATAGGACTGTAACATGATAGGAAATGTGAAATCTGAATTTATACTACCTTTGCTTCATCCAGTTGAAAGAGAAAGTGAATTTTGTTTCTCTGTGTCAGAGAAGATATGTGTCACCAACTCCTTGAAAAAAACACAGGAACTAATATGATGATCCAAAAAATTTGAAGAGGTGGAGCTTTCTCTAGACAAATAAAGGTTCTCCAAACTAGGAAAAATAAAAAGTCTGTGGATATCACCAGAGATGGGACCTCTTTCTTACTTATTTAAGAAGTTAGAAATCTCAGGAAAAAAAAAGCTTAAAAGGATGTGCAAGGTAAGGTACATCCCCCCCCCCAACACAACCCCAAAATGCCATGACCCAAAGTGTCACTTTAGCAGTAGAATGAATTTCTTTCTCAATGGGACAATAGACTTCTAGCATTCAGGATGTGATGTCAACAATTGACAAATGGGCCTCATAAAATTAAAAGGCTTGTGAACAACAAAGAAAATAGTTAATTCAGTGAGGAGGCAGCCTACAAAATGGGAGAAAATAATTTGCCACCTAAATGTCTTATAGAGAACTAATATATCAATGTACAAAGAATTCACAACTCAACAATGAGAAATCAAGCAACCCAATCAATAAATGAGTTAATGAAATGAACAGTTTTCAAAAGATGAAACACAAATAGCCAGTAAACACTAAAAAATGTTCAACCTAACTAGCCAAAGAAGTACAGATTAAAACTACAATGAGACTTCGTGTCTTTCCAGTCAGAATAGAAATCATTGAAAACAAATAACAAGTGGTGAGTGTGGACAAACATGAACCTTGTACACACTCTTAGTGGAAATGTAAAGCAGTTTAACCACTATAAAATTCAGTGTAAAGGGCCCTTAAAAAAATCAAAAACAGGTTTACCACATTACCCAGCTATATCACTCTAGGTATTTATCCAAAGAGTTCTAAGTCAAAATCACATAGATACTTGTACACTGAACTTTATCAAATCTGAATTCATAGTTGGTAGGCTGGGGAGCCAACCCAGGTATCCAACAACAAGAATTCATAAAGAAAACATCATACATATATACAATGGAATGTTTTCAATCATAAATGATTTAGTTATGACTTTGCAGGAGAATAGATGTAACTAGAGATAACCATATCTGGTGAAGACAACCCATCAGTCAAGTCCCTGGAAGACAAGTATCCTATTTTCTTTCTTATACATGGTTATTAGATTTTACAGAGACAAATAAAATCGTGTATGTCTATAGATATGAGAATAGAGAGGAGCCACCTAGGGAAACACATGAGATGAAAGAAGAGTGGGAGACCAGGAGAGGAATATGTTCAAATGCATTACATCGTTGCAGTAAAATGTCCTTATGTCAAGTGTACAATTAATATATACAATAAAGACACATAAACAGAAAAGACACTATCTTCAGCAGTAACTTGACAGGGTCAATGAGCTGGCCTCAGAGTGCCTCGATGTTAACCAAGTTATTAAATATTTCATTTCTCATTCACCTCCCATATGAAATAAAGCAACATGGAGAGTGAAGAAGTATAATAATATGTTTGAAAATATAAACATCATATATACTACAGCCTAATCATCAGAAGGTGGCAGCTGCTAATTTCTCCATCTACACTATTTTCTTCCCAATCTGTAGTCCAGTCATTATGTTATTGTTACTATTATTCCAAGTGACGGTCCAGAGAGAAATACTACTTTAGTTTTCTAGGGCTTGCTAGAAAGCTTAAGAGATTGGACATTGTGTAAAATTTTTTAAACTTATTATGCTTTCAAATCTTATAATGCAAAAATTGTAAGTCATTTTCTCCACAACAGCAACAACAGAATCTTGCTACCTCTCTGCTACTTGTTATGAAGCAAATGAAGAGGTCGGGGCAGAAGAAAACAATGTAATGAAAATTGGCTTTGCTCTTTAAAAGGAGAGCTTTTAATCTTCCCAAATTGGTCCTTTGATGTAGATAATGTCTAAGAGCAGGTCATTTATAGACTAAAAGATCATGTTAAAGCCTTTCCTTGGGGTGATAAAGACTCGGTGATCTGTTAGAAAAACCCAAATCATTAAAAACAGGAAAGAAAAAGGATTTATTAGATGTAGAAGATCAAGGTCTCCTGCACAGTAAAGTAAGAAACGCAGGCCTGCAGGCTCAGGCAAGCCACAGCTAGCTTCTCACTGCACATTTCTATAAAAGCAGATAAAGAGCATTGAATCAATACATCACTGACAAGATTATTATTTTGTACAAGCTGAAGGTTGATGCAGGTCATTCCTACCAAAGCAAACAGAATTTGTTAATTTAATCCAACAGACTTGGCAGTGAGACCAAACCGGAATTTAATCAGCAGGAGAAGGTGGTGAGCATCTGAGAAAACTGAATGATTGCTGTGAAAAGAATAAATATCATTATGGAAGGGTGCGGAGATAAAGAGAGCGCTCCCTTCTTGACTTCCATCTAGTTCACCAAACAACAAATAATTCCAAGGAAGCCATTTCTGGGGCTGCAGTGACATCCTAATGCTACTTGTGCTGAGAAAATTTAAATTCATAAAGTTTTCCAGCCTCTCACTTTTCCTATTTTTCTTAAACTGCAAGGTCATAAAATGAGGGATTAAGAGTCCCATATTTCAAGGGAAAAATAGCAACTGGCTTATCAGAGTTTCTCATCAGAACAAAATATGCCAGTGCCCTGACACCAAGCTGAAGTCTTTTAATACAAAAAAACCTTGGGTGCATAAGGCAGCAGCTGGTGTTTAGTTCAAAAGTAAGTGTTGTAATCACCTTCAGAGTTAAGAGCATCCTTAAGGCATGTCTATCATTACAGAAGGATAATTTAAGATTGCTTGTATCCCTGCTATCCCGAGGCATGTCCGTGAAATAATCAGGAAAGGAAATGCAGACTTCCTCTTTGCCTCCACCTCACTTTGTTTCTCTCTCTCTCATTTCATCCTTTTCTGCAGACCTCCTACAACTGCAAACTCCCCCCTTTCCAATCCAGTCTCTTTGAATCCCTCCCTTAAAAAGCATGAGAATATTGACGTTCTCATATTGCAATAAATCTCACTTGCAATATACCAAATACAGGATTAATATTTATTGGAGGGTATTTTAACACTCACAATTACAGGTTAAACCTTAGGATGATTGGTTCCTTGGCGATAGGATGATCCAGGTGATGGATGCTGATCCAATCTCCAAGAAAGCAGGAACAAAAGTGGGGGTCTCAAGATCCCAACAGCCCCTTTTGAACGGGGCAGGCCACACCCCCTTCAGGCTCCCAGGACTCTAGAGACAGGCCTCCCAACCTCATCAGCTAACCCCTGAATCCCACCACACTCTCTTGCGGATATGCCATATAGATTTGTAAACCTATATCCAGAACAAAAAGATTTAGTGATTTTCCAAATTATGAAAATCCAATATTACCAAAACATTAAATTGAATCACTCAGTGAAATCTAATCAATATGCAAACTTAAATCTGGGTTTCACAAGAGTGACAATGTAAGTAATAAGAAACACAGATCCAGACTCTTAGGTCTTACACAGCTGTCTTTACTGGTACACTATCCCAAAGTAAATGACAAGATTTAACATTTCCTAGAGAAATGCAATACACACATTTATTCACCCCAGATAGGGAGTCCACAACAGACCAAAGTACAAATCCCACCAAAGTCCAATTTGAAGAATGAATGAGCACAACAGACCAAAGTACAAATCCCACCAAAGTCCAATTTGAAGAATGAATGAGTTTATTGTGTACTTACAGGAGCAGACATTACTCCAAAGAGAGCTGCATCACAAAAGCCCACCCCACAAGGCTGGAAACCTAGATCACAAAGCACAGCCTGCAGGCAGCTCAACAGGCTGAGAAGTACCCCTTCCCGGGGCCTCCTTTGCTCTAGACCTCTTCCAGGGAGCAGGTCTGGTCTTCTCATCTTGGCTTCATCTCAGAGCAGCTCTCATCTTTTATTGTTCACTCTGTCAGGGAGGGCATGATGAATCTAGTCAGCTTCAGGGACTTACTGAAGCTCCTTTGAGTTGTCTGCTTCCCTACTTGAGGAGCTTCCGTTAGGATGAAGTGTTTCCATCTTGGAGGAAACAGATACACAGATTTGTAGAAGAAAGTTTTCTGGGTTTAAGCCTAATCAAGAAATAAAGAGATAATAAAGATGTAAATTGATAAGAGGGAAAATAACAGAGCTGGTATTTTAAGGTATATACTGAGAAATCAGAAATTCTTAGCTTTATGTAAAAGAAAAATGCTTTGCCACAAATATTCTATATCTGGAGATAGTATAAATGTGTAGCTTTTATATGATCTTGTATCATTTATTTATATATTTTAACTCTCAAATGAATAAAACTGTCTTTTTATATATACTGTTCATCTATCTTCTCTTTACAACTATGGAAACAAGATGGAACGTTTTACAGAATTTCAGTTGAAAGTCTAAATATCCCTTTAAATACCTACTTTAGGTTGTTTCTAAAAGGCTACCAAATTCCCGTCTTCCTCTCTCTGCACTTTGTCCTGTAGCAATGTGTCCTTGCAGCTTGGAGCCCTGAGCAGAGGGTATCTCCTCACACCAATTCTGAGCTGTCCTTATCATTTGCTTAGATTGATGGAATGGAGTATAACGGGCAGTTTGTAACTTCAAAGTCTAGGCCTTATGAAAAATTGTGATGGCTCTTTTTTCCTTTTCATGGTGTTATAGTGGAAATGCCACCAAGAGGACAGACTCTAACAGCATGAAAAGTAAGTGGCCTGCTAACCTGGAAATACCCTCCGTAACAAAGCACCCCAAACCAAGGTCCTCCAAGACCATCCAGCCCATCCATGCCACCATTCATACAGCAACATGTTATTCCAGGTGAGGCAAGCAGAGCCATCCTGTTGTGACAAACACAAACTGTTTACCCGCAGAATAATGAGCACTTAAGTATATACTTTATTAGAGTAGTACATTTTAAAATTGTTAATTGTGCTGTTACTGATAACTGATGAATAATTGGCACTAGGAAAATAATAATGCAACAAAACTTTGACATTTAACACTGGCTTTGAAAGAAGGAGGTATATTGACCTAGAAAAGTACGAAAGAGTTGGTAATGTACCACCAAGAAAATACTACTGTATGACACCAGTTGATCATACTATTACCTGTTAAAAATGTAAAAAAACAAAAAAACAAAAAAAAAACTATAGAAAGTTTTTAAAAAATGCCTAAATAACTTATTATTCTGCCTTGGGCTATCTCTGGTGAGTATCTTCAAAGTCAAAACATAAAATTTCTAATTAAGTATGATCAAGCAAGAAGGAATAAAAAAAGTGAAAGAATTAACTTATTATTTATAAACAGAATTTAAAGGAAGCTGCTATATTGGAATTTAGTGTCTTAGTCTTTGGAGATGGTAATGCAGCCAAAATTTTAAAAATTATCTTAAGAATGAAGAGACAGCTCAAAAATTAAGAGCTACTGTTCTTCAGAGAATCAAGTTCAGTGCTCAGCATCAACATCAGGAGGCTTCATAGCTACCTGTAACTCCAACGGCAAGGGGTCTCCCGACACCCTCTTCAGAACCCTACAGACACACACACACACACACACACACACACACACATACACACACATACACATATACACACACACATACACACAGAGAGAGAGTAAATCTTAAAAGCATAAAAAAGAAAATATTTTTTAACTAAAGGCAAGTCAAAACTAGATTATGGTGGCATATTCCTCTAATTCTAGCACTTGGATGATAGAGGTTGTAGTTCATTCTAACTATATACTATGCTCAAGAAACAGCCTGAACTACATAAAATTACGTCTCCTCACAAAATATTAAACCAAAGTTAAGGGTGCACAACCCTTCACTTGTGACCTCAGAAATATTTAATTTAACTAAACCTCTTAAAAAGATGCAAAACTTCTAAAGACATGTAGAGCAATGTCCCTCGCACATCGTCACACAAATTGAGATCTGCTCAAAAAGTTAACGAAGGTGGCTTTGTGTGTATGCCCTCGACCCTGGTAAGATAAGAAATGCACAGAGTTCTTTGGGGTGTTTTGTTCTGTTTTTGAGACAGGGTCTCTCCTACAAAGCCTTGGGTATATTGGAACTCAGTACACAGCCCAACCAGGCTTGCCTTGAACTCACAGAGATCCACCTACCTCTACCTCCTAAATCCTGAGGTTGAAGGTGTGCACCACCATGCCTGTCTAGGAAACGCACAAAGATTTTAAGAGAGTTACACAATGTCAGGGTGTGCTAAGGTAGACTAAGCAAGTCGGGGTAAAAGTAGACTTGAAGACCTCATGCTTCCCATTGAGAACTGGGGGGGGGGGGGACTCGGCAACAAACATAGGCCATTTACTAAAGAAGATATGGAAATACGGAGCCAGGTTCTTATAGTGAAGTTAGCCTCTATGCTAAGAACATGTTTAGACAATAGAATGGGGAAATGTCTACTTGCTTAGACTTTTGCAGTGTCCACAGGCAACTTATTCACATCATTCCCCTTCTAAATTCATGTGGGTTTTGTTGGTTGGTTGCTTGGCTGGCTTATTTTTGGTAGTTTTGGCTTTGTCTTTTTTTCAGTTAGCCTATTAGATTTTCAGTGTAGCTATGTGTGGAGTAAAAATCTAAATGCTTATCTTCTTTCCTACAGCGGTTTCTGGATCAAGAAGTCATAATCAAAAACCTGATGTGAGAATTTCATTCATATCTATACTTGATTCAGACAGCCAAATTCTGGTCCTCAAGCATGAGTCCACATGCATATATGAATTCTATGGGAGCCCCAAGGATACAACTCTTGCTTGAATCTTCAACACACATAGAACGGGGGGTGGGGATGTGTTGGAAGGAGAGGAAGGAGGATGAGGAATAAGTGAATTTATGTTCATGTGGGAAAGATCTGAGCCATCTGTAAAAGCCATGGTAGGATATAAGCCGAAAGGTCCCCAAACTCTTGTATTATGTGTGCACCATTTCCATGTGACTTTGTCATAATGTTCTTCCAGAGACGGGAGTTTATTTTTCTACCCCTGAATCTGGGTAGATCTCAATGACATGGGTTTTTTTTTTTTTTTTCCAGATAATAAGTTTCCCAGCTGACTCAGTAAGCCAGATCAAGCCAAATTACAAGTCAAAAAACAGGCCTATTGAGAACAAAGCAACTCCTGGTGAGTTCACTAGTCTCAGAGAACAAGACCAGAAAAGTCCCATCTCTGAGTTGAGGCAGGGAGGTTTCATAGACCTTAGGCGAGGAGTGATGATGTGCTAGCCAGGAGTTGGAACTGTGCCTGAGTGTGATCAAAACCTAAGCCCCTGGCATGCAAGCACTTGACATGCAGAGTTTTCTCATTGCGGACAGGGACCAGATTTTCCAGTTTATGCAAGGATGAGCCCAGAACTCCAACCAAACACTCAAGCTGTAAGAGATCCAACTCAGAGGCCACAAGAAGTTTGCACTTGCTATCTTGGAATACTGACAAAGACTTCCACAAAGAAACCATTACTGTCCATTGAAGAAAAAAGGACCACCTGAGGCAGGGATGATTCTCACCAATTTAAACATTTCCGACAACCAACCAACAGTCAAAACCAGTTTCCACATGTACTCTATGTCATCTTTCTCTAGTCAACCTATGAGAGCTAGAGGGCTTGCCTGTGCGGACAAACTCCATGAGGGGTCAGCTGAACTACACAGTTGAGTTCAGTGCCCATCTCTTACCTCCCTAAGTGAGGAAACTGTGTTGTATGTGGTTCTCTATTCATTAATAAATAACTGGAATATAAAGTAAACATATCTTGATTTTCCAACACAATCAAACCTTTACACAATCTGTCTGATTAGTTTTAAGGAAATCAAAAAATGCTATTTCTAATTGGAAATACAATCCTACTGGAAAGTAAATACTAAAATGTGTTTGGTGGTGGCAGTTTAGCTGAAGGAACACCACCTTCCTTGCAGACTATCTAGTGTTGAAATCTTTTTAAACCTAAACACATCTAGAATTCTTTTTTTTACAAGTACAAATCAAAATTGAGGGAAAATAATAATCAAATTCAACTGCCTTCCATCTGAAGAGATATTCCAGACACTATTCAGAAACGTTTAAGTCCAATAAATTTCTTGAACATTCTTCACCAGGGGTCACTGCCTCCAGGCCAGTCTTTGCTGTCACAGCCATCTGTGGAAAAACACAGATGTATAAAAGATAAAATGAGGAGAGTGATAAGCTTCAGATGAAGGGGCAAAGATAAATAACTGTTATAATGACACCCTGAACAATCACATTTCTATAATATATTTTTGCTTGAATTGCTTCCCAGCTAGACCTCTCCTTTGGAAGACGCTGTGTAATTTCTCTGGTTATATGATAGAACCAAGATGAAAGATAACTCACAGGCTCCTGTGGCTTAAAATATAATGGTTGAAAATTGGTGGGTTATTTTTAAGGGTTTTTTTTTCTTGTTTGACAAGAAAAAGCAGAACTATGCTTAGCACCCCCACCCCCGTCCTTTGGAAAGAAATAAAGGTCAAATTGCTTCTTCTCTGTTCGTAGCTTTAGAAAATGAAGCAAATGTTTGATGAGTGTTGATGTTGTGACCTACATAACACTTTCCTCCACTCACTCTAAACAATGAAAATCAGCAGATCAAAACTTCTTAATATGAAGTATATTCAGACAGAGAAGGGAAATGCATTAAAAAACCATCCATAGTTAAATATCTATAATTGCCAGGACTGTCACTGCAAAATTATACTCTGTACAGAATAGTCAGACAGATGCTGTGATTACTTATTTTAACTCCCACCACTGTTGGGAGATATAAAATTCAAAAATTTGTATATCCGGAATCTCATCTCTATGGATAGCTAATCAGAATTAGAATTTATTTAAATATTGATCATAAATTAAAATTAAGTTCTTTCAAATCTTCTGGGCTAATTTAGTACCAGTAGCACCTCTCTTCTAACATACTAAATTTGAAGGTACTTATGCTTGAGAAATTTGTAAATTTTTAATGAAAAGATAAGACCAAAGAAGTATCTTGGCACTATTTTTCATATATATAAAAAAAACTGAGATGCTTTCTCATCCCAGAGTTGGAATGCTATGTGTGAGTATATGTTAAGGGCAGCTTAAGGTAATGTGATGGTTTGAGAATTTTCCTTCCTGGACTCTCTGACTCGTGTTTGCACCACTTCACTTGTACTGGAACTGGTGCTCACTGTGGACTGGAGGTCTCAGTCCCCCACACCATAACTGAGTAGAAAACTTCTACAGTCTCTCAGTCATAACCCTATGCTGACTTACTTATTCAGATTCACCAGACATGAGAAGAGTAACTATAGAGAGGACATTCTAGAAGATTCTAATGTGCAGCTTGAAATAGGATCCACTGAAATATGTTTCCTCGCCTCTTTAAAGGACTAGAGCTATGAATTATTGCCTTATACTGCAGAGTTTGTGACTCTCTTTAGTCCTACACAGGAAACTAATCCTTTAATCTTGCAATCTTGGAAAGGGAAAATCACAAAGGGCTGCATTGACAATAATTAAAATATATTGTCTTGGGAACATGCTATGTCAGTGACACAGACATGAGATTAGCAATAAGAGAGAAGAATAAACAGGAAAGTTGTGTATATCTGTGTAAACTGCTAAATAACCTCATAATTGTACATATATATATATATATATATGAGACTGTATATAGGTTTGTTCCACTATATCACTAAAACCACTTGCAAAATGACATGGTTATCTGTTCACAGGTTATTAAATCATAGGCAATATGGCTGACATATTTTTAGATATTGTATTAACTTCCTTTCATAATTATGATAAAACACTAACCAACAGCATTTGGCTTACAATTTGCACATCAGTCTATCACTGAGGAGGCCCAGCAGGGAACTCAAACAGGAACCCAGAGGCAGGAAGTGGAACTCGAGTCATAGAATAACACTGCTCACTGGCTTGCTCAGTTTTCTTTCACATACAAGCCAGGATAACCCAGAGAGATCACCACCATTGTGGGCTAGACTTTTATATGTCAATCATCAGTCAAGAAAGTGCCCCAAAGGCTTGCCTACAAGCCAATCTAATGGAGGCGTTGTCATAGTTGAGATGCCGTCTTCCCACATGCCTCTCAATTATGTCAAGATGACAACTATCCAGTGTAGACATTATGATCTGAAGAGAAACGTAAATAAAATTTCATATACCAAGTCTAAAGTCAGAATCCAGTGTAGCCACATGGCAACAAAAAGTGTTTTTAATCTAAAAAGGAAGCTAAAATGTACCAACTGACCCTCAATTCTATCTCCTTTTTCAAGGAGTTATAAAGTTTAGCCTAGGTTTCCTCAGGTATAAGTAAGAAACATAACATTTTCCCATTGATATAAGACAGTATACAAATATGGCTCATGTAACTTGCTCAACTTTAGCACCAAGGTTGAAAAACTGATATTGGACTGAACCAGAGGCCACTGTGGTTCCCAGGTAATGCAGCATGTGGCAGCAGCAGCTCCAAGCTGTTCTCACTGTCTTCCTGCAAGACCGAAATTTCTTTACTCAAATATCAATTTATATTATATTTTGTACCAAGTTGCAAATGTTTGTCCTAAATATTCTCTGTGCTACCTATTAAACAAAGAGAATGTCTCTGAAGTTGCCAAGTTCAGTTCCATGTGAAAGGATAAAATGCCCCATACTCCAGAGACCAGGATCAGGCCTCAGACAGAAGGGAAGGATAAAATAAAAGCAAGTCTGCTTTTATTTCTGATGTTCTAGCCTGAGGCATCTTTTATAGAACTGATTGTTTCTCTGCCTTCGCCAACAATTCTTCTCTCTGCTACATTAAATCCCACACACGGCAAACGCAAGTTAATTAAGCATTATATTACATCATATTAATATAAATGTTTCAGATGCTCCTCCTTAAACCATGATGGCGTAATTACTATTTCCCAGAAGGAGAAATTAATTTACATTGTTAACGGAAATACTTTGGAACAAGCGCATTTGAATGTTTAACCATCAGTTTGAAAGGAACAGATTAAAAGAAGTGAGATTTTAATCAAAACATTAACATTTAGATGGTCCAGCAAGGTAATGTGGAGAGGCGAACATGTGCTTTTGCCATTTTAATCACTTTGAAAGAACCTTTCAAGTAACCTCATTCACTTTCACTCTAAGAACAGAACATGAACGCTGTCAATAACGCACTTCGCCTCCTCGCAGTATAATCATGAATATCATCAAGAAAGCATTTCTTCCAGCTCATCAATCTCTCTTCCTTCAATAAATTAAAACTTTACAAGCATCAACAAGCAGCTCCAATATGAAATAACATCAGGGCTAAAACCACAGGGCTGCAAAGAACTTTCAGCGATTACATGGTGCCTCAGAACATCCGATAGAACCCTGCAAACCAGTGGTTCTCAACCTTCGCCTCACATTGAGAAGTCTTAAAAATCTAGTGCTCCCAGAAATTCTAAACTTGCAGAAATTCTAATTTAATTGCTCCTAGAGCTACAACCTGAGCATCAAGGTTCTGCTATAATCTCTTTGGATGGATTCAATCTGCAGCTCAATGCCAAAGCCCACCAGAGACTGCTACAAAAAGGTCTGCCGCTAAGCAAAGCTGAGCTTATCGACTTGGTGAAGCGAGAGAGACACCAGGAGAACTTGGGCTTTCTCAGTAAGATGAAGATATTGGGTGATTTTAGGGAGGTATTAGGAAATCAGGACTGTTTGGAATAGAAGAGCATCAAGAAATGGTAGAAACAGTGGTGGGACACCCTGATCTCCCACAGGAAACAAAGAGGTTCCCCACAAGGCAAGGCTGTGGTGGCAGGATGAGACACAGTCACTTTGTGGTTCAAATCCAGCCTGTTTATTGCTCTATTCCAAGCATGGTATATTTATGCTCTCTGGTAAACCTCATGGTCTTTTCAGAAAGCCCACTTGTCATTTTCTGAATTTATTTAATGTAATCATTTCTATTATCTTCACAGGGTTCAGAACCACTGGTTTAAGCAAAGTGAAAACCCTACCTGGATATAGATGCTTTCCTGTTATGTGCCTGTCATCCAGGATTTAAATCTGACTTACTAGGAAAATGCTGGGCTTCTCCACAAGGAAAAACTTCCCAAATCAGGACCTTCTCAGAGAAAAGTGTGTACCTATTTTCCCTTAATAGATTATCCTGATTTGATTTCTGCTGATACGATATATACCATGACCAGAAGCAACTTCGGAAGGAAAATAATTATTTTGTTTACAGGTTAGAGTAGAGCATCAAGGGAAAGCAGGGCAGGAGCTCAAGGAAGGAATCTGGAAGCAGAAGCCATGGAGAAACGCTGTTTACTGGCTTGCTCCTCTTAGCTTGAGCAGAAGCTACCTTTCTGTAGAGCCCAGGCCCACTTACCCAGACACGCCATTGTCCACACTGGCCTGTGCCCTTATATATCAATTAGCAATCAAGAAAATGTCTCACAGACAGGGTCCAGGCCTATCTGATTTAGGATACTCCTCAGTTAAGATTCCCTCTACAATGACCTAGATTATCAAATTATAACTACACAATGCAAGTGTAAATAAATAAATACTTAGAAAGAATGACCAAATCTAGCATCTTAAAACTGATGTAAAATAGCTCACTTTGTAACCCTTAGTCTTAAAACATACACTGCACTGGCTTAAAACTCATATTATACTGATTCTTTTCATATACTGAATTTTCATTTCACTTCTCACTTTATCTTTTATATATCTGTATTTTTCACAGCTGCCTGCGGCAGAAAATGACCATGAGGCAGTGACCCTAGGAGAGAGTTATATTGGACTTAGATTTTCTAAGTAGAATCTGCAATGCCTTGGTGGAAATCATTGTTAATTTTCACAATTACTAGTTCAAAGTTGCCATAGCCTATCATTGCACATAAAAGCATATGACTTCTCATTGGAGAAATGCTTTTGGCAACATGTTGAAGACTTACCTAATACTATGATATGTAAGTAATAAGAAAAAGTAGAAATAACTTATTCTTAAGTTAAGGATGATAGTTGTTTTCAATGAAAGTTAGATTTTAACTCTTCTCTCGTAATCTAGAACATATGCTTGCTCTCTTAAGAAGCCTGCATGGTCAACAGCTATACTTTGTGTCTCCCTAAAAATAAGGCTCTCCTACCATTTTACAAATCAGAAAATATATCGTCTTTGATGTCTATCAAGAGTACTAGAAAGAACCCCACCCAAGTCTTCCCATTTCATTCATACCACACCTACCCATCGGGTTTTCATAGATAGAGAATACAAGTTTTTCTAGCCTAGATTATGTTCATCCACTGTGACTTAAGAGAGCCTAGAATTATCTTGATTCTGACACCACTAGGAAAGTTAAAGATTTAAAAGAGAAATATGTTTAAAACTAGAAGTCATGTCACAAGCTGGGAGAGATTACAAGTTCAAGGTGCATATAACAGATAAGAGAAAGAAAGACAAGATTGAATAAATAAATCATCAAAACTGCACTGATTGACCTGGCAAAAGCTCTGGAGTAGAGCATTGTCTCTCTGCTAATCCATCATTCAGTGGCATGACTGGGTCTTCTCAGTCACTCTAGTTCAGTCACTAGATGTAGGCTGCCTGGAAAGGATACAACATTGAGTAAAACCATCTATCTCTTTCCAGCCAAAGTAGGCCCTAAAGGAGAAAACAACTGAAAACAACCTCTTCTCAGCTGAACAACATAAACTTTCCTGACACACTCTAGGAAACATGTGCTCATGTCTAGTAGTGCCGTTCTGAGAATATGGATAAGGCATGCCATGTCCATTGATTTCCCAATATGATACCCAGCACTAAATTTCCCATCTAGATATGGACAGATCTAAATAACTATAGAACGTCTATAGATATCGCCTCCTGGAAATTTCCACTGTAGAAATGCAAACCCAGAAAACGGAGATCCCACAGACTACTGGATCTTAAGAATAATAAATCAGAAAGAGATGAAGTACAAATGCCAAAATTTTGCTTCCTCATTCATCAAAAAGATGGTTCTGTCTGTAAGGAAGTATGGAATAGAGATAATCAAGAAGTAACACAGGAAATGATGACTATCCATCCACATGGAGGGACTCACAGGATTGAGGGGCAAGGGGTTTGTGCCTCTTGTCCTTCACAACTGGATCACAGAACTTGACAGTTAATCCAGTGAGGCTTATTATCATTTTTAAGTCCTAGTCATAATTCAAAATTCGCATAAACATAGAAGCATTTCTATACATGCTTGCTTATAAATACTTATAAAGTTTACTTACTAGAGAGATGGTTGCTTTGGTTGGATGCTAAGAAATTGGAAGTTGAAGTATATCGTGTAGCTAGCTGCACAGAAAAGAACAGATTTATTTATGAAGTCATGATTTAGATTCTCTGTGCTGTGTTCTCTTACACAGAAGTCACAAAGGAGATTTTATTAACTGTAACAAACTGACCTGTCCTTCAAGTGGCAGCCACACTGCCCATCCTCATTTCCCTTCCCTCCGGCTGCGTGCCTCTTGACCCCAATAGTCCTCCCTAAGCAGTTCCTCAAGATGGGAAGTGCTTTGAAACCCAGAGAACAGGAAGCAGATGTTGCCATGGAGATGCCCACTTCTCAGTGAAGTGTTAAGGAGAACTCTCACAGTGACCAGAAGGTACAAAGCACAGTTCGGAGGAGGAACGTCGAGTATGTCAAGAGCATGTCAGTCTTATTCTCAGCCAAACACACCTCCTTGTCAGTAGTCAGCCCGCCCTTCCCCATGATAGAACAGCAATAAAGGCAGTTTTCACTTTCAGATTATATCTATGGGGATGTAATCATGACAAGAGAAGGATCACAAACTGCTAAAATATAGAAGCATGTGCAATTAAGAAAAGACAGTCTTGTAGAATTCATCAGAGACTTATAAGCCAAAGACTGTCAAAGATATGTTTTCTGGAACAAGCTTTCCATAGTCCCTTCCTGAAATAGGTGGGACATAACTAAAGAAAATGCAGACCTAAGTTGGGTCTGCTTGTGTCTTCCTCAACCTAACTCTTTAACAATGTTCAAACAAGTGGGAACTGATGGCCACCTCCTACACAAACTCAAAGTTGCTAGAACTGCAGGTGGCAAGATGTGGCCCAAGAATCTAAATAGTCACCAAGATCTCTACTTCATGAGAAATCCTATGAAAAATAGACTGGAAAACTATCAGACAGAAAATCCAGAATTCAGGCTCAAAGGAAAGAGCCTATAATTCTTATTTCCCATTTGTTTGTAAATACACAAGAGAAAATAAAGCCTTCATTCAGTCAATAAATGCCATATTGTGTGCCTGCCGTATTCAGTGTTGAACAATGGAGTAAAAAAATAAAGTGCAAAGAACATTGTAAGATTTAGTCTAGAGTCAACCCATTTTAGGTTGAGCACATAACTAGAAACTAAGCAGGAAGACAAGGCAGAATTAAACTGCTTCTGAGAGACAATAAGAGCATTTAAAATATGCCACAGGGGGAAGCAGGTGTATCTCTGACTCTTTTGCCTCTCCTGAGATCTTCTACCTAATTGGTTGCGATACCCAGCCTCACTATGAGGACTTTTGCTATGTCTTATTTTATCTTGTTTTATCCTATTTGGCTGTCAGCTATGGGAGGCCAGCTCTTGTATGAAAAAGAAACAAAGGGGGAGTGGACCAAGGGGAGAGGGGTGACGGAGGGGAGAGATAGGAGGGGTGAAGGGGGAGGAAACTGTGCTTGGGATGTATTGTATGAGAGAAGAATCTATTTTCAATTTAAGAAATTAAAAAAAGAACATCTAGTTTTTTCTGAGGCAATACATAGCACAAAGGGTGGACAGACATGCATGTGACTATTTTAAAATAAGAAGGTCTCTTGAAATAAGAGATCAAAGCCCAGATGTAACTCCCATCCCACTGAGTCAGTTCTTTCTACTAGAATCAGAGAGTTGGTGAACTTTTGATCCGTCCTCTCTTTCTCTAGAAGCAAAGATCTAAAAGCTGTTATCAAATAGGCTCATGGAGAGAGGGAAAAAGTATGACACATAAGTCACTGTTGATTTTTCCATGAACACTACAGAAAGACACTGCAGACATCATACCTACTCTGCACACACTATCAAAACCCACTAGAAAGATTCTCCAGGTTTGCTATAATAAGCTAAGCTTACTGAAGAATAAGTCCCTGAGATGGTTTCAACAAACATTAACACAAATAGGTCTATATTATAAGATATAACAGGTATTAATTACATTTCACTTTCATAGCTTCAGTTTAGAGAGAAAAAACTTTATGGTAAGAGAGATAGCCCAAAAGGTGAAGATGTCTCCCACACAAACCCAAGGAGCTGAGTTTGATCCCTAGATCCCACCCTGGAAGAAGAGAGTCGACTCCCAAAAGTTTTCTTCTGACTTCCACATGCCCTCCATTACACACACACACACACACACACACACACACACACACACACAGAGAGAGAGAGAGAGAGAGAGAGAGAGAGAGAGAGAATAAAAAAACTAAATATTATGTGAACTATTTGTGTTCAAAGATTTTTATGCAACATAATAATTTTTAAGAGCGGGTTAGATTTATAGGGTTGTGGTTTGAATTTGTAATGTCTGCTGTAGGCTCTTGTAAGGAAACATTAGAAATCAGAGCCTCTCTGAAAGAGGTACATTGAAGTTATATGCCCCACCTCACTTCCAGCTCACTCTCCACTTCCCATTGCAGACACTAGTCTCACCTATGACTTCCCTGCTATAATGGAAATTATCCCCCCAAGCAGATAAACCAAACAAACTCTTCCCTCCATCCTTCCTCAAATAGTTGTCACAATAAGTTACTGATAACTGTTGTTCTATCAACATCTTACCCAGCCCAAAAGAACAAAAGAATGAATTGAAAATAAAATTAAAACTGCAAACAAAAATGTTTAAGAACTGAAATTGTCAAATGTGGAGATTTTCCTACAACCACTAATGTTTACTGTAAAGAAATATAGTACTTTATAACAAATACTTAGAGTTAATGTTTTTAAAGGTCTATTTTTAGTTGTGCATCTTCTGTGTGTATGACACACGAGTGTAGTGCCCACTAAAGCCAGAAGAGGTCACTGGATCCTCTAGAGCTGGAGTTACAGGTGGCTGTGAGTCACCGAACACAGGTGCTGCGAACGGAACCTGCTGAGTTCTGTTGCAACTG
Source organism: Phyllotis vaccarum (assembly GCA_033318265.1). NCBI lineage: Eukaryota > Metazoa > Chordata > Mammalia > Rodentia > Cricetidae > Phyllotis > Phyllotis vaccarum. The sequence goes on from JARWLC010000006.1 coordinate 38,325,681, forward strand.
ATGAGATTCCTTGCCAGAACTTCAGGTTATTTTCATAACAGGGCTTTTATTCTATTGAAAAAAAAATGGCATTTTCTAGGTACAAATACTTTCCAAAGTGACAACCTGCAGGGTCCCCTTCCTACAATGTGCTTTATTTTTAGGCAGGGTCATCTCCATATTCTTTTAAATACAAAGTCTTAAAAGGGTTTTGCTACAAAAAATAAAATCAAGCTTTCCTTTTCCTCTTCGTTTTCACTGTAACCCCATAAATTCTAAGCACAGCCGTCCACCCAGCTCCCATTATTCTCAATAACCCTGACTAACTGACTTTGAAAGCATATTGCCTTAGCGCATTAGCTTCCACTACGGGTACCTTTTCTTCAACACCTGACTCTCCTACCCTGAAATTTTATATCCATTCTAACTAACAGTTTTCTAGGTAGTAAATTATATATGACATCTGTCTTGTCCTCATTTTTTAAATCCCTGTAGCTCTTAAAAGCCTTGTTAATGCCTTCATTGTAGAAAGCAGGCCACTGCTGGAGCTGCCTTCATGGGGGTTTGTCCCGATGCCTTTCTCTGCCTTTGTCTTTGTCCTTCATTCTGAGTATTCTTCCACATTTCTTTTCATAAAAAAAAAAAAAAAAAAAAAGCTAAGCCTGTTTTTATATCCTGTTCTTTGTCATGCCCCGTATCACCAGTCGTGAGTTGGTGAAATGTGAACATCTCATTCTCTGCCACAATCATGACCTTTCTATTTAAAATTTAAATATGATTGTTCTAACTAGTGACATAATCTACCGTGCATCACATCAGTTTCTCCCACAAAAGTGCTTACACTTGGTCTCTTCAAATACTGTCATAAACTGGGACACCTACAACGTCATCCATTCATGTCTTAGTTCTTAAATTTGTTTTTGTGCTAACTTTAAAATCACATGGAAAATGGTGAGATTTCTTCATATTTATATCATCAATATTTACTCTTAGCGACTACCAAAAGATAAATGTTATAAAGATCTATTAGATAAATAAAGGCTTCTCGTCTCATATAATACAAATTCAGCAGAAGTAGAAAGCCTGCTCCCTTCATGAAGCCAGACATTAGAAACATTTGCTAATATGTGCAATATGATCATTGACTGATATTGTCAACTTGACAGGTTCAAGAACAGCCCAGGATACAAGCCTTTGGTCATACTTGTAAGAGGTTTTCTAACACAGAATAGTCTCTGGTCATGCCCATAAGAAGTTATCTAACATAGGTTAGCCCCTGGGCACACCTATAAGAGGTTATCTAGCACAGGTTAGCCCCTGGGCATGCTTGTGAAGATTAACACAATCAGTCTAATTGAAAGAAGACCCACCTCAGTTATGGACTGAACCATCGCTTGGTCTGTGGTGATGAACCGAATAAAGAGAGAGGTAAATGCCACCTTTTATTCCTCTCTGCGTTCTGACCCTGGATATGATGTGACCAGCTGTCTCGAGATGCTACAAGACTTTGCCACCAGAACCAACTACATCCTGGAACTTTGCGCTAAAGGAAGACACTCCTTTTTTAACTTGATTTTGTCAGGAGATTTTTGTCAATAGGAAAAGAATCTAATACATAGAACAATGTCATGTTTCTTATTTAAATAATTATTAAAGAATACGTGCTAATATACTTTATAATATAACCGCTAGGTATTATTTTACATAAATCACTATGCAATGGCTTTGTTACAGTTAATTAAATTTCCTATTCTTTTTTCAAAAAGACAAACCCTTCTTATATTGCTTGGGGTTTCTTTGCTTATTTGTTTTATTTTGGTTTGTTTTTTTTTTTTTAATTCAGCTCAGTGAATATAAAATTATTCAAGCAAGATATTACAAAATTTTATGTATGATATCAATTTCTTTACTCATAATTTCACTGGATAATATGTCTTTCATATAGTCAGCCTCTCAGTGGTGCTGTGATGCAGCTCAGGACAGCCTGGATCTGCCAGCGCTTACCCATGCACAAGCAGAAATGCAGTTTGCCCATAGCTTGTCGTAGTCAAGAAGTGGTGGGAACTTATAAACAAGAAGGAGACAGAAAGACATCATAGCATTTTCTGATGGCCTAGTGGACTAGAGAGCAGTGCCCATAGCCATGAAGGACAGGTAGTAGAGCATCCTGCCTGAATTACTACCTCTCCACCTATAACCCCCACTTCCCTAGGAGTATGCTTAAACCACCCAAATTTAACAATTGCCTCTGACTCTGGCTTCTGGGGAACTCTGGAAGCAGCACAGACCTGTCCTTCATACTTGACTAGGAGAAGGAACAAGCATAGCTCGGTGCACACAAACATCTAAACTGGGTGCACACAAATGTCTAAACTCGGAGCACACAAACGTCTAAATTCGGTGCACACAAACGTTGTCTAAACTCGGAGCACACAAACGTCTAAATTCAGCGCACACAAACGTTGTCTAAACTCGGTGCACACAAACGTCATCTAAACTCGGTGCACACAAACGTCATCTAAACTCGGTGCACACAAACGTCATCTAAACTCGGTGCACACAAACGTCGTCTAAACTCGGAGCACACAAACGTCTGTTGCTCTGCCTTTGATGTTGCTCACTGCTTGTGCTTCTTGGTTTTTTTTATCGTTCTCTTGAACTGATTTGCAGTTTCTGTAAAATCATCCAATTATATAATATAGACCTTTCCTTTCCTTCTCAAGCCCAGACACCACATGTTCTGTGTCCTAACAAGTTAGTAATAACCAAGGTTCACCTGATCCTTACTGTTTAGTCTGAATTTTAATGAGGAAGAGGGAAACACCAGGTAGCCCTCTGCTCCTAGTAACACTGAAAGCACAAACAAGCTTCCTTCACACTCTGACACTAACAGACACACGTGTGCAGCCAAGATGACCATTTAGCAAGGTGCTGCAACTCCCCAGTCAGCATATTCGCTGTAGGAAGTGGCAGACAGCAGTAATAGATAAGTTACCTGCAGGAGTGGTCAATTATTCTCCCTTAGAAAACACACTGTTCTGAACACAAACATACAACACATGAAATCAATCAATAATGATGGTTAATTAATCAAAACTTGGGGTTTTTATAATAGACAAACAAAAAGTTAGTCTTATTCTACTGTAATGAAACCACTAAAATATTTCAGTTATACAAGCATAGAGAAATATTCTGGATCACAGAAAAATAGTCTAATTCAAAGACAGTACAAAGTTTAAAACAGAAAAAAAAGAGAAGGAAAGAGGGTGGGAGGGGGAAAGAGAGAATTCCTTCAATCAACATGACAGGTATACAGGACTCATTTCACAGAATAAAGTATAAACATACTAAGTAAATTCCACACTAACGCTCATCACATGTGTGCACTCATTATCAGTAAATACATCAAGAATCCTGAAGGCTTAAGAAATGCCACCTATAAAAAATATCCAACATTGCCCTTTTAAATTCTTCTGGCAAATCCTGGATATTCAGTTGACACTAAAATATACAAGTGAAGAATACAAGCTTTATGCACCCAAATGGGAAGCATAGCTAGTCATCTTGTCAGTGGATGAAAATGTCATCCCCTAGGATAAGCTGTGCAGTTTCATGGGCAATTGATAATATATGCCAACTCTGTAATTGCATTCCCAGGCAGCAGCTTAAAGGACCCCGAAACTATGAAGGCATCAAGCATAATTCTGCTGGAAGCAGAATGTGGTCATTGTGACTCCAAATAACTTGAAAAGTGATACCAAATTAGCATTTTTAAAATAGTTTAAAAGTTAGAAGTCACAAACAGAGATGTGTCCGTAGTAAGTGCATAAACATAGTGCATGTGCACCCAAGCAGGCACACACATACCTAAAAACCATAAATAAATAAACGTTTTTTAAAAGTTGCTAGGAAAATAGTTATGACTCCAGAATATCAGCCAACTACCCAAACCTATGCTTTCCTAGACTGTCGCCACCAGCCACTCGTTGATTGGGAATATAATTGGTAAAACTAACACACTGAATGTTTAACTTCAGTTATATGTAATAAATTCTAAATCACATTTTATTCTAATTAATTTCATTATATTTATCTTCTTTAAAAATGTATCCTTGATACATTTATTGGAAGATGTTTAAATGTGTGAAATGATGTGAATTCACCTTTAAACTTTAAATTCTATAAAGTTGTTAAATGTGTGTTTTTCAGTGTTTCAAATTAAGCTGATCCACTCAATTTTCAGCTACTTGCAGAAAAAGTCAAAAATACTGTCTATTTCTTAGTACAGCATTCCCTACTAAGTATTTAGCAAAGAAATATAAACAACTAAAACTATGACAATTAAATTTAAAAATTGCATTTAAAAGTATCCCCTGAGAAATAACAGAACAGTGCAGATTAAAAAAATTAAATATTTGAAATAAGCTAGTTGTAAGTTTTATAGCCTTATTTTCTGAACCCTATGGGAATCCAAATGGCACACAATTACCTAAAGATGCAAAGCTAACACCCACGCATGAGGAAAAAAACAAACCAAAAATGGCCTTTGTCTTTCTAGGTCTTAGGTTACCTCTTTCGGGATGATTGCTTCCAGCTCTGTCCATCTACCTGAAATTTTTATTTTTCTTAACAGCCTAATAATACTCCATTGTATAAATATTGACACTTTCATTATCTACCCATCAACTGATAGACATCTACCGCTTCCAATCCCTGATGACCGCAAATGAGCAGTATGGACATAGATGAGCGGGCTTCTCTGAGACAGCACCCAGGAGCAGAATGGCTAAGTTGATGTCCACAGTAGCTGTACCAGGTTATAGTCCCACCAGCATCGAATCCACGGCCCTGTCCCCCACGTCCACATTAGCATGTCTTGTTACTGATGTTACTCTTTAACCTTGGCCATCCTGACCGGCCTGAGATGAATTCTCAAAGTGGTTTTAGTTTGCATTTCACGGGGGCTAAGAATGTGGGACACGTCTAATGCATTTTCAGCCATTGGCATTTTATCGTTTGAGAGCTCTCTGTTTAGCTCTTTGCCACGTTTTTTAATTAAATTGCTTGTTTTCTTCTACAATCAGGAATGTCCTAGCAGTACATACATACTGATAAAACAGTGACGTGTGTCACAGGCAAAGGCAAGCACTTTTTGACTGGATTTAAGGCCTGCGTCACAAAAAGAAACCATACCTGGAACCTTTGTTGGGGTCAGCCCTTTGTGACTAGACAGGTTATAAGCCCTATGGGTCAGTCTATTGCTGTCATATGCCAAACAGACATAGTCTTTCAGCTGTTTCTAGTTTGGGTCCCAGAACCCTGGATGGGGCTGTAAGGGAAGAAATAAATGATCAACACATGTACACTCACACACATACACACACAAACACACACACACATACACAACATTCACACACACATGCATACACATTCACACACATATACACACATACACACACAATACACACACTACATATACACACATACATACGTACACACAAACACACACACATACATGCACATACATATACACACACTCACACACACTCACATTCATACACACACACACATACACACACAAACACACACCCACATACATGCACACACATGCACACATATACACACATACATATACATGCACACACATACACACACACATACTCTCATACATACACATACACACACATTCACACACATATGCACACACACAATGAAGCTGGGATTAAGTCAGGTTCTCTAACCACTATCGCCACCACAGCAACCTGTAACCTTTTCATTATTATAGGGGGCTGGCTACTCTGAAGGCTGTCTCTACAGGCAAACAATCTGGGAAAGGGGCACAGCTGCCAGTCTTTACACACAATGATCACTTGTGCATAAACACTGGTATACGGTCTCCAGAGAAAAAATTGCTATTTTTCTGTAGTCTGGCTCAAAGAAAGTGGTGACTTTGCCAATTTATCATGAGCCAATTGGTCGTGGAATGCTCCACAGACTTCAGTTATTCAGGCCTTCTCTGTTTCCTATATTAGTGCAGCTCTCAACCCTTATCGGAGAAGTTTCTTTCTGCAGTAGATTGTGATTAACAGAGATCTACAACTTGTCAAAATGTCAAGACTATTCATTTCTAAATGAGACATGTATATCATATCTTTCCTCCCAGGACAGAAGGATCACTGTGGGAAAGGAGGTGGGAAAACAGAAAGAGCCAGAGGTAGAGTAACTATAGGGAGACAGTGTTTTCTGTGCACACTGTGCATATTAGCTCACAATGGTTATGACAAATGCAGAAAATCTATGCAAGCCCAAGCCAGACAAATTCCAGCATGGTAGAAGATGTGTATGAAGTCTCACCACTAACTAAGGAGCTATTACTATTTCATAGCCACTGAGGGAGAAAGAAGAAGGATTCTTTAAGAATGTAGGTAGGTTTACCACATTTAAGTGGATGGCCAATATTGGCAGCACAATTGAACTAGATTTTTAATTTAATGAGAATACCACAAAGCTAGATGGATAAGGAATAAGTGTAAACCTGAAAGGAGTTAGAAGTGAATATGGTGAAATACATTGTATGAAGTTATCAGACTTAATTTTAAAAGACAAAAGAGTTCAAAGAATCAACTGAGTTTTTAATGTACCTGTCTCAGTATTACGTTGACATGAGTTCAAATTTCAGAAACTCAAGTCACAATATAGGAGCAGTGAATCCTCCTTTATGTACATTCTTAAAACATACTCTGAAGTGTGATAGTTAATTTTAAGTGCCAATTTCTCACACTCTAAAGTCACCAAAGAAGAGAATCTTAATGAGGAATTATGTAGACCAAGCTGGCCTGTGAGCATGTGTTTGGGATACTGTGTTGATTGTTAATTGATGTAGAAGACTGAGTCCACTGTGGGTGGCACCATTCCTTAGGCAGGAAGTCCTGAATTGTATAAGAATAAAGAAAGGAAGTAAGGAATGACTCATGCATTTATTCTCATGTCGTTCTTGACTATGTATGTGATACTTAAGTCCCCACCCTGACTTCTCCACAATAACAGATTGTATCCTAAAGTAAACTAAAATGTACCTATCCCTCCCAAAGTTGTTTTTCGTCAAGGTATTCATCACAGCAACAGATATGAAACTAGAACACCAGGATCTAGTGAAAGGATCAGGGATGGGTGAAGAAATACCTACTATCTACTTGGTGTGATGGACCCAAGGGTATGTGCTCCAGCTAAAATGAAACAAAACCAAAAGCAGAAAAGTGGAACAAAGTGGTTGTTTTCCTGCCCATACTCAGCATATCTCTTACATTGATCTTCTATGTAAATTGTGTTGTGTTATTTCTGCACCACAAGTAAACCCCGTGTCTGTACACTGCGCACAAAGTTCTTTTACAAAGCATTGCAATGTGATCATTTCATTGTTACTGTTTTTCCTCTCTACATTTTGACAATACACACTTAAAATTAAGTAATAGAACTCACACACTACCAATGAGACCATGAGAATAGTCTTCTGCAATGATGTGACTTCTTGCCTGTCTCAAAGCTTTTTCAGATGCTTTTAGCAGAGTTTATGTGGACCATGAGCAGACAGGGATAGATGTACACAGTATTGTTCTAACTACAAACTTCCCTGGAAAAGATGAGAGTAAAGTTCAAGTCTCCTAATTTGTCCTCACTTTGACCTTTAGTTGTCCATGGGGTATAAATAGCATTTTATTTGAAAATTCAAATGCCTACAAATGTCCAAATGCTGTGAGTTTGAATACTCCTGTTCTGTTTGCTCCCTATAAACAGCTTCCTAGTTATCTTGATGACACCATTGTCATAAACAGAGGGGAACTAACACAGCACACATATCCCTCTGGGTTCTTATGGACAGCAGATGAGCAAATCTATGTGCAGGCTTTCTATACATTGTACCTGTCAATTGTCATAACCAGTGCAGTCTGAGTTTTCCCATTGCCTAAGTACAATTTAGAATTCTCCTTTCTGCTTGGAATGCAAATGCTGTGGTGATCTAGATGAATGGAGAAGCTTCATCACCATGCGATGGGGCACATTCCTAAAACAAGGGCGGTTATGCTGGCACAGCTATGGTGCTTAATGTCAGTGACAATCAGACCTGAATATATAAGTGTAAGTGTATGTGTACTTCATAAATATAGGTTTTACACTACTAAATATTATTTACCAAAATGAAAGGTTCTTGGAATGTTTTTTACTTCTGAGTTGTCAGATTATTCATACTTTGCCTCCAAGAATATGAAAACTACATAAATTATGTTGTGTTTTCTGGGTTTATTTGCACCATCTCCACAGCAAGTTTTCTAGTCTCGCAGTATTTACATATATTTAATAAATGATGAAGATTGGGTCGTCACCTACCCCGCCTGCTCATATCTCAGAAGACCGCAGCATTTATTAGGAAAGGCAGTTGTTTTCTGGCCACAGCTTTAGCGCTGGCTTTGGAATTTTGTCCAGTTCTTGTGTTCTTCTCTTTCTTTTGATTACAGTATAATGGTCATTATAATTAGAGGCCCCGTTGGTTTAATCCTGAACCGTGTAAATTATAAAGACTTATCTATATTTATGGAGTCTGCTATGTAATAAAAGTCATGGTATAACTCATTAAAAAGTCCTGAGATCTACTATTCCATAGACATCACATAAAGTACCTTATATGCCTCGAAAATTTATTCCATTTTAAGCTGAAATTTTATCTTCTTATATATGAATTTTGTATAAATACCTTTTTTTTTAAGTCTAAGAGGAAAATAAAGAAATTCAATGCTCTAGGTAAACAACAGTACAATTAAGTCACAATGCATGTTAGCACTCGGATTAAAACAGGAAGTCAGCGACCTGAAGGAAAATAATCTTTTTCAAAAAATAGAGAATGAAGTGGGAAACTGGAAGATAGCAGCAATCACTAAAGCACATGCTTTTGTCATCCTCGAGGTCAAAAAGGAATTGAATACTCAGATGGTAATAAAAATGATAGAAGCCATGTAATTCAAGTGTGCAACTAATTCAAATGTGACAGGATTTCTATCAGTCAGTAGAAAGTCTGACAGGAGGAAAGTAAATGTTATCAATCCTGATTATCTGAGACAAAAATTACAACTTCCAGAAACAAGGCATGGTGTGTTGGTTACTTTTCTATTTCTGTAACCAAAAAAAAAAAAAAAATAATAATACCATGGTCAAAAGTAACTTAAGGAAGAGAGAATTTGTTTTGGCGTATGATTCCAGAGGCATAAAAATCCATCATGGCAGAGTAAAGGCATGACAGCAAGCGACAGGCAACATAAGTAAAATAAGAGCCCAGGTCTTTAAGCACAAATATGAATATGGAACTGGATGTAGAGTAAGCCTCCAAACTCTCAACACCTGCCCCCAATGGCATGGTTTCCCCAGGGACACCACATCTCCTAAACCACCCCAGACAGTGCCACCAACTGGTAACTAGTGTTCAAATGCCTGAGATTATGGGACATTTTTCATTTAAACCACCGTACCCAGGCACAGGGGAAAACTACACACATGCAATCTTTCATCTTCCACATGCTGAACTAGGAGGCACTTTGTAGGTGATAAAAGCCGACTTGAGCATAATTTGAGTTTCTCGTACAACAGTGTTTAAGAGATTAAAATGTACTGTGAAGTGGTGGGAAAGAGGAAGGAAAGCTGGGCAAATCATTGGCAAAGATGCCTGTGTGTAGCATAGCAGTAAATGATGATAAATTGATAAATTAGGAAGAATATGGCAGAGTATTCAAGAATGCAGACTATGACAATAACCACTTTATTAATAATAATTAATAATAAAGATAATGTAATAAACATTTACATTTGTAGAGAGAACTGAGATTGCATAGGACAATAGAATATTGTTTTCCTTATAAGCTTTTGTACTTTTTAACTTAAAATATTCCCACCAACAGTGCATCTATTCTGCATCTATCGTCCACCTTGAGGTCTTGCAGCTTCTCACAGTTAAAATTTCCACACTGAGCCAGAGATTAAAGTTCAGTAAATGTGCTTGCCTAGTGTTCATCAGGTCATGGATTTAATGCTAGCACACACACACACACACACACACACACACACACACACACACACACACGCATGCACACACACAGGGTGGCATTCTTGCAGTGCAGAAGAAAGTAAGTAAAAATTGTATTATATAAAATGCCATAAATAAGCCTACTGCTTCCTAGATTGATTTTAAAAATTAAAAATTCATCATTATTCCTTCAAACATTGCCTAATACTATAATCCTTTCATTATTAAGAAACTTATTCGCTCATTTGTTTATTCAAAACTTGATAAATTCATAGTTCATGCATTTTGTGAACTATGGTTTTAGGAGCTGAGCTATGATGATGAACAAGATAGACACAACATGGTTCATGTGTTCATAAAGTTTATGGTGTATTAAGAGCACTAACCTCACACAGATAGGCACATACACACGAGAGATAGAAAGGCAGAGAGGGAAAAAACAGAACATTTAAAGGAAATATAGGAAGGAGTGAGAAATATGAATATGAAAACAGGAATTAATTATGTTTACCTGGGGTGTGCTAGGTAGATATCAGAGGGCAAATTTAAGGCACAGGAAGCAGTAAGGAGCCAGTCACTGTAATGGTCATTGGTACTATTTGTACTCACTGAGTATCTTTTGGATGCATTTCGTATATCTGGAAAATTTCCCACTTCATAAGTAAACACTAAGCCCTACTAGAGAACAATGTAACACTGGAAAACAATCTATTGCAATTAAGCAAAAAAGCCAGTTAAAAAAGACTGTACATTCATTATCTTGTTTATATGACATAGCTAAAATAGGCAAATCTATAACGAAATATGGTACATTCTGAAGGGGCTCTATCAGGCCCCAGTATGGCAAGCATGGCTCTGGCAGACCCTCCCATACCCCATTTCCTCTGCTAAACAATTAAATTACATTCCTAAATAAACCAAGGTCTATTCCCTTATTTGACTATTTTTCTCCTCTGAGGCTGAATACCAAGTTTCAGCTATCAAAGTTCTTAGGACTAACAATCAAAAGTCCCCTTGTGGCTCACCTAATCAAAATCAAACACCTCAATCTAACAGGGATTCTCCTTTTTTCCTTTAGAAACTGCCATTTGCCTATGGGGCTCTCCTATCTCCTCTACCCTGAAGCAGGTCTTTGTGTCCCTCCCACCTCCTCCCCTTCCCTTGTTCCCTTCCTTCTCCATTATCCTCTACTGTAGTAGGTGGTTTCTGCCCTGGACTTTCAGACCTAGACTCAAGGTATAGGCTAGCACACTCACAGACCCGCAGAGACACACAGATGCTTACAATAGTTTTAGGCTGACTGGCCTAAGGCCCAGGCATATAACTTGCTAACTCTTTACTCTTAATCTAACCCATGACTCTTATCCTGTTCAGCCATGCGGCTGGGTACCTTTCCTCAGAGCAGCAAAGTTGTCCTCTGCATCTTCTGGCTTCTCTCTGGCATTCTGCTCTGTTCTGCCAGTTCCTAGAGTCTTCTTAGTCTGGTAGCCCCACCCACACTTGCTGTCTTTTTTTGGCCAATCAGCGCTTTTTATTAAACTCATAGGCAGGGACAATTATTTACATTGGAACAACCTAATCTGCCTACACTCTACCTCTTGTCTATTGCCCCTTGTCCACCTGGGGCAAATAAATCTTTTTTGTGCTGAGAACTTGGTCTTGGGGTGTCTTCTGTGATTGTTGAGGACACTAGAAGAAAATGAAGAGTAAGAAGAAAAATTAAGGATGATTACTGATTAAGTATTCTCTTGAGGATAATGGAAATATTCTAAATTTAAATTAAAGTGGTTTATACAACTCTTTGAATATATTAAATCTCCACATTGGTGCAGGAATAATTCTCAAGTCTATATGGCTTTTTTGTAATGTACTTTTCATTGGTTTAAACAAGTGTTGTGTGACAAAACCTTTTCTGGGAAGATGCAACACACATGTCTATACCCCGGACAGAGAGTCCATGACACACTAGTATGGATACTACCAAAGTCCTACTTGGTTAAGCAATGAGTTTTATTAGGGTTGCTTATAGAATATGGGTGAGGAGTTCCTGTCAGGAGAAGAAATGACTCAATGACAATTGCATCACCAAGGCCCACATCAGCAAGGATGACAGTTCAGCAGAACTGAAAATTCAGAGCACACTGAACAACCTGCAGGCATCTCAATAGGCTAGAGAGTGTCCTTTCCAGGCCTCAGTTGACCCCTTCCAGGCAGCCTGGCTGGTTTCTGCTTCTCCCAAGCTGCTCACCTCATATCAGTCTTCTTCATAGCTTGGCCTGTCTGAAACTGACTCTCAGATGCTTGTCTTGTTTGTTCTGGGAGGGAGAGACCTAGTGAATCTGATCAGTTTCAGGAACTTCCTGAAATACCTTTAAGTTGTTTATCTTCCATTTTAAAGAGTTTCCTGTGCAAAATGGAATATCTTAATAGCAGAAGAAATTGTTGCATAATAATAAGAGAGTAAAAGAGCTATGGAGAAGCAATTCCCTGAGAACAGAACAATGTTAGTCATTTGGTTAAACGTTTGTGGTAAACTAACCCCAGTACTGAACATGAAAGTAAATTTACAAAGGCACCCATGTATCCTTCATAACAGATTGTGAAACACAGGCCTCTAAAGCACAAGGCCCTGGCAAAAAGTTCCACTCACTTCAACTGTGTTAGTGGCATTGGATATCCAGACTAGTGGAACATAAATATTTTGGAGTTAGAGGACTTGGCATGATTCACTAAGAGGCCAAGATGCGTAAGTGGGACAAAAGCAGTAAATGTCTTCCCCAGAATGAAATAAGAAGAGATGTAGGAAAAAGAAGACAAATGGATGCCAAAATGAAAAAGTATAATTAGACTTTGCTGACTTTTGAGTGGCCTTGTACCTAACGCTGCTGTCATGATTTAGCTCTAAGGGTCCCCCAAAAGGCTATGCATTCAAAGTTGGTCCCAATTGATGGTGTTACTTTGAGAGATTCTAGAGACTTTGAGAAGTGGGACCTGAAGGGATTCTAGCTGGCCCAGCATAGCAAAAGCTGCTCTGGCAGGCCCTGCCCTTCCCCCATCTCCTCTGCTTTGCAAAACAAAAAACAAACAAACAAAATAAACAACAACAATAAAAATTGTAGATTACATTCCTAAAGCTAGCCACCAAGGTCAATTCCCTTATTTGGCCACTTCCAGCTGTCAAAGTATCAAAAGCCCTCTTTGGTTCACCTAATTAACACGCCCAATAAAATTAATCCATTCTTCCTAACACAGTTTCCCCTTTTCCCTTCATAAACTGTTGGCTTCCTCTCTATCCGGAGGTGGTCTTTTGTCCCCAAACAAATACCGACCCCTTATTACTTTCCCTTCCCCCTTGCCCTCTATCTACTGTCTGTCTCATTACCTGCCTTTGGTCCCTGGGGGGGAGGGGGGATAATAAATCTTTGTGCTGAGACCTTGATGTTGGGGCATCTTGGGCCAATACTGGTCCCATCAGGACCTTCTTGGAAGAAATGGGTCCTTCAAAACAGTTCTAAAAGATGTTCTGTTCCTGGCCCATCTCTGTCACACACTCTGCTTCCTCTCTGCAGTGAGGTGAACTGACCTCAGCTGCATGCCCTGCCACCATGATGTTTTCCCAGGTGAACAGGACCAATAACTGGACTGAACCTCTGAAACACTCATTGACCCAAAATAAACCTTCTTCCTAGCTGTTTATGTCAAATATTCTGTCAGTGTCAGAAAGCTAACAAAGGTAGCCAGCAGTCTCCAGCTCCAGCAGCTCAGTGATAACTTGTCTCAATCATTTATCAAACCCCCTTACCAAACTGAACTAGGTAAAGGCATACAATACAACCTTAACAAAAAAAAATATTCATAGCCCACCCTCAGTGTCCACAGAAAATTGTTTCAAGGGCCTCAATGAATAACAAAATTTATGACTACTCATATTTCTTATATAAAATAGTTTTCATATAAACTACGTGCACTTTCCCACAAATTTTGTCACTACCTGCAATTTCCTATACAATGTGCTGTATTTATAGTTATGATAATATATTATTCAAGAAATGGTAACAAGAGAAAATGTGTATATATTCAATAGTTTCAATTTTTTCTGAATATTTTCTATCCATGACTGGTTTGAATCCATGTTGCACAACCTGCAGGAATAGAACTCCTGTTGTATGCATAAGTAAATCTGTCTGTCTCTTTCAAAGCTATGTAACTCTGGCTGGCCTTGAACTCACAGGGATCTGCCTGCCTCTACCTTCCCAGTGCTAAGATTAAAGGTGTATGCCACCAGCACCAGACTCATAATGGAGTCTTTTGTGAAAGAACTTCCTCTGTGTTTTGTTATTCACAAAGGAAGACAGGAAACAAGAACTGTTGAGCAATTATTTTTACTTCCAAAAGATTAATGACTTCTTTGCTTTCTCAGGTCCTGCATCCATGTATCTGCTATAGTTTGCTTAGCACTTACCTATTTGGTTCTTTCTACTGAATTTGGTGTCTCTCAAACATATGGATGATATAAATTTGGTATTAATTACCATCAGCTTGTAGCAACATGCCTGTGTTGGGTAGTATGCATAAGACTTAGAATTAAAGGCTAGTATAATGGTGCAGGCCTTTAATCCTAGCATTTGGAAAGCAGAAGCAGGTAGATCTCTATGAGTTTAAGGACAACTTGGTCTACATAGTGAGCTCCAGGACAACCAGAGCTACAAAGACCCTGTATCCCTCCCCTCTCCAAAAAAAAAAAAAAAAAAAAAAAAAAGGCAAAAAAGCTTGCAATTAAGTGATGGGTTGGTATCTGGTTAACCTGAGAGGGCCTCAAGTGGCTGAATTCTAAGTTCCCCTTCTCACATAGCTCTTACAAATAAGATCTCAGAGCCAAACAACACTATCAAATGATAAGAATGGTGTCTGCTAACCCTTCAGTAGCAAGTTTCCAGCCTATAATTTATTCACCCAAGCCCATTAGCAACAAGAAAGTACAGCTTATACTCTGTCACTACAAAGCATGCATCACACATGCCCCTGGCCACTCACTCTGCTCCTAAGTGCAGCCCCTAGGAGCCTAGGAGTCACAGGCAATGCATCTGTAGTTCCCATCTGCCAGCACTGGCTTTCATCTAGCCTCACTCTTTGCGCTTTCATCTTCAGAAAGATGCTCCAGACTTCCTCTTGACACAGCACTGGTTCCAAGAGCTTTTCCTACCATCTGCTCTATGTGGGTTGTTAACGTCAGCCACCCCATAACCCTACAAGCAGAGCCCTCCCTACATCATCAGGGTGAACAGAGCTGATTAAAGCAGGTGAATGCCTGCACATATGCAGGGATGCATTGTGGATCAGGAATAAATGAACCATTGCTCTTACTTGAATTGTAATTAATTTGAATTAACTTTGGTCATTTCATTCTTAAACCAGCTAGCAATAGTTAACAGTGCCTTACTATGACTACTACTTCAATTCTTGGGAGGAAAATAACTTTAAAGGCTTGAAAGACAATTTTTAAAATGTTTATCATGTGCCAAAATAATTCAAGAATTCTAATAATTACT
Organism: Phyllotis vaccarum; assembly: GCA_033318265.1. Lineage (NCBI taxonomy): Eukaryota > Metazoa > Chordata > Mammalia > Rodentia > Cricetidae > Phyllotis > Phyllotis vaccarum. The sequence continues at coordinate 38,341,278 of JARWLC010000006.1, forward strand.
ATAACGAATTTTTTTAATTATATGAAATTCTCAAAGGGTTAATAAAAGTAATTTTTAAATGATGAAAATTTAAAAAAAAAAAAAAAAAAAAACAAGAAGCTTTTATCATGGGGGTGGGGTGGACAGGGTGCACCAAGAGAGTCAAGTTTCTAGACAAGTGGTTGAAAGTTATACCTGGGCATCTGAGAGATGATCCGGTAGTTAAGAATGCTGGCTGCTTTTGCTGAGCACTCTAATTCAATTCCTAGCAATTCACAATGCATAACTCCAGCTCTAGGAAACTTGACATCCTCTTCTGGCCTCTTCAGGCCCCCAAGCACATGGGGCACACACTCACACAGTCACATATACATATAAATAAATGAGTGAAAGTGTAACGTTCTTCTGGATGTTTCTGTCATGGCGTAGTTGATTTCAAAGTCCTTTAATGATGCACACCCATCCAGCTCTCAGATGAGGAAAGGGCTGCCCTGAAGGTCAGGACAGATGGCGCAGGAGCTGTTGTTTGGCCTGTATGTTCTTTTCCTTTAGAACTTCAAGCAAACATTGCTTTCTGTGTGACGATACTCCCACATTATCTATAGCTACATAACAATCACAAGACAACCACTTGATTTATTAATTAGCCATGAACCAATTCTTTGTACTGAGCAGGACTTTGGTCTCTGAGTGGTCTTCATCCTCAAGGAAGCTAGTCCAGGTTCTCCAAGATGTAGTACTGATTGAAACAACAGACACTGTAAAGACTTGGAGCTCAGAAAGAGCTCCATAAACCATAAACCTATTGGTCAAAGGGGACCCTGGACCCCTTGAGTTTTTAGATGAGCAACGGGGTGTTTAGAAGACTTCTTGCTGAGGAACAAATCCAAGCTGTTGGTTGTTCTGAGTAAACCACATATTTGCACAGGGTTCTCTTTGTTTGCAAAAAGCAAACCTCTTTACAAACCTGATAATTTTTTTTCTTTTCTTCACCCCTGTATTTAATAGTGCCACCTGCAGATTAAAAATCCTTAAAGATTAGTGCAATTAACAAGAAAGAGAAGGAGGAAGGGAGAAAAGAAGGGAGAGGTTGAGTCCCTGCATGCTGTCACCCCTGATCTTTTATCAGGAAGAAGGGCTAAGCACTGAAGCCGGCCTAACAAAGTAAAAAAAACAGCCCTGGACTTAAACCATACTATGGCGAGCTTACACAAGAAGCTTCTGAAAAGTCCTTAGTAAGTATGTTCAGCCTTAAATTGTTATACTTTCCAGCTTTGGATTCTGTTCTTATGTAATTTTCTCATTTTCAGTTTGGAATATTACTAGGTTCTGCTCCTCCTTCCTGTATTTTCTTTCTTCAGATTGACTTGAAAATACATGATTAGCCAATACTGCAGCTGATGGTGGCAGCTGTAAGCTCCTCAGGAGAGACGGCAGCTGTGTGGCACAATGGCAGCTTCACCTGCACAGCTCTGGGCCTGGATTTTCTCTTCCATCCTAACACTTCATCAGACTCAGGTGATAACCACATCTGACACATGCAGCATAACCTATTGTACTTAGTGCCATGCATGCCTCGGTAGCCTTCCTGGTAATCTCATGAAGACATACAATCTATGGACCTATGTCAAGGTCTAAAGAGAAGGAATGCTTCCCTTTTCCAATGACATTTATGTATTCATGTTCCAACAATATTGACCAAAAAAATGTTGTAACTATACATAGGTCTTCAATTCAAAACAGAAGCCACTTAGTTATTTAAAAAAAAAGAGGTGCAATGAGTGGTTGACAAGTTACAAGAGAAACCTTGCCGGACCTTGTGAAATACTGGATGTACACACATCAGAAAGCACAGAATCCTTCTCAATGTTTATCCAAAAGAAACCAGAACGCAGCATAAGCACCTGAAAAGAAGTGCTGACAGTCACTTTATTCTTCTCTTCTGAAGAATTCTTTTATTTTACTTCGTGTGTGTGTGAGCGTGCACACATGCACATATGCACAATCACACATGCACACATGCACACGAGCACATGCATGTGGAAGATCCAGCAGAGGCCAGAAGAAAGTATTAGAAGCCCGGGAGATGGAATCACAGTCAGGATAAGCAACCCAAGGTGAGCCCCGGGAATAGAACTCTTATCATCAGGAAGAGTAGCAAGTGCTCTTAACTGCTAAGCCATAGCTCCAGCCCTGCCATAATACTGATAGAAAAAATCACTCTGGTCACTTGGTAATGCATGGATAAACAAATCATGATGACTAGTAAGTCAATATTCAAACGATAGAATATGACTGACTTAGCTGATCTTTCAGCATTAGATTTATAGTTTATATGATACATAGTTTCTGTGAGAAAGTGGAAAGAAAACACGGGAGATGGTAATACTTTTTTGCCTTATTCTATGGCATGCATTTGTGAGTGGTTAGGCACAAGAGAAGTGTCTGCTGCCACTTCAAATTATGATGTCCCTAAAATGAGTGGACTTTATTTACCGGCTAAATAACAACAATGCCACGCAGTGCCCTTACCAGTCATGTGATGCGAGCATTTCCACATGTCATAATACATGATGCAAGCATTCCCTGTGAGTACATAGGTCTGTTGCTATAGTGATTTTAATATTCAAGTAAACCAAATTTTAGATTAATAATTTAGTTTTATTACCTAAAATGAGAAGTAGTATTCTTAAGTTTTTCAACTTTTTCTATTTAGTGTATGTGTGTGTTATGTGTGTATGTGTGTGTGTATGTGTGTGTATGTGTGTATGTGCAAGTATGTGTGTGCATGTATGTGTGTGTAGGTGTGTGTGTGAATTGTGTATATGTGTGTGTATCTGTGTGTATATGTATGTATGTGTGTGCCTCTGTGTGTATGTGTGTACGTGTGTGTATCTATGTGTGTATGTGCAAGTATTTGTATGTGTGTATGTAGGTGTGTGTACATGTATGTATATGTGACTGTGTGTCTGTGGTATGTGTGTGTATTGTAAGCCTGTGTGTATATGTATGTGTGTATGTGTGCATGTGTGTATGTGTGTGTGTATGTATGCATGTGTGTATGTGTGTGTATGTGTTTGTATGTATGTGTATGTATGTAGGTGTATGTGTCTCTGTGTGTGTATGTGCATGTGTGTCTGTGGTGTATGTGTGTGTATGTGCATGTATATGTGTGTGCATGTGTGTTTATTGTGTGTATTTATGGGTATGTGTGTATGTGTGTATGAGTGTGTGTATGTGTGTGTATGTGTGTGTGAGTGTGTATGTATATATGTGTGTATCAGTGTGCATATGTGTATATGTGTGTATATGTGTGTTTATGTGTGTGTGTATTTGTGTATGTGTGTGTATGTGTCTGTATGTGTGTCTGTGTGTGTATGTGTGTGTGTATATCTGTGGTGTGTGTGTATGTGTGTGTATGTGTTTATGGGTATGTGTGTATGTGTGTGTATGTGTGTATGTATGTGTGTATGTGTGTATGAGTGTTTGTGTGTATGTGTGTGTAAGTGTGTATGTATGTGTGTATGAGTGTGTTTATGTGTGTATGTGTGTTTATGTGTGTGTATTTGTGTATGTGTGTGAGTGTGTTTGTGTATGTTTATATGTGTGTGTGCATATGTGTTTATGTGTGTATGTGCATGTGTATGTGTGTGTGCATGTGTGTATGTGTGTGTCTGTGTGTGTCTGTGAGTGTATGTGTGGGTATGTATGTATGTGTGTGTGTGTTTGTGTATGTGTGTGTATGTGTGTATATGTATGTTTCTGTGTATGTGTGTAGGTATGTAGGTGTCTATGTGTGTGTATCTGGGTGTGTCTGCGTTTACCTATGTGTGTGTGTATGTGTGTGTGTGTCTGTGTATTTGTGTATGTGTGCATATGTGTGAGTGTATTTGTGTGTGTACATGTGTGAGTGTGTTTATGTATGTGTGTGTATATGTGTGAGTGTGTTTGTGTATGTGTGTATGTATGTATGTTTGTGTGTGTGTATATGTGTGAGTGTGTTTGTGTATGTGTGTATGTTTGTGTGTGTACATATGTGTGAGCGTATTTGTGTGTGTGTACATGTGTGAGTGTGTTTGTGTATGTGTGTGTATATGTGTGAGTGTGTTTGTGTATGTGTGTATGTATGTATATTTGTGTGTGTGTGTATATGTGTGAGTGTGTTTGTGTATGTGTGTATGTATGTTTGTGTGTGTTTGTGTATGTGTGTATGTATGTATGTATGTATGTGTGTATGTATGTATGTTTGTGTGTGTGTGTGTGTGTGTGTATACGTACACACATGCACCTGATGCACATGTGGAAGTCAGATGAGAACTTGCATGAGTTGTTTTCTCCTTACTCTGTGTGGGTCCCAGGTATTAAACTCGGGGAGTGAGGCTTGATAGCAAGCACCCTTACACACTGAGCCTTCTCACTGGTTTGTATTGATATTTTTCAACCTAAATTAAAGACAGCAAAACAAATGTCCCCACTGAATGGTTTTTGGTCTTGTCTTTTCTGAGTAAGGCCATAACAGTAAACTAAGTAATAATGGCTTCCACTTAGACATACAGTCCCTCACACTGAATCCTACTTGCATCTGAAGTTTTGTTTGTATACACCGCTATGTTTTGATGCTCCGTGGCTTTGTTACCCACGACATCCCTGCAAAGCAGTCCACTTGTTCTTTTGTTTTAATGCCTTTCTTTCTGTCAATGGTCTCAACTTCCAGCACCAATGCTTAGTTCAGAATGTTTGATGTCAGTGTCAATCTTTTCTTGCTTATTATTAATTGTCTGCCAGCTGTCGTATCTCATCCCTGTGCCACACTTAATCTGGTTTTAAACAACAGTGTTTTGAGATTCAAAATAGGGCACCTGACTGAGCATCACGGCCAGGTGGCCTTCGTCAACCTGCTGTCTTCACTATTTATCAATTCCAGAAAGATTGCTCCCACAGTTGTTGAGCAGTGGTTTTAGGGAGTCACACTAAATTTAGACATATGTAACTTACCTGATGCTGCCCAGCAATTCAGCAATGTCTACAATAAACCAAAGCACCATCACCATGGCCTTGTACAAGGGGTGGAGGCATGGGGCATGCTTGCACAGGTCTCTCACCTTGGCTTCTTGGTCCCAGCTTTGAGTTCTACCCGGGATAGCCTGATGTGCAGGCAGCTGCCAGAGGAAGGATGGGATCATCTGTTAGTCCAGCCAAAGCAGTTTTCCTTTGCCCATCTGTATTAGGAACTTTGGCTTGCAGTGTGGTTTTGAGACATTATCAAGTTCTAAATATATATGAAGCTTAACTCCCCTTGGGAGCATTATTTGAAGAACTTGGATTTTAATGACTCCTTAATCTGTATCCCTTTGTCCTTTGCAACTCCAGTGAAGATACCTCCAGTCTTTTAACAGAACGAAAGGAAAGTCTGATTCACCTGTAAATCTGTTTATCTTTTTGCAATGTTTCCACTAGGCATGGTTTTAGGTGAATCTTAGTGGATTTGCCACGGCTTTGTTAGCCAGATCCTCACAACTGTCTGACTTTTAGTAGACAACACTGTTATCCTCATGACAAAGATCAACAGACAAAAAAGGGTATTTTCAAGATTAGAAAGTAGTAGAATTTCAAAAGAGTAAGCCAGTAAAACATTTTCAAAACTTTACATAAATATATTGTTCATACAAAAAATAAGGCAGTTTAAATTAGGCATGATGGGGAGCACTTGGAAAGCTTCTGGGCTTTGCATCTTAGGAATGTTTACCTGTAACTTATTACCTCAATAGTTCCTCGGATTAAACCGAGACAAATACAAATATTACACCACAATTTGGTTTTCTAATTCAAAAACAGGCATTTGCTGAGGACCTAGGAACAGCCCAGTTTATCCAGATTGCAATCTGGAAGATGCTTATCCACAGAGGCCATGAGCAAGCAGCTTTGCTGAGGCTTTACGAATATGCTGCATTAGGAGAGGCTATTTATTCTGGCAATCATGTCCTCAGAGATCAGGCTGAAGGTAGTTTTCAGTTGAAATCCTTTGATATCTGTAGCTCTTACTGCCACCTTGTGGTTAAAATGTTTTACTGTCTTATTTTCTACAATGTATCCACGTGTTCAGGACATTTTCTGTTCTGAAACAATAAATTTCCACTCCATAATCACTTTTAAAACTACTAATCACTACAATACTAACATAAATTAAACCTAACCCTCATCCCTACAATACTGATATAAACTAAACACAGAAGAAAATATACCCGTGCTATTCGTTGATAAAGTAAGAACATGTTCTATGTCACTAGGTGGGTATTGGAGCTGCCAAATGACATCAGTTACATCACTGTTTATCAGAAGCCGTCAGAAATAGTCTCATCATGGGTTTCCAAAGAATTTTTCTGATTTTGTGGCTTAATATTTGACATACTGAAATATGTTCTTAAAACATGATAGGTTATAAAATTCTCTAACCTCATTTTTCACTAGAGCCATTATAGCTAGTTTATAACCTGTGATAGCAGAACCTCACTCAAAGAAAACGCACTGTGAGAAGCGCTCTGTCCACAGATCCTCATACTTCTGCTCACATAAAAGGCTGGAAAAGGAGTTCGGGTTTCCTCAGGGAGAAAACTGAAAACTTATTTCCTGTGGCTCCAGCAGGTAAGTCATGAACACTACACAGAGTTATCTCTCCTCTCTATAGTTTTCCTAATTGCAGTCAGTTCCTCCTGTGTGTTTGCTCCTGTCAAAAGCACATAGTGCAATGTGCTCAGGGAGCGTTTACACACTGTACCTTGTGATCATTTACACCGAGCCATGGTTTAGCTTTCACATGCCTTTCACCTTGCCCATCTGCTTAGGCCTTTCCTTTGGCAACAGAACCATCAGAGATATACAGCTCATAAAGTTTTTCAACGTTGTTCTTTATCAAAAAAAAATACATTTTGTCCAGTATAGTCCCTCTAAAATGTAATTTAAAATTTTCAGTCATAAGTGCCATAAATACAACTGTGTATGCTGACTTAGATATGTTACAGTTAAGTTTCCTGCCTCATCCAGCCAGAGGTCCAGACCCACAGACCTGCCGTCTCAGACCCCTTAGCTGCCCACCACTGCTTAGGCCCCCAAAATGACTCAGACACTTATATTAATTTCATGCTGTTTGGCCTGTGGCTCAGTCACATTGCTGGCTAGCTCCTTCATTTTAACTCAACCCATTTCCATTAATCTGTCTGCAACATGGCCCGTGGCTCACCTGTGTTCCTTACATGTTGCTCCTTTGGGCTTCTGGCTCGATCTCTTTCTGACTCCGCCCTCTTTCTCTTACCTATGCTGACTCCTCTGCTTATCTCTATGGTGTCTTCCATGGGCCAAAACAGTCCTTTATTTAAAGATTGATATTCACAGCATAAAGAAAGACATTCCCACATCACAAATAGATTGAATTTTTAAAAATAAAATAGTTTAGTCTTACACCTAAAAATGGATTAAGGTTTTCCTCTTGATTTATTTCAGCAAAGAACAAAATAGTGAAGTTGGTCGGTGAAGGTAGGTGCGGAGGCAATGACAAGAATAATTTATGTCCAAAATCTCACAGTACAGAACAGAGTTATGTCTGAACTCCTCCAATTGCCTGTCTACGTGGGTCAAACCTGTAAACTGTGTTGACTTTAGTTCTACGTGGCCTGTGCAGACTCAACGAAGGCTCTTCCTGTTCAACCCTGGGGTCTCCAGTGGGAAATTGCAGGACTTTACTACATTCCTGCTCATCTCCCGTAACTGCAGAGATTTTTCGGCACCACCTCACTAATTCTATCATTTCAGTTGAAAATGGAGAAGTAGCTTTAGGTGCATTCATGGACCTGTGATAAAGCGTAGGAAAGTTAATGGACTTGGGGAAGTCATATGACTGGTCAGCTAGAACCATTCGTAATGCCTACAGTCTGCATTTTCTGCTTTGCCTCCCTGTTCTCAAGTACCTTAATCGTATATCTTCCCACCCTGCAGAAGCCTAAGGAATTCTGCTGTTCTCCTTCCGTGTTCATCTATCCTGTTCTGTTTCCATTTCTGTGTTGCTGCTTGATGTCGGGACTGGATACAAGAGTTTTTAGCTTTGACTTGGGTGGAGTTTTTAACTTTCACAAAAGTTTCACCATAATACTTTCCCACTTCGTCAAGGAATCAACTATCAATGCAAAGCAGAATGAGTCCAGTCTTGAATTCAGGAATACGTCTTATAACTCTGATATTGTTATTCATAGCTCTTTATTAAATAGTTATTACCTTCCTGGAATCACTCTAGGTACTGACTTTCAGAATATCCTGATGGAATAAGTGATTTTAGACTCTTCTATTACAGGAAGGATTCAGAGGACACTAGGGAATACTGGGGAAGAAACCTAAATGATGGGGGGATGGAATATAATCCTGTTCTAGAATGAATAAAGCAATTTCCTCTTGGTTACAACCACAGGAAAAGAGATACGAAAATTAACACCGACAGATGACTAAGAGGTGAGTGGCACCCCAACCCTCAGGCCAAGGGGAGACCCAGGGACACAGCTCTCGGAAACCCAACCACACCCAGCTCCTCCATAAACCACAAAAAGCAGGGGGGAATCCTCCCAAACCCAATCCCCAGCAAAACACAGCTGGAGGGACATCCCAAAGGCCAAACGCCATCCAAACTACAAACTACATCATTACACACCAACAGCTAGAGACCCTGAAGCCTCATGATTCACAGCTCACTAAGAGCTAACAAAGAGCTGTTAAGAGACAACTAAGACCTAACTAAGAAGGACCCCTGTGACAATTGGAGACACACAGCTCCTTGGCCTATAGCCCGCTAAGAGCTAAGAGCAGCCCTTGCAACTATTAGAGAAACTCAGCCCCTGGCTCACAACTGACTAAGAGTTGACCAAGAGCAAACCGAGGAAGCAATGGGCAAACACCAATGCAAGAATACATATAACAATGTAAAGAACAAGAAACAATCAAAAGAAGCTGATGGTTCTATAACATCAAGACCTGAGCATAACAATGAAGAGGAAACAGAAGGAAACGATCTTAAAAACAACTTTATAAAGATAAGAGAAGCTTTAAAAGAGGACATTAAAAACTCTCTTAAAGAAAACACAAACAAAAAATTGGAAGAGATGAACAAATCCCTGAAAGAAAATAAAGAAAAAGCAAACAGACAGGTGAAAGAAACATTCCAGGAACTAAAAATTGAGATAGAAGCAATAAAGAAGGCATAAACTGAGGCAAAGCTGGAAATAGAAAACCTAAAGAAACAAACCAGAACTACAGATGCAGCATAACTAACAGAATGCAAGAGATGGAAGAAGAATCTCTGGAATAGAAAATTTAATAGTGAAAATAGAAATGTCAGTTAAAGAAAACACTAAAACCATTAAGTTATTAAAAAAAAAAAAAAAGTCCAGGAAATCTGGGACACCATGAAAAGACCAAACCTGAGAATAACTGGAATTAAAGAAGAATACAGCTCAAAGGCACAGAAAATATATTCAAAAAAATCATAGAAGAAAACTTTCCCAACCTAAAGAAGGAAATGCCTATAAAGACAGACACTTACATAACACTAAATAGACTAACAATCCCCCCAAAAAAATCTGCTTGCCACATAATAAAGCCACTAAATCTATATAACAAAGAATATATACTAAGAGCTACAAAGGAAAAGGGCCAAATTACCTACAATGGCAGAAACAACAGAATAGCACTTGACTAATCAATGGAAACAATGAAAGCCAGAAGGTCCTGGTCAGATGTTATACAGACACTAAAAGAGCATGGCTGCCAACCCACACTACTATACCCGGCAAAACTGTCAATCACCATAGATGAAGTAAACAAGATATTCCATGACAAAGCCAAATTTAAACAGTACCTATCCACAAATTTGGTCTTATAGAAAGCAAAAGAGGGAAAACTCCAACCTAAGGAAATAAGATACACCCACGAAACCACAATCAAAAATCCCACAGAAGAAAAACCCCAAAGAATGGAAATACACATGAACTACCACCAAAAATAACAGGAAATAATAATAATTTGTCATTAAGATCCCTTAATATCAATGGACTCAATTCATCTATAAAAAGACACACCCTAATATGATGGATACAAAAAACAGAAGCCATCCTTCTGCTACATACAAGAAACACACGTCAACTTCAAAGACAGACACAGGCTCAGTGTAAAGGGTTGGGAAAACACTTTCCAATCAAATGGTCCTAAGGAACAAGCTGGTGTAGCCATCATCGCATCTAAGAAAATAGACTTTAAACTAAAATCAATCAAAAGAGACCAGGACGAACATTATTTATTCATCTCAGGAAAAATCCACCAAGATAAAGTCTCAATCCTGAATATTTTTGCCCCCAGAACAAGGGCATCTACATATATAAAAGAAACACTACTAAAGCTTAAACCTCTCAACAAACCCCACACACTAACAGGAGGAGACTTCAATACCCCACTTTCACCCTTAGGTCAACCAAACAGAAACTCAACAGAGAAATAAGGGATCTAACAGAGGTTATGACCAAAATGGACTTAATAGATATGTAAAGAACTTTGGACCCAAACACAAAGGAATATACTTATAGTTATTTCTCAGCACCCCATGGAACTTTTTCTAAAATTGACCACATACTCCATCATAGATAACAAAAAAAGAATGGATTTGGAGAATATCCTCCTGAGCAAGGTTTCACAAGCCCAGAAAGAGAAGCATGGGATGTACTCACTCATCTAAGTGGATTTTAGACAAAAAGCAAAGAATACCCAAGCTACAAACCACAACCTCTTAACAGCTTGGGATAGAAGAAACTTAAGAGAACAGAGATTCCCCTAAAAGAGAAAAATCACCTTAGCAAATTGGGGTCATAAAGGGCTGCAACCAAGAGGAGGTGTGAACAAATCATGAGAGGAGATGGTTGAGTGAGAGGAGCAACAAAGAGGGAGGAAAAAAAGAGATGGATATCTTGATAGAGGAAGTCTGTGTGGGTTGTAAAGAGACCGGGTGCTAGGGAAACCTCCAAGAACTCACAGGACATCCCTGACTAGGTCTCAACTAATAGTGCAGAGGATGCCTAAACAGGACTTCCCATTGAGTCAAATAAATATCCACCCTAAGTGCCATCACAGAACCTACATCCAACAATGAATAGATTTGGAGGCAGAGATCCATGGCTGAGCACTGGGCCGAGCTCCTGGTCCAGCTAAGAACAGGAGAGGAGAGTCTGTATGAGCAAGGGGATAGGGGTTATGAGGAAAACTTCCAGAGTGATGACTAACTGGAGCTCTGGGTGGCTCACTGAATCAAGAATATCCACTGGAGATCCATAGGGAAAAGGAGCTGGGCCCTCAAAGGGTAGGCAATTGTTCGACTGGCATGGGCAGTATGTAAAGTCTCGAGGGGTGAGATCAGACTGTGTTCCTGTGTGGGGGCTGGCACCTTGGAGCCCATTCCCTACAGAGGAGTGCCTAACCCAGTCTTGATATTGGGATGAGGAAATCGAACTTGTCTGGAGTAGATTGCCAAGATAAGGTGACCCACCTTGGGACTTCTTGCCCTTTTGGGGGAGGGGATGGAGGATGGGGGAGAGGGGAGGCTGAATGCTGACTGGGATGGATTGGGTGGAGAGAAGGGAGGGGGAGCAGGGGGATACATGGATAAAAAAAGAAATTTTTTAATTTAAAAAAATGATAAAATAAACATACCAAAAAAAGAAAGAAAATTTTCACTATAACTGAGTAAGAATAGAAATAGGCTTTACTACTGCATAATACTACTAAGAAGGAATAAAAGACCACTGGACTATGTATGAGGAACTGCTAGTTAACAAAAACCTACTGCTGCAGATCCACATTTTGGACTTTCTTAAATGTGGTGATAAATGCTATCGGTATATCCCTCTAAGACCTTGGAAAGTATGATTGTGAGGATGTTATTGCAAGAGCAATTGGCACCCAGGAGACACATGACTTCTCACCGGTTTCTTTACTGCTCAGCTACTATAAGCCCCTTGGGAAAGACCTGATGCCATCCTGTGGCCCATCTGGAGCACTTTGCAATAACTGATGCAGACAGATCATATCTTTGTGAATAAAGATGATACAAAATCTATTCCGGATTAATTGGCTATTAGAAAAGAAGGTAGTGATATGATTCATGATAAAGAAGAGTTTAGGAACAGATTTTCCAAAAAGAAGAAATATGAGAGAATACATAATAAACTTAAGTGCCTCTGAAGACAATGTGAGCCAATTAAAGTGATTGCAATGAAAAATTTAAAAGGCTCAACTCAAAAGATGGCACCAAGAAAATAAAATACATCAGAAAACATTTTTAAATGAGTCTTCTATTTACATCCTGAGAAATGAGATTAATAAAAGTGTTACTGAAAGAGAAGATATGTGCAAGTGGTTATTCATGAAGACCCATTCAACTTTAGGTTATATCTTTACTAAGGAGAAATGGCAGAGGATTCAACCACAGCATTGAATAGACAAATGCCTATATAGGCATGGTGGAAGATTTAGCTGTGTTTATAAATACTGGTAAAATGAAGAATGTAAATGGATAAGGTTTTCAAGACACTGGGAGTACAGAAAGATGAATCCGGCTTAAGACTTTAGTACAGAGGGTGGAGCTATAAGAGAGCTTGGTGGTTAAGGATGCTGGCTGCTCTTCCGCTGACCTGTTTACACTACTCACTTCAAGAGACTCACTACCACCAGTAACTCTAGCCCCAGGTGACTCCGTGCCCTCTTCTGGCTTTATCAAGCACTGTGTACAGACACACAGACACCCATACACACACCTATGAATTTTTAAAAATGAAATGAATCTTTCTTTAAAAGAATATGGAGAGACATTTAGAACTAAGATGTGCAAAGAGAAACAATTTTAAAAAGGGGGTGGGGGAAGAGCCATGATGCACAGGGAAAATAATAACAAAGTTTGAGGTCATAGTGGTCAAAATCATCAGAGAAGTCAAAGAGAGTCTCTAGCAGAAGCTCATTGGGGACCTCAGAGAAAGCAAAGACGTGACAGGAGGAAATCCGCACATCCAGCAGTTATGAAAAAAATGGCAGCCACATGTGTAAACAGCACCATTATATATGAGAGGAGAAGGGAGAAAACAGTCAGGAGACACATGGGATACATTTGCTTTAACATTTGATAGAATCATATCTGAGTGCTGAATCTTAGAAGCTAAAAACTACGAGAGAGAAAATTGATGATCATCAGTCAACTGAATAATAGAAAAAAATATTTATTAAGATCTACTGTGAATCAAGCAATGTATTAGGTACTTAGGTATGACACCAGCACCACTCCCAAAAATCTTTGTTAAATAAGAAGACAAGGTCTGGTGAAGGGGGGGTTATATATAATTTGTTATGGATTACAGTTGACAAAAGCAACCCTAGATTAGAAACCTTTTGTATTTTACCAGTATGTTTTACAAATAGCTATTTATAAATATAGATTTGCTTAGCAGGTGACAACAAAGGTGTCTTTATAATGAGAGGGAAGAACCAGAAACACATATTAGTATAATTAAGCCATCAAGTCACAATTGCCATGTGTACCAAAAAACAGAGGCATAGAATAGGAAAGCTATCATGATCAAAGCAGATGCAGCTCTGAATCAGCAGTTAAAGTGGAAAGACAAAGTCCTAATGAGTACACTGAAGTTTGTCTTCAGACCAAGAGTACTGAGAATTCGTTCAAGGATTTAGATCATAGGTATAATGTGGCTTTTAAGAAACCTTTAATAAATACTGTGTCCGTTTCCTGTTGTTGCCAGGGCAAGCTACTTAGACTGGCTTAAACAATACAAGTTTGTCATTTTATTGTTCAGATGCCTGAAGACATCTCATTGGCTGGGCAGAGTGACTGATGGCATCTCACTGGCTGAATAGGCCAACTGAAGGGCCTCATTCCCCTCTGAATCCTCAGGAAAGCATCTGCTTTTCTTACCTTTCCCAGTTTCTTGTGCTGACTCAGCCATCTTTAAAGCTGCCACAGGACAACTCACAGAGCTTATCTGACACTGACACCCTCCTCCCTCCTCCCTCCTCCCTCCTCCCTCCTCCCTCCTCCCTCCTCCCTCCTCCCTCTTATGATCCTATAGGTGCTTGAGAAATACCAACCACAGACAATCTGGACTGATCTCCCGTTCTACCTCTTTATCTGAAAGTCTAGCTTTATAAAGAAACAGAGTCACACATTCAGATATTAGAACGCGGTTATCTGAGGGGATGCCATTACTCAGCCTATTACAGACAAGTATCCTATGATTTTCTTCTCCTTCAGATCTGATTTAGGAGAAGGTGGATAATATCCTCTCATAGTTTCCGTATCCATTCTGTCACAATGTCACACCAGTAGCACCTGGAATTTCCACTGTACATTTGTGAAGTGATAAGAATTTGAAAGGCAAAAATGGTTAGCTGTTATAATAAAGGTAAGTTGGGACTCCAGAAATGCAGAGAACCCTTAGCTACACTTTAAAGATTACCACGTCCTGGATGTCGCATAACTGACCTGTATACTTCGCAAAATTGGTTGAAGTGAAATGGAAGATTTAGCATTATATTGTATGTTAGATTCATCCTTTTTCACTTTGAATATAAATTTACCTTATGCAGTTTTTTTTATTTTATATGTATGAGTGATTTGCCGGCATGTATCTATGACTTGTGTGCCTGGTGTCCATGGAGGGCCAAAAACGGACATGTGATCCCTGGGACTGGAGTTACAGGTGGTTGTGACCCTCCATGTGAGTGCCGGGAATCAAACCTTGGTCCTCTAAAAGTGAAGTCAATTCTCTTAACCACGGAGTCATCTCTGTAAGCATTGCAGCTCAGATGGAAAGGGATCCTGGCAGTCTGAAGCCAAAGAATACCACAAGTTTCTGTAAGCCTAGCAACATACAGCCCTGCTCCAAGGAAAGGTTTCCCCAATGCAACAGCTTTACTCTGTCAGAGAGGGGAGGGTTTCCCTTAGTGAAGGAAGTTGTTACAGTTCTGTTCACACATACATCCCTCCTGAAAAAACAAACAAGCAAACAAACAAAACTCTTCTCCCTCCACTAGGGAAGGTTTCCCCAGTAGTTAAAGTTGCTTCTCTGCTCCTCTCCATTCCAATGAAAGAAGACCTCACCCAAACCTCATTCGAGAGATTTATTGGGAAGGAAGGATCCGGGAGAATGGATGCCTCTTCCATGGTGGAAAAAGTCAGCAGCAAATTAAACAGACACAGGGCTTATGTAGAGCTTCTTAGGGGTGAAGCTTCTCTGGGAAGATTTTCGGGGCAGGAACTGGTCTAATTTTAATCTCCTTTGAGCTTGGACAAGCTCAGACTGGCTAGCTTTCCTGCTCAGGAACTGGTTGGTTTTTCTGCTCAGGAAATGATTGTGTTTTCTGCTCAGGGATTGGTTGATTTCTTGATCAGTTAGTAGGGGAAGATTTGGCTCTAGTTTCAGGGCCAAAGTCTGTTTCTTTCAGCGGACCTTTTTCGACTTTTGGCTCTAGTGTTAGGGACAGGGTGTGTTTCTTTCACTGGCTCTGGTTCCAAGGACAACGCGTATTTCTTTGGTTCTGGTTTCAGGGTCAGGATGGGTTTATTTGGCTGGTCCTTTTATCCTACATTCTCTCCAGTCCTATGAATACAAATCTAGTATTGTAGGTTAATTCTTTATAGTTTTGTCTGTTTAGGTTGAATTGTGTGTGCATGTGTGCACACACACACACACACATGCTTATATATTCTAACATAGAAATATTTTATTTACATATATCTCAAACTGCCTCCTGAATCCTATGTGTATTGTTTCTCTCAAAGTAATTTGTAGAGAAAGGCTTTTGAGAAATGTAGTACTTGAAAACAGACATTTAGCACCATTTTATTAAAAACAGCTAAAATCACAGATATTCTTGTGGGTGTTTGTGATTTATTCAGCCATGAAAATATGAGGCATAGTTCCAAATGATGTAAAGGAAGGCAACCCCATCCCATGGAATAAGCATTGGCAGTAACAATGGCCATTCGAATTGTCCCGCGCCCATTTCTCGCCCGCAAGAAAAGGCACGACACACGTAGGATCTTTCTGCAGCAATGTTTTAATGCTCCATGAGGGAGAGCATTAGCTTACGGAAAATGGAGAGAGAGAGCACGAGGTAGGAAGCCCAACCTTTATATAGACCAAAGGCCTCTGCCTTGGACGTGTCACCTTTCTATAGGCTGCAGCTCATTATCCCACATGACGCCACGGGAGAGGCGGAGAGACCAGTCTCACGAGAGTACCAAACGCATGCGCTCTTTACTGACTCAGGCGGGTTGGCCAGCACCGGATATTGGCGCCACCTTGAGGAGCTGGGGCCAGCGGCTCCCAACACGAATGAAAACGGTCCCCCTGAGTTGGTAGGGAGCGGCTCTATCTGAAAGGATTAGGAAATGTGGTGGCCTTGTTGGAGTAGATAAAGCTTTATTGGACTAAATGTGTCACAGGAGTGGACTCTGAGGTTTCAGAAGCTCAAGCCAGAGCCAGTTTCTCTCTCTCTCTCTCTCTCTCTCTCTCTCTCTCTCTCTCTCTCTCTCTCTCTCTCTCTCTCTCTCTCTCTCTCTCTCAGAGACACTTGCCATGCAAGCCTGATGACCTGAGTTCAAGCCCTGGGACCTGTGACAGAAAGGCAAAGCAGCTCCCAACAGTTATCCTTTTACCTCCACACATACCTTCATATTCTCACACATACACACACACACACATACACACACACACACACCAATAATAATGAAAGTAATGTGCATTTAAAAAGTGATAAATGATCTACTGAAGGAGTAAACTATAAAATCTATACATAACACAACCATAAACACAAAAAAAATTACATCTGTGAATAGAGTCTTTATTTATATAGGATGCAAAACTCAAGTCCTGAAGAAGGACAAAGCAGATGAGTCTATTGAGAGGCTGTGATGAAGAAGGGAAAGTAGGAGATCTAAGAAGGAGATTGGCACCTCGAAGGCTGTGAGATGTGGGCTAAGTGTGGGTGACATATCTATGGGAATCTTCAAGCAAGCCTAACAGACTACAGGTGCACAGCCTTCCTACAGGCTTTGGAATGTATTATGGTCAGAATCCACTGACTACAAATTTACCCAGACACTTGGCATACCCTCACAATTCAACAATGGCAACGTTTTTAACTTTCTCAAAGGAATGCTGTTGCAACACATGAGGGGTTATTACTTTAAAGAATAAAGTGAATTGACAATTGCTACAGGAAATCACCTATATAGTCAGCATTTTATAATTTCATTCCTTATTTTTAACCAGAAAAGAGCATAGTTATATAATTATGGGAAAAGTTTACTCAATGACAGTTTGTCCTTAGAGACTTTAAAAAGTACCTGGAGAAAAACTTGAAAATTATTTAATTAACTCTCTGTCCCAACAAAGGTTTTCCCCAAGATTATATTTATCATGTTATTTTACTGCTATAAAAAACATTTTAAGATACATTTTCTTACTACTCAAACAAATAAAGGGAAGTAGTTAGCATATAAGAAGTAATTAGATTTTCTAAAATGACCTATCAGAAATAAGTCTGTAAGAAGCTAATTCCTTTTTTAAAGCATTATAGTAAATTTACAATAAACACGTTGTATCAGCAACATTTAAAGAAATGAACCACTTTATAGCACATGCAATAAAAATCCTTAACTTCATATAAAGCCATTTCTTTCCCATTTATAATGCATCATATCTTTTCATCATCAAATATAAACATTTATCACCAAAAACAAGTTTCATTGTGTGAACAATTTATCCAAAGAAGAAAGTGGTCTAATTATATTTTAGGTGCATTTTACAAAAAAGTGAACCCTTTTCATGGTCTTATAGAGACAAAAAGAAAGCTTTCACATTAGAACACTTTGCCTGATATATTCTAATGGAAGATTACACATACCAATAAAATAATAATAAATTATTAATGTGAATAAAAGTCACACCGAATTATAAAATACTGCTGCCAAGGAAAAGCACTCGTGTGTTTTAAAGAACTACATTTCATTGTTTTGTTTTAAAATTTTTTCAAGTGGTTAAATATTTTCCCAAACAGCTTACATCTCTACTCCTACCTACACACTGGGTTTCTGTCTTCAACAGCTGAAACTACCATGGCCAATGGGATGACCGTGATATGGAATAATGATGAAACTCCAGCTGACTTGTAGTCCTTGGTCCAGACTTTCCAAGACACTTCCAGACATGGATTCTCCATCAAATCCAGTCATTGTACCAGGAATCATCCTCACAGCATTCTCTGTAAAGCCACAGAGAAAAACATTTTAAAACATAATTACAGGATGGGGTTGAGGATTTAGCCCAATAGGAGAGCACTTGCCTAGTAAGCTGAAGACCCTGCACTTGTTCAGTTCTTAGCTCCAAAATAACAACAACAATAATAATAATAATAGGAAAGCACTTCTTACATTTGTTAATCACATACACATTTTCAGTATCCTGAAGAAATAATAGAATTATCCTTTTTAAAAAATAAAGAATCTCACCCACCACCACTTATCAACACCTGAGGCAGGTGGGAGAGTTAGCCCTGAGGTCATAAGAGCAGGAGTGCTGCCTCTACCCTCCTCCAGCTACAACTCTCAGAAAGCAAGCCTGCACCTCACCTGGGCGGCACAATAAGTCAATCCAGTTGACAAAGGTGTGGGTGAGCCAGCACCCTCCCCTCCCACCCCACCCCTCCACAGTGGCATAGCCAGGAAAGAGATGCTCCCCTGACTTCCTCCCATCCCCTCACCCCCACCCCTGCCCATCAACACCTGAGGGGAGAGCTGGCCCTGAGGTCATAAGTGTGGGAGATCTATCTCTACCTCTCATCAGCTGGAGCACTCTGGAGCCAACACAATAGGGCTGACCCCTGAAGATGTACTTGTGGGGATCCAACCCTGAAGACAAGAAAGCAGGAGAATTGGCTCTACCCTTTGCTTATCGTTTCTTGCAATGAACTGGCCAAGACAGCGTAGGAGAGCTCATCCTGGTAGTGAAGACAAGGGAAAGTTGGTGGGCTAACCAACCCCGCAACTATCCAGGTCCAGAACCAAGGTTATATGCTGGCCCACCCCAACATCTACCCTATCTGTGATCTGCATGAGCATGTGAAGGGACTGATCCTGCAGACACAAAGCTGAAGGATTTCCACAGCACAGGGCAACAGCAGAATAACCAAGAGGAGTCCCAGAGAGGATCCAGCAATAGTGTAGCAGAAACCATAGGCCTTGAACAGCTGCAAGTAAAGATGTGTGGATTAAAAGGTTTACTGCATGACTCATGTGGTGCATTACAGCTTCCAGATTGGTTGATTTTTTTTCTCTTTTCCCTTTTCTATTAAATTTTATTTTATTTGGGGCTGGGGAAGGTTTCAAGAGCAGAGGGTAGATATGAAGGGACAGTGAAATGAATGGGATGGAGATGCATCATGCGAAAGACACAAAGAATAAATAAAAAGAAAGAAGAAAAACAAATATGAATACACGACTTAGCTATTTTCTGGCTTTTCTGACGTTAGCCATGTAAAGATATTTGTTCAGTAATGTTAAACATTAATTTCATGTAGCAAACAATGTATTTACATGTACTATTTGAATATTTGTATTTCCTTATACATTTTGAATTTGAAATGACTTTTAAGTAATGTGCATAATCATCCAGTTTGGATCCAGTGGCATAGTGTTAAAGTTTTCCTCTTCTTCTGTTGGAAACTCAGGAATAGTAACAAAGAAAATAAGAAAGAGTTGGAAACTCTCTTGTTGGCCATATTTAAAACACTTACAATAAACTCACATAAACACAGCAAAATTATTGAATTTATTACTGAAATATTATAATTATTGAACATATAATATAAAAATTACGAGAAGGTGTGTGTGTGAAATGGCAGGCCATCCCTCTGGAAAAGATAAATCTAAAAGCAATCAACCTCCATGCATTATTTTGTGAATCTGTAAAAATTCAAATACATTTTAGAAATATACTGTTAATATGCAGAGATGGGGAGAAATTCAAGTCATTTATATTCTGGGGACGTCGGTATAGGCTCTGACATCTCCGTAATTCCATTCAGAATTTAAGGGTAGAGAAGTAGTCATAGCAACCGCGGTCTAAGAGTATAAACACAACCAGTATCTGAATGTAGAGAGGACACTCAACCAATGTTAGCTTGGGCAGAATCCCGTTCTACACTCTTGAGGAAATTTTTATTAGTGTTTTAAAGAAAAGCCCCAGAGCAAGAAGTTGTAAATCATAGCAGCAACAGAGGATAATATGGAAGAGGAAAAAAAAAAAATGCTAGTGTTGAGCAGGCAAGGAGATCAGCCACAAAGCAGACAAAGAGAAGCAACGGGAAGCATGCTCAGAGGGGGAAGGGGGTAATATCCTTACAGTACTGACTCAGAAAGGGGGGCATCCGCCACCGAACCTCATGACAGCTTGGACCTGTTCTGGAAGCAAACATTCTGAGAAAGAAATTTCCACTATCTCACTAAAGGGGTAATTATTCCTCCTATTTCTTTAGAGTGGCTTAAGGTGAACCCCTTCCTGATGTTGGTCCCTTGTCCAGGTGGTTGACCCAGCCCAACTGAATTAATCCTAAAGCATGAGACAATGTCTTGTCTCCACCTAGAGATAGATTGAGTTTGCATGGAAGCTGAAGTGTTTCCTTCATGGGCTTTGAGTGCTATTCGAACACTAAATTTCTCTGTATTTTATGGAAAAGCTCGTGCTTCATCAGTAGTCTCAGTACACACAGTAGGTCTTGTCTTGTAGGTATTGTTGGCCTCTAGCGAGAAGATCAAAATTTTAACATTTAAAGAATAGTGCCTTCTGAATCTCCAAAACATAAACTCTAAAATGAAAGCCCTAAGTGAAAGCACAGTAAATTTGCAGCTCTCTGTATTAACAAGCCTACCTCTTATGGAAAAAAAAATGCTAATTGCAGAACCAAAGAATTGTTAAATTTCAAGACTCAAGCCCAGGACTGGCTGCTTTTCTAATCGGTTTCCATTAGTAGCAGTGCTAGCCAATCTCTTAATTACTGTGGCTATTAGTCTTTTACTCTATTGAATGCTAATCTTTAAAAGTACTGCACGTCTTTAGTAGTAGCACATTCTCCAGATACAAGCTATAATTCACTCAAATAATGTCCTTTTCTGTATATGTATTCAATTCATTAATAGGCATACTTCTAACTTGAAGGGTCAAGACAAAAATAACACAACAGAGCACCAATTAAGGTAATTGAAGAAACTTTGCTAAAATAGTTAATAAATCATCTAGTTAAAATATTTGCTTACGTGCCCCATTATGGAAGGGGATCCTCTCAAACAGGGACCAAAAGTGAACAGAACCACAATAAAAGAAAATGAGTCCCTTTAACATTACAAGTGATGGATTGAAACCCAAGCAACGTACAAATACAAATTAAATATAGAGTGGTTATGAGTCTGACAGTAAGGTGATAAAAGATGAGGTAAGCAAAAATGAAATAGAAGAATTTAAAGACATGCCACGATGGTCTATAACAGACGGCTTCTAGAGAAGGGTGTCTAAACGGAGATACCACAAAGCAATGTGGAAAACAGGGAATATACCAATGATAATTGTGTTTCCTTCATTTTATAACTAAACCTATGATAAGAAGAACCTTCAGGGAGAACAGTCCATCGTTGCAGAGAAGGCATGGCAGCAGCAGAAGCAGGAGACAGCATGTCTTGTGCATCTGTGGGCAAGCAGAGACAGACGAATGTGGACAATCGTCTGGCTGTCTGCTTTTCTCTTTTTATTCAACCTCGGACCTCAGCCCTTGCAATGCCACTTCCCACATTCGGGTATAGTATTCTCATTTAAACCTCTCTGGAAACACTTTAATAGACAAAGTGTGTCTCATAAACAACTTCAAATCCAGTTGACACTGAAGAGCAAACATCACTATCCATCCCTTTGTCAATATGGTACCCAAATTTATCACTTTAAATCATAATGTTCCATCCTTGCCCTTAAATTCTATTTTCATCTCAATAATGCAAAATTAATTTAGTCTATCGCTGAAAAATTACTGAACTCTTAACAACAACTAAAACATTTAAAAGTCCAGGTGGTGCTGGAGAGATAATTCCAATAGGTAAGAGCATTTTCTCTTCCTCCAGGTGACCCACATTTGATTCCCAGCACCCACATGTGGCTTACAACCATCTCCAACTATGGTTCCAGGGGATCTGATGCTCTCCTCTGGCCTCTGAGACCATCAGGCACACATGTGGCATGCAAACATTCATGCGGGCAAAACACTCATACATAAAATATTTGTTTGAAAGATGCTCAGCTATAGAGTCTCTAATGAAACTCACGTAAGCTCTGAACTGTGAGCTTGTTGTAGAATTATCTGAGATGAGAGACCTACATCCACTTGGTCTGTAAGCATGTCTCTGGGGGATTGTCTTGACAGCTTAACTCATGTGGAACACCCCAGCCTAGTGGTAGGTGGCACAATTCTGTATTAGCGGTGTATGAGTAGAGAAAGCCAGCTGATCACTACACAGGCAAGATGTCTACATGCTATAAATAAAAGACTGTGTTGGCCATTGCAGGCATCATAAAAATAGACAAAACAACCAGAACCTTACCCTTTGATAATAACTTTTAGTAACAGTTACTTTTGTCAATGCTAAAACCAATATCAGACAAGATGTAACTTAAGGAAGAAAGATTTGTTTAGATGTAATGCTTAAGAAAATATAGTCAATCACTGCAGAAAAGGTGGGTAATGGGGATGAGAAGCTGCTTGCTCACATCATAGTGCACCAAGAAACAGGTAGCATTGGATGCTGGTGCTCAGCTGGATTATTCTTAATCCAGATCTGAGCCCAAGGGATGGAGCTGCCAATATTTAAGAAAGATCCTTGTCTTCAGTTAATGCTCTCTGCTGATGCCCTCACTGACACTCCAAGGTGTATCTCATTCATTTCCTAGTCATTCATTAGTCCTATAAAGCAGAAAATGAAACTTAATCACCACACTGTTTAAAATATCAATCCCCAATCTGTCTATTAACAAAGCCCTCTAATTATCATTTAACTAACCAGTTTATCACTGTATTATGGCAACATGATACATCAAAAAATTACAAAACACTGTTAGCATCAGTTGTAACAAAGGAACAAAGGAAGGCGTATACAGATTTGAGAAGAGGCTTGGTAAACACATTCAAATGTTCTAGCTAAATAAGCACCTGCAAAGTTCAAGTTTCTGGAATAGATAAGACAGCACAGAAAAAAAAAAAAAAAAAAAAAAAAACTCTCCAGTTGTTTCTTCACCAAGGATCTAGCAACAAGGTCAATTGGATTCAGCTTTTTTCTGAAGGCGGTTCAGTGCCATATGACACAAGCAAAGCCCCTGAACACACACACACCCTCAGTCTGCCTCACCTCTAATATCATGTGATTCAGTTTTGATATTTAAGTCAAAGATGACTCAGTTGGACTCTAGTTTTACTTACCAGCTGTATGACACGAGCTTGAGCAAATGATCCATGTACTCTAAGCCCCATTTTGGTGAAGTAAGTAGAGAAAACCTTATAGCATTCACTTGTGGTAAGAACTCAACACAATAACAGACTAAACATCTAGTGTGTGCCTTCCACAAAACATGGTGATAAACTACAGTCAGTCATTCAAAAGCAAGGATACATTTTAGTAAGTATATCAGTGGATAATTTTTTTGCAAGTGTCGTGGATTTGTATATATGGGTTGCTACTGGCAAAATCCAACATACTGCTTTACAACTTTCTCTTTTGCCTTTTGGTCCTTTGTTGGTTTGTTTGTTTGTTTTAAGGAAGGGTCATTATTATTATGTGGCCTAGACTAGCCTTGACTTTACTGTATAGCAAAGGCTGACTTCATACTTACAGCAGTCTTTCTACTTCAACCTCCCAAGTGCTGGACTGACAAGCATGTGCCACTATACCCAGCTTCTAAAGTAAACTTTTTATATATGTACAAAGAGTAGGCCATAAAATAGCAACTAAAAATAGATAATGTGTAAGCCCGTAACATATTTATTTATTATTGAGTAGTGTATATCACTCATAATCTTTTTTTAATTATGTGCATATAGAAGGGAATAATTTGGACATGATAACAGCAACAGAGGCATCCTAGATGGGGTGGGAATTGCAGATGTTTGTAAACTGCTAGACAAGGGTGCGAGGAATTAGCCTTCTGTGAGAGCAATAAACATTCTTAACCACAGACCCACCTCTCCAGCCTTGTGTACTGTCGTTAATTTTATGTGGTATACTTTTACATGATTAGCCATGCAGTGAGATGTTTATATTAGCATGACCAACAACATGTGTTTGAATGATAAAGTGTGACAAGTACTGTCTAGACAATACAAATTCAGTCTCATTATACTCTTATGGAATTAAGGCTGGAGTAAGAAAGACACGAGTGACGAGTGCTTACTGCCCTTCCAGGGGACCTGAGTTCCGTTCCCAGCACCCATGTCAGTTGGCTCACCACTACCACAGAGCCCACTCATGGCCTCCACAAGCACTACACTACTACACTGTATACACAAGCCCATACATGTTAAAAAAAAAATCAAATAAAGTGTTTTTAATAAGTACTGGGATCATTGTCACGTTAGTGGTTTCCCAGCATCTACATGGTTAGCCAGTATATGAGTATATCATCATTCTCTCGTCTCATTAAAGTAATTGAAGAATGAATAAAGGACAGTTTGTAATATTTTAAATAATTTGTTCTCAAGATAAGATATACTTACTGAGTTTTCCAATGAAATAAATAGTTCACTAAAATCTTAAGACTCTATAGAACTGAATCTCTCTCTCTCTCTCTCTCTCTCTCTCTCTCTCTCTCTCTCTCTGTATGTGTGTGTGTGCACATGTGTGTGTTGCATGTGCATGTGCGTGTTCATGTGTGTGTGTGTGTGTGTGTGTGTGTGTGTGTGTGTGTGAATGATGGGTTTCAGGAGGTAACAATGGGCCTGAGACTCTTCGCAAAAGTTTTCCAAGAATTAAACATTTTCCACCCTGACTCTGTACTTAATTTTCCCAATCTCTTCACTGCAAATGCCAACTCCCATGCCCATGAGAACACATTGTGCTGTGAGGCGTCAGGGGCAATAAAATTTATCACAACAAAACAATAATGGTTCTATGACACACTGGAATAAATAGACTAGGCTGTTCCCTGCTACACCCAACAGGTCTTTGATGCTGGCATTCAGTCCCACTTCCTGGAATCCTGGCCAATAAGTAAGTAATACCCTGGCCACCCAGTGTCCTTACGTCAGCCTATGTAAAAGCCACTTTAGGAGAAAAAAGTTCACCCTTGCCAACTCCCCGACCCCTTTCTCTTTTCTCCCTCTTCCCCTTCTTCTTCTCTTTCTCTCTTTTCCTATTTTTCCCCTTCTTCCCTTCTCCCTTTCCTGTCTTTAATAAAAGCCTGCCTGTGAGCAAGTTTTTCACGAGTCTCCCACTCACAATGACTGCCACCACCTTGTCCACCACCTTGTCTGCATGGTCCGTCACCCTCACACACCATGGGATCCCTGACTTCCACTCACCAAGATCTCTCTCTCTCTCTCTCTCTCTCTCTCTCTCTCTCTCTCTCTCTCTCTCTCTCTCTCTCTCTCTCTCACAGCATACGGTGGTTCTAGCTTCTCCATGATTCACCAGATACACCAAAGGGGTGGGGCAAGTTCATATCTTAGTTTATTTGAAATCCATTAGAGACATGCAGTGAATAGGTGCCTACTTGCCAGAACTCTCAAGTCCTTCTCAAAAGACTTTTTGGAAAATGCAAGTTGTTGCCTTGTGTAACAGGAGGTTTCTGGCCTGGCCTAGTGCTAATGTTCAGGCAGAGGTCCAGGCCTGCCCACCACTGCTTAGGCCTCCCAAAATGACTCAGACATTTATATTAATTTCATGCTGTTTGGCCTATGTCTCAGGCATATTGCTATCCAGCTCTTTCATCTAAATTCAACCCATTTCCATTCATCTGTCCTGACACATGGCCCATGGCTCACCTGTGTTAGTTTACTTGATTCTTGGATCGTGTCTCTGTCTGACTCTGTCTGCCCTCCTTCTTCTACCTATGCTCCGATTTCCCACCTACTGCTAAGGTGCCTGTTGTGGCCAAAACAGTTCCTTTATTCACAGCATATAGAAAGACATTCCCATATCAGCCTAATCCATACCAAAAGAATCAGAAGTAACTCTAGGGCTAGAGTTTTCAATGCCTTCTAAAAACTTTCTGCAAGCAATCCTGATATGTACTTAAGTTTGGAAAATTATTGACCTACACAGATCTCTGAGGTTTACATCACAAAGCCTTTTCTGTTTTGTCACATCCATTTTTTGAAAAAAAAATTTACCATTGTATTGATGAGAAATGTGTAAATATGAAGTAGGATCAAATCTTGAGAGTCCCCTCCCCCAGTAAGTTTTAATCACTCCTGCTGCCCCACAGCACAGTGTCCCTCATGGGCAGGGAAGAAGTTATGAAAACCAAGTATAGAGTTAGGGAGGAAAATGTTAAGTTCTTAGAAAGCTTATGCAAAAAGCCTTGGGCCCTTTGCTTCCCCCTAAAACCCATTTTCTTAAATATCTATGAAACTCGATCTATTGTTAAAGTCACTCTTGCCCAGAAGATGAATGGCATTTTCTGCTTGAGTTTAAGAATGAAATCTTTGCCCTTTCCTACTGCATTTTACCATGAAAATTAAAGTTAAGCATCCTAATGGAGAACAGGGGGTTCATTTTATATTTAATAATTAAACTTATGAAGATTATGAACCAAAAACTCTTCAGTATATTAGATAGTAAAAGTGCAAAAGAATTGTTCTTCAGACTAATGCACCATCATTATTTGAAAGTAAGCGTTTTTATGGAGGGTTTTTACAATTCAAATACCAGCTCCTTTATCCCCTATAGCTGCAAAAATGAGACTTGTCCTTTTGTTGCGAATAATTTCCACGTGAAAGAACCACAGTCCGGGTGAGGAAAGCATTGCCCCTAAAGATCCTAAAGAGAAGACTGATTCATTCTTTGACATTTGGGTTTCTTGTGTATTTATTAAAAATTATACCATTTTAGTGGACTGGGTTTTAACAAATGTCAACCTCAAGCATTTTCACAATTTTAGAAAACCAATTCCACACATCAGCCTGTTCCTTATTCATGCCTCCAATTCTTAGATAGCCTGAGGAGAGTGCCCTGAACAGTCATGAGTCCCCATTGAGCTTATGTTAAAGAAGACTGTATATTTCCTAATGCTCCCATTAAAGATGGTTCTTCATTATTGCACTATTTTATATTTCCTGTGTGTTTTCCCTTCACAAATGAGAACTATTAATTTTTAGTTTTGTTGTTTTATATTTAATTAAATTCCTAAAATATTCATTTCTGGAAAAAGTCTGTATTTCATAAGGTTTAAGGTCACTGGTCTTTAACCACAATTACCCCTTATTTTCCATTCCTGAGTCTTCTTTATAACGGGTGTCAATCTGAAGATTTTCTTATCTGAAGAAAGCCTTCAAGATGGATGTTTCTGTTTCTATCACTCATAGTGGAGTAATGTTGTAGAGGAAGGGTACAAAGTAGGGACTGAAAAATCAAACAATATATGAAAAAAGTCAGTTGGCAGAGAAAGACTGGAAGGCATTCCACCATGTTCCATACAACACATGGAGCATGCTGCATTGGGTATTTTTCTGTTGTTGTGATAAAATATGACCAAAATCAACTTAAGAAAAAGAGTTCATTTTGGCTTATGGTTACAAATGGGTAGAGTCCATGATGGAGAGGAATGTATGGTGTAGTATTTTAAATAGAAATGTCCTCATAGGCTCATTTAAATGCTTCATCCAGTTGGTAGAACTGTTTGAGAAGGATCATGAGGTGTGGCTTTGTTGGAGGAGTGTCACTGACTTGGACTTTGAGGTTCAAAAAGCCCACATCTTTCAGAGTTAGTTCTCTCTGCCTCCTTGAATATGGATATAAGCTCTCAGATACTGCTCCAAAGCCGCATCTGCCTGATGCTATGATGATCATGAACTCACCCTCTGAAATGTAAGTCTGAACAAACTTTTGTCTCAAGTGCTTTGATCATGTTGCCTTCACACCAATAGAAAAGTAACTAAGATACATGGCACAGCAGCAGAAGCAAGACTCCACATTTTCATCCACATGTAGGAAGCAGACAGTAAAAACAGGAAGTAGGAGGAAGGCTAAAAACACAACACACTCTCTCCAGGGGCATACTTCCTCCAGCAAGACTATACTTCCTAAAGGCTCCATAACCTCCCCAAACAGCACCACCAACTGGGGACCAAATATTCAAATGCTTGAGCCTATGGGAGATGTTTATCATGCAAGCTACACCACAAATGCCCAAACTTATTTTCAGAGAAAGACTGAAAGCCCTTCTTCCCCTGGACTTCATGTAATAGACTGAGTATGAGAAACACTTATAAAACACAAATGGGGGAAGAGATACAAGGGGGAGGTAAGTGGAGCGTGTTGTAAATGTCCTGTAAAACATCATGAAGCTCATAAAACACTACTGTTAAGTTTATACTTTACCTTCAGCTCACTAGCCACTCTCCTTGAAAGCATGCTCTCTTTTGTCTTAGTCAGTGTTCTATTGCTGTGAAGAAACAGCATGATCATGGCAACTCTTAAAAAAGAAAGCATTTAATTGGGGATTAACTAAATGCTTACCATTTCAGAGATTTAGTCCATTGTCATCATGGCAAGAAGCATGGTGGCATGCAGGCAGACATGGAAAGTAGCTGAGAGTTCTACATCTGGATCCACAAACAGCAGGAAAAGAGAGACACTGGGACTGGCTTGAGCTTTTAAAACCACAAAGCCCACCCCCATGACACACTTCCTCCAACAAGGCCATGCCTCTTTCCAAGTAGCACCATTCCTTAGTAATGAAGCGTTCAAATCTATGAGCCTATGAGGCCATTCTCATTCAAACCTCCACACCCTTTCTTAATGACATGATTTTTTCCTATATCTAGCCATGTGTCCCTGGTACAGTTCTTTACACTGGAACGCAAGAACTTAGATATTCTAACAGTTGACTGTTGGGACATTTTGGGACACTCCCAGAACTTAGATCTGTCCACATTACTAGATTCTCAAATATGCTATTTATTTACAAATTTAAAAGTTATATTTTCCATTACTTAGTTCTGTTTTATATGTCTTTCCCCTTTTTTGTTGAAAATAGATCCTTCTCCTGTACAATACATGCTGACCACAGTTTCTCCTCCCTCCGTTCCTCCCAGATTCCTACAATTTTCTTCTCCCCCGGATACACTAACCCACCATTTCCTCTTCAGAAAAGAGCAGGCCTCCAAAAGATAACAGCAAAACACGACAAAACAAAATACAATAAGGCACGGCTGTGGTGATATTTTGTTTGTCTTCTAACAAATAAAGTTTGCCTGGAGATGAGAGGGCAGATTGGCTACTAGTTAACCATAGTGGCCAGGCAGTAGTGGCCCACATCTCTAATCCAAGCACTTGGGAGGAGGAAGCAGGAAGATGAGGACTTCAAGGCCACCCTGGGCTATAGGAGATTGATCCAGTCTAAAAGAGAAGCAGAGGTAGTCAGTGGAGGTTCAGGCCTCTAATCCCAGCACTAAAGGGGTGAAGACAGGCTGGGCAGGGAGACGAATACAAGGCAGAAGGAGACAGGAGTACACCCTTTCAAGGTGGGAAGTAATAGAGGAAAGAGGAGGCTGTGGATGTTCCTCTGTCTCTCTCATCTTTTGCCATTTGCCCTAATATTTGACTCTGGGTTTTTATCATTAATACCAATTAAAGTGTGTGATACATGAGGCAAAAGCCCTCATATTTTTAGGGCTGAACAGGGCAACCCAATAGGAGGAAAAGAATTCCAAGAGTAGGCACAAGAGTCAGAGACACACCCACTCCCACTGTTAAAGTAACACAAAAATACCAAACTGATAACCATAACATACATGTAGTGGACCTGGTGCAGACGCATGCAGGTCCCCTGCTTGCAGTGTCTGTGGGTCCATATGAATTCTGCTGCATGTTCTCCCAGTGCTCTATATCCCCTCTGTCTACTATAATTTCTCCTTCCTCCCTTCAGCTGGGTTCTCAGAGCTCCTAGGGAAGATAGTATTCTTGTCTGTAAGATTATATTGTATTTCAAAGTACTGAATCAGAGCCTGACATACGCTTCTTGAGTTGTGTAAGTTACACAAAGAATACCAGTATATTAATTTGGGTTCTCTAGAATAATAGAACTTACAGAATTAATATGTATTTATAAGGGGACTTATATATTAGAATAACTTACAGGCTGTGGTCCAGCTAATCCAACAATGGTTGGCTGTGAATGGAAAGTCCAAGAATCTAGGAGCTGCTCATCCACAAGACTGAATGTCTTAGCTGGCCTTCGGTATACTCTGGAATAAAAAAAAAAAAAAAAAAAAAAAAAAAAAAAAAAAAAAAAAAAAAAAAAAAAAAAAAAAAAAAGTAGGTTCCCAATGATGTAATGTCCTTGAGAGCAAGATGAGGTCAAGTAGGCAAAAAGCAAAAGCATCCTTCTTCCATGCTCTTACATAGGCTTGCAACAGAAGGTATGTCTCAGATTAAAGGCATGTGTCTTTCTGCCTCAAAGATCTGGATTAGGAATGGATCTTCCCAGGAAAGCTGGCCCTGTCCCTCACCTCTGCAGCACTCAAGAGAAATAGCCCTACACTCTGACCAGACAGCATAGCAAAACTGACCCTGTTGATGGATGAGCCGGCCCTGATAGCTGGCTCAGGCCCCCTCATCTAACAAGGGCAATAGAAAGAGACACTCTCCTTCTAACCCCTCAATAACTGTGGTGTGCAGGAGGACTGACCTCTGGAGTGTGAGCAGAAGAACTGTTGCTGTCCCTTACCACTTGAGAGGGTAAACTCTGTACCTCACATGGGCAACACAGTAAAACTGGCCCTGGTATAGGTATATGTGAGCAGCCCAAGGGCATAAAAGAAGAACCACTCCACCTCTTGATGCATGCTACATATGGTAAGCTAGCCAGGGAGGTGCTGAAGAGCTGACACTGATGAGGAGGATGAAGGAGAACTAGCAAGCTGACAAACCCAATTACCACCTAGGCCCAGAACCAGTGCTGTAAGTTGGCCCATCCTAACATCCACCCCATCTATGAATTACTGGAGCATCCAAAGCTACAGAATCTCCCTGACACAGGACAAAAACATGATGTCCAAGAGGAGTCCTAGTGAGGGCTCAGAAGAAGCCAGAGGCCTCAAACCAGACCAATGACTCATTGCAATGAATACTTATAAATAAAGTTATATGCACTAAACGGTACACTATTTGACTCACTGTGTTACACTACAGATGCCCTGAAGAATTATTTTTTTCTTTTATTTTTCCTTCTCCTTTAATTTTTATTTTCTTTTGTTGGGGGTGGGGATAATTGCAGGGGCAGAGGACGGATTCAATGGAGAGGAGCTGAATGGTATAGGGATGCACAATATGAAATCCATAATCAATAAAAAGGGGTTTTTAAGTGGTTCTTCCTTTTTAACAGTAAGCAAAATCTCTCACAGGAGTGACCTCGGTTTCTGAATTTTAACCAGTTCCAGCTGTGTTCAAGTTGACAACCAGGAATAGCCATCACAGCCGGCCTCTCCTTGATTTTTTTTTTTTAATTCTAGTTTTCAGAAAAGTAGTAGTAAAATGTAATTACTTTTAAATCAGATATTCCAAGATTCTAATGCCAACTCTGTTGCACAAATAAAGGAAACTCAGAGCCAGATCTCTGGGAAAGGCTGAGACATCAAAGAGAGGAAACACCACAGTCAGATCTCACCCAGCTGTCTTCCAGCTTCCTCAGCCTGTTCTGTCTTTCTATGCCTGCCTTAAATATCCTCTTCACCCAGTTGTTTCACATCCAGGTTAAGATTAAAGGTGTGGCACCACCACTGCCTGCCTGGGAGCCTGGAACCCCCTCTGTAAACTAAACTTTCCTCAAACTCAGATTTGCTGGGATTATGTCAAAATTTAAAAAAGAATGTTATAGCTAACATAAGAAAAACCATATTCAATAGGTATAATAATTATATACAACATATACAAAAAATAAAAGAGTAATGTCCAGTTCATTAACAATTGACAATTCAAAAAAATTCCATAAATTATCCTATTTTAGTGAGTTCAAAGGATTATACCTAATTCACTTTCTTTCTAACTTGTATTACTAACTAAAAACTATTATTTTGATGTCTCTTAAACTTATACACTTTAACTTTGAAGTTTCTTTTCTAAAACTGTCACTAGACAACTGTAACTATAACTATCTCATCTTCAACTACCTCAGAGACCCAAGAATAAAATAATATTAACTAACTAAATATCATGGTCAAGCAAGCAACTTCTTAAAAAATGTAAAAAATGAAACAGCTGGCTTCCATGGTTCTTCTGTATCACTGAAGTACCCATCTTTGGCCTACATGCCTAACATGTCTGACAGACTTCTCTGTGAAGCAGGATATTCTCAAAGACCTTGTTACCTTGTCTTGGCAAGGTTCGGTAATTCTCTTGTGGATGTGTCTCCTGCTTGTCCAATTTGAACATCATACTTCAGCTCAAGGCAAGATTACTTTCTTGCCCAGTGGCTAACTTTCATTACAAAGAAGATCAACTGTGTATGGAGTTTCTCTGATGTCCATAATCATCTCTGAAGCAGATTGGTGCTACCAGGAGCAGTTGTCCCATTATTATAAAAATAATAACAACCTATGTTATTAAATGCCATATTCTATAGATCTCTGAAGTGCTTGAAGAAGACCTGTTCATCTAAAATATATCTTTTTGATCTTGAAAACATATCTTATATGTCTATGTTTGAATGTAATGCCCAACTGCTAACTTGCATTACTCTATATCCTAATTAGTTGGTAATAAAAACTTTCATGGACTAGAAATTTGTATTACATTGTTAGATGAGCTGAATAAGTATAATATGTTGAACAAGCATAGAAATATATGTACAGTAACAAAATTAGTCTCAATATATACAATTTGTATACAATATACAAAAGTCCAATCCAATGTAAAATATTTAAAGCTAGTAATTCCTTTTTAAAAGAAGATTCAATAATTTACCCTTGTATCCTATTATATCTGTATCCCATTTTTCTTTCTTTCTTACTTTTTGACAAGAATCTTGAATCTAATTGCTCTTAACTTTTTTCAAACCATAACCAATAACAATTTTTAACTAATTAACCTAAACAATGACAATCATCCATAAGCCACTGAAAGACCAAACCACACACCCCAGCTCTTGGGAATGTGTGGACTGTGTTCTTAAATTTACTTCCTGCTGTCTGGGGGCAAAGGCATCTTTAGAGAATCCTGAAAAGTTTTGCTAAATGTCAAGTCTTGAAATAAGTAGCTGTGTCATTTGTTGTCCAGTCTCTGCATAACAGGAAAATGCATGGCTTGTCTCAAGTTCTGGCTATAGGAGTCTGTGAAGCTGATTCATCTCAGCGAGCCACTTTGAAATTGTCCTGAGAAGTTTGTAGTCCAAATCTGATCTTTGGTTGGTGTTTGTCAGCCTAGTGGATTTGTCACAATCCATGTGAAATCATCATTGTGGTGCCCTATCTTCCTTTTGGTTACTTCAAGTTCACAATTAGGCATTGCCAAAAAATCACTGCAAAAAACTGATAAGAGACCAAGACCCAGCACAATGTACCGGAAGCTAAATATATAACTATTTACTCAGCATAGGATTAGTAACAATAGAATAGTCCCTTATTTTTAGTTATTCTTCTGTCCAGTATTAGGTGGCTCTTCTGATATAATACAGAGATTTTGTATTTTCCTTTAACAAGTATGCTTGAGTTTAGAGAAGGAGAGAGCCACACTCCAACTCTAAAGCCAGCTTTAAATTATAACTAAACTGGGACTTCAACTTACAAAAAAAGGGGGGGGATATATAAAGGTTAAGCAATGATATTTTACCCTATGGAGTACCCTGGTACCAATAGGTCTGATATTCTTTTGCTTGTAAATTTTTCTGGATAGCCTCCCTTCTGCTTTAGATCTCTAGATGTCCAAGATATTTAACTTCTTGAAGATGGGAATTTCTAGTTTTCTGTAAAGACAAAAACAAAAACCTGCCCCAGCCCTTTGTTTTTTCTTACAACTTAAAGAATTGTAATATGAGTGGATGAGCCATCAATTATTATTTTCATGAAGTTTCTCTGGCTCAAATAGATTCTTTATTAATTTTGATGCTACCTATAATTTTTCTTCACCTGTGGAAACAAAAGCAAAGCCCCTTCCCCAATGTAACACATATCCTGGCTTCCATTCAGAAGTTTGTACATCTTTGAAGTAGACAGGCTGATTTAGTTCAGCTGTTTTTTCTATAATCCAATGCCTTTCAGCAGCTGTTGTTCCTTTCTCATTAGCATTGAGAAAATTCAAAGTTAATAAAGCATTATATAGTCTATCTCTAGAGGTCTTTGTTATTCCTTTCTGTTTATTTAGCATATCCTTTAGAGTTCAATTTGATCTCTTCTATGACTGGATTGCCCTGTAGAATTGTGTGATATTCCTGTAATAGGCTTTATATTATAATAAGCAAAAAATAGTTTCATTTTACTAGAGACATATGCTAAAACATTGTCAGTCTTAATTTGTACAGGTATTCCTATGATGCCCTTAACTTCTAGCAAATGTGTAATTACAGAATCAGCCTTTTCTGAACTCAAAGCAGTTCCCCATTGTAATCCTGAAAACATATCTATTTTATGATATACATATCTTAATTTTCCAAATTCTGTAAAATGAAGTACATCCATCTTTCATCCAGATTTCATTTCTATGTATACCTTTGTCAATGGAGTTTGGTTATAGAAAGAACAGGT
Organism: Phyllotis vaccarum; assembly: GCA_033318265.1. Classification (NCBI taxonomy): domain Eukaryota; kingdom Metazoa; phylum Chordata; class Mammalia; order Rodentia; family Cricetidae; genus Phyllotis; species Phyllotis vaccarum. The sequence continues at coordinate 38,376,333 of JARWLC010000006.1, forward strand.
GGGACACCTTTTTACAATTTCTTTGACTTGTTGCCAAGTGATAGAGAAGTCTTTTTTCAATCCTTTGCTATTGATGTGATGCTTTTTATGAAACTCTGAGGCATCTAGTACATTTCCTACTAATAATTTATCAATTTCATCATTACGTTAATCTAAAGGACCTGGCAGACCCATTTGGGATCAAATGTGTGTTATATAGAAGGAATGATTTATAGTCCTGATTATTTCTTGTAACATAATAAATAACAAAGCTAATTCTGATTCATCATTAATAAAATCAGCCATTCCAATATGTAGAACAACTCTTTCTGCGTACTGGGAGTCAGTGACTATGTTAAGAGGTTTGGTAAAATCCATTAATACTATTACGATATCACATACTTCTGACTTTTGAACAGAATAATAAGGGCTTTGAGCCACTTTATTTATATATTCTGATTTGTAATCTGCCTTTCCCGATTTGTTTGCATCAGTATAAAATGTAGGGGCTCCAGAAATTGGTTTATCTCATACAATACAAGAGAGAATCCAATTTGTTTTTTTTTTAGAAATTCAATTCTTCTACTTTGAGGATATTTGTTGTTAATATCTCCCCAAAAAAATTACTGCAGGCTCTTTGCTAAGGTTCACTTTCTACCCATAATTGGTCAATTTCTTCATTAGTTAAAGGTAAAACAGTTTCTGCTAGGTCCATTCCTGTCAATTGACGAAGTCTTAATTTTTTTAAAAAAAAAAATCAGTTCAGAAATATTTTCCACATATATCTTTAATTTCTTGCTCGGTTTATGTGGGGAAAAAATATTCATTCCAATATAACATTTTCCCTTTGCATTAAAATTACTGTAGGAGAATGCTTAGAGGGCAAAATAAATAGAATGCAATTAAGGTCTGGATCCACATGATCCACATGTGCATCCTGTAATTTCTTTTCTACCAAAGCCAATTCTCTCTCAGCTTCAGGTCACAATTCTCTCATACTATTTAAGTCCTTGTCACCATTTAAGGCTTTGAACAAATTATCCAGTTCATCATTTTTAATTCCAATAGTGGATCATAAATTGGCAATGTCTCCTAGTAGTCTTTGAAAATCATTAAGTGTCTTCTATCTCTTCTGTTTTGTACCTGTTGGGGTCTGATTTTTTGTTGGACTATTTTGTAGCCTAAATAATTAATGGAATCCCCTCTGTACTTTTTCTGGAACAATTTGTAATCCCCAAGCCGGCAAAAAAAATTTTACTTCTTCAGACATTTTTTCTAAGGTATCAATATTTGAATCGGCCAACAAGATGTCACTCATGTAATGATAAATTATAGATTGTGGGAATTTGTTATGTATTTATTCTAACAGCTTTGTACAAAATACTGGCACAAAGTGGGGTTATTCAGCATTCCTTGAGGGAGTACCCCCCACTGATATCTATTTACAGGCTGAGAATTATTATAAGTGGGCACTGTAAAGGCAAATTTTTCCCTTTTCTGGTCTCTACAAGCACCTGTGCATTTGTGCACACACATATTTTATTCTTAAAAATAAAACTAAAGCCTGAAGAGAAGGCTCAGAGGTTAAGAGCACTGGAGGCTCTCCCAGAGGAGCTGTATTTGATTCCCAGAACCCACTCGGTAGCCACCACTTGGCTTACAACTCTCTATAACTTTAGTTTCTGGAGATATGATGCCTTCTTTTGGCCACTGAGAACTACACACACATGGTACACAGACATACATACAGGTAAAGCACTCATATAATATTAAAATAAGGGGGAAATAAAATATTTTTCAGAAGAGACTATTAGATGTAACTATGTTCTACTATTAAAAAGTATGCATGTGTGGGATAATGTTCTTTTACACTGTAAAGATGTGATATTGTATTGGTTTACTAAAATGCTGATTAGCCAGTAGTCAGGCAGGAAGAATAGGTGGGGTGACCAGACTAAGAATTGCAGAAAGAGGAAAGAGAACAGGAGATACCAGCCTACAAAGAGGAGTCAAGATGAGAACACTGCAGTGAGAAAAAGTACCAAGTCATGTGACTAAACATAAATAGAATTATGGGTTAGTTTAAGAGTAAGAACTAGTTAGTAATACGCTTGACCTACTGACCCAGAAGTTACTGTAATATTAAGCCACTAAGTTAGTTATTTCTTAAGCAGCTGCAGGACTGGCTGGGTGAGTCAGAGAAACTTCTAACGCCATGTATGAACTGGGATAATAGAATTTCAATAGTAGAAAATAATGTCTTTGGTGCTTTCATAAACAGTTCTTTTGAATAATTTCCTTTATTTTTATTTTATATATGTGGTGTTTTGCCTACATGTTTGTGCATCATGTGCATTCAAAGTCCAAAAGATGGAGTCAGACCCCCGAACTGGAGTTACAGATGTTTGTGAGCTACCACGTGGGTGCTGAGACTCCCACCTGGGATCTCCAAAGAACAGTCAGTTCTCTTAACCACTCACCATCTCTCCAGTCTTCCATAATCAACTTCTTACATAGGATATAATTTATTTTTAAATGAACACAGACTTCTAAGTCACATGTGAGTTCTAAAGTTTTAATTTAACTTCAAATTTCTTAGAATAAAAAAAATCACAAACATAAAACTTGAAGAAACAGGGGGACACAAGAGAGAAGGAAAGAACCAAAAGAAGGGAACAAGAGCTAAATCTTATCATGAAAGGGTCTGGGATTAAAATCAGTTATTAAAGGCAAAGTTCACATTGGAAGATTACTTTGAGATACAGGCATTGTAAGGGTCCTGAAAGGCATCAACCAGAAATGCAGCGTAGCTGGAGAACTCTTGCCTCAATGTGGGAGGTACTGGGCCCAGTCTCCAGCACCAAGAAAACTTAAAGTTCAAAAAAAAAAATAAAGAAAGAAATGCCCATTGTGGGGATTTAATAAAGTTTCAGAAGTTTTGGAGATACTAGAGAGAGTAAACACCACAGTCAAATCTTACCCAGCTTTCTTCTAGCTTCCTCAGCCTCGATTCCCTTGGAATGGATTTCTCTGTGTTTGAATCCCAACTTAAATATTAAGGCGTGGCCCCACCACACCTGCTTGGGAGCCTGGAATTCCTTCTATAATCTGAAGTGACCTGACTCAGTTAGGATTAAGGGTGTAGGTCACCACTCCCAGGATACTCCCTGTGCTGGGATTAAAGGTTTGAATCACCACTCTGATTTTCCTAGACTGACTGGGGTTAGAGCTCTGGGACTTCTGGAGCTTTTACTAACCCCCCCACACACACACACACACATAGACTGTGGGTAGATTCCCTCTGATAACTCTTTATCCTTAATCTAACCCATGACTCTTATTCTGTTCTGCCATGTGGCTCGGTACCTTTTCTCAGAGTAACATAGTTGTCCTCTGCTTCTTCTGGCTTCTTTGGCAACTCTGGAGTCTTTGGCATTTCTGCCCTGTTCTTCCTGTTCCCAGAGTTTTCTCAATCTGGTAGCCCCGCCCACACTTCCTGTCTGCCTTTGGCCAATCAGCACTTTTTATTAAACCAGTAGGTGGGACAATTATTTACAATGGAATAACCTAATCCCCCTACAAGTTACCACCTTCCTGTGCTGTGTCTCCTACAGACTTTATGCCACTGATGGACAGTTACAAACTTTCTAGATGGTCCACAAATACTAGTCATCCTTAGGACCTAGCTAAAGCTCTTTACCTAATCCTCTTAGGTAGAATTAATCATTTAATTATCTAAAAAACCATAATTGTGTGGTTTTTGTCTCTGTTACAGACTTTGTTTGAATCCTCTTTTGCCCTAAAGAATTATAGTAGAAGATACATACTAAGTAAAATAATATAGCTCTTACATCTGAGGTTGAGTGTCATAATTATATATAATTGGCCTCCAAAACTAGGTTTCAGCTTTTTTGAAACCTTATAATCTTCCATTAAATTCTACAAATTTTTTACACAGAATAATGCAAATATATTTCCCATTTGAATTGAATGATGACTCAGAATCTAGAAATTATTTGAAGCAAGTCTAGGACAGAAGAAAGTATGTTCACTTCCTGAACATCCACCTCCATCTAGGCCCATTCTTGTACTAAACTTTTAAAATAAAAAGATTAAGCAGTGTGTTTTACACCCTTTGAAACTAAAAATCTTAAAGAATGATCTATTTTTGTTTTAATGATTTCTGAGAACTGGATCATACATATCTTATTAGCATATAACTCGGATACTTCAATATAACCAGTTAGTACGTAGTGCTGCTAACAAATGCATTTGAATAAGAGTAAAAAGTCAGTATACATAATTCAAATCCAAAATGCATTAACAGTGGTTTTATTGGCCTGTATCACCAGGAGAATTTCCTCTCCACTTAGTTCACTTGCACTGGCACAGCTTTGGGGAAATTAATCTACAGATAATGCTTTATTTTAAATTGAGCCATGGAGAGAATCCTATATTTCTTATTTATTACCTTATTGTCTTCCATCTGATTTCATAGAAAAAATATTTCCCAATAAACTGCAGTTAAAACTTCAGCAAGAGGGGATCCACGCAGAGAGCTTATTAAATGCTATAGCTGTCTGCACACATAAATACCAAGAATGAGAAAGTCTGCCTTGCTTCCTGAGGAACGTGGCTTTCTATTCACTTCCACTGTTAGGCATACTCCTAGCCCTCAACACGTCCCCAGTCTTTTCAGATTCCCCAGTTCTCCTCTTGCCCCTCCTAAAACTGAGTTCTTCCTGTTTTGATCCAAATATTTGCCAGTTCTAGAAGAACTTGATCTGTATTTGACTGTCTTGTTGCTGCTGGTTTTGTATGTTACACTTAAGGAATAACATGAACACCAAAACTCTTGATGTGTCAAATCTTTTTTCCTCCTCCTTTTCTCACTAACAAAGAATTTATGAAGAGTCAAGAACACCAGCACATATGCTGCTCTTTGCATCTTTTCTCCATAGGCACAGGGAAATTCATTTGAAGAACACACATACTGGTGATTACATTTAAGATTCACTAAGTACTGTGATGACTCTTTATATATGTGAGCTCACCTAATCCTGACAGAAACTTCTACTGGATGGATGGAGGGATGGATGATAGATAGATAGATAGACAGACAGACAGACAGACAGACAGATAGATAGATAGATAGATAGATAGAAATATAATAGATGGATAGAAAAAGATAGGTGGATAATAAATAATAGATGGATAGAGATAAAGAAGGAAAGAAATAAAGAAGGAAGGAAGAAAGGAAGGAAGGAAGGAAGGAAGGAAGGAAGAAAGAAAGAAAGAAAGAAAGAAAGAAAGAAAGAAAGAAAGAAAGAAAGAAAGAAAGAAAGAAAGAAAGAAAGAAAGAAAGAAAGAAAGAAAGAAAGAAAGAAAGAAAGAAAGAAAAGAAAGAAAGAAAGAAAGAAAGAAAGAAAGAAAGAAAGAAAGAAAGAAAGAAAGAAAGAAAATTGGGACATATATGTTAGTTCTCTGGTGCCAGATGAAGCCACTGATAAGTATGGGGTCTGAACCCTGACCATCTGATTGGATCTTACACTTTTTAACCAGAACACTATTCTCCCTCTTTAGAAAACAGGAAAATGAATTATCAAAATTCCAGCTTTAAATGATACTACAATGATTTTTCATAGCTCTGAAGACCTTTTATTTAAATGAGGATTTAATCACATAACACTAAAACTGGAAAGAGGTGGGGAAAAAGCAAAAAGGAATGGTATTGGAAGCTGCTGCTAGTAAAGACAGACCCTGGAGGAGCAGCTGCCTGACAGCCAGGCCAGGGGGTGTATGTTGTCTTGCCATAAGTTTAGCTGATAGTAGCCCACACTATATTGCTTGAACAGCCCTGAAGTAGAATATGCCTGGTCAAAGATGATATTGGTGGCAAGCCAGAAGTCCTGTCTCCTCACAGAGGAAAAGTGGCCTTTTCTAAGTTCTGCTAGCCCGCTTAGACTAGAAACCAAGGGTTCCTTTTGTTTGTTTTCTGGCCAGAGGCCCCCTCTACTGGCACAGCTGCCATTACAGCCTTTCTGATTCACATGGATTCTTTAGAAGGTGATACTTTTCTGGCAGTGGACTGTGCAGAAGTAGAGGAGCGGCCAGCAGTACACAGCTTTCTGCCATCTCAGCTGCTGGCTTGGCTGAAGCATCATTATAAATTTTTTTTCAGGCCAGACACTGTCAAGCATCTACTGTGCAACTTCTGTTTAAATGAGGGACTTTAAGACTGATAAGCCTCCTAGTCCTGATGACCTCAATTAGATCTCTTGTTCCCACATGGTAGAAGGAGAGAGTAAACTTCCACAAGTTGTCCCCTGACCTCCACATGCATGCATGGCATACACGCGCGCGCGCACACACACACACACACACACACACACACACACACACACAAATACAGTGTAGATAAAGGACTAACTTGATTCTTCAGTGTATCCAAGTAAAATGTTGTGCTAGCCCAAGTTAAAAGTGGACCCAAAATGGTAACAGTACCTAAGCTGTAAAGTTTTCCTAACTTGTGCCAAGGAGCAAAAAAAAAAAAAAAAAAAAAAAAAAAAAAAAAAAAAAAAAAAAAAAATTCTATTGACTGCAAAGGAAGTCCCATGGCACTTAAAACTCATGTACACCAGTTGATCATCCTATATTAGGACAGGCATATAGTCCCATGCTGGTTGCCTCTCTGTATGGACATTCAGTCACAGTACAACTGCAAGAGAGTTTCCTCTTAACTATCTCAACTAGTTGTGCTGGCTATTCTTGACTACCTCTGGAATTAACTAAAATCCAAAAATGTAAAGCACACCTGTAAGAAATTTTTGCTTAATTTTTAAGTAGGAAGCTTCACTTCTAATCCAGGAGGCAGGATGACACACCTTTAATGTCGGCCACAACTTCTGCTGGAAGCCTACATGAGAACATGGAAGAAGAAAGCCTTTGCTTTGCCTGCTTGCCCTCACCTTAGTAGCAAAGCCATTTCATCAGTTCAGTCCTTCAGCCTCATTGACTGAGCAACTACTTGATTCTTAGACGTTTTGTTCACAGTCACCCATTGGATTAGCTGGGCCACAGCATGTTAAGTTATTCTAATAAACCCCCTTTCTATACGTAGAGAAAATTTTTATTCTGTAAGTTCTGTTATTCTTGAGAATCCTGACTAATACACTAGTGTTCATTAATTATCAATGACTTCTAAGACAGTAGTAAGAATCGTACTATTAATTTGTTAAAATCTTATATAGATCTAATCATCAGTGCAGGAAACATATACCTGTTTACTAATCATTTGACAATTGACAAAGATCCTTTCCTTAGCCAAACCTAACCTTCTCCTCAACTAGGATTTGACTTTGAACTTCAATGTCTATCTTTGTTGGGTCTTCACCACTGAGTTCTAGCAAGAATCAACTAACTTGGTTTTGAAAGAATCATCACCTTTGCTTTCTGGTAATCTTTCCTCTTCTGTCTGATCAGCCTGGCCTGTCTGCCGCAAGCATACAACAAAGTCAGTTGCCAGCCCGTCCCTTACAACCCTTCTGTTTCCTCCGAGTAATTCCCAAGCACTGGTTCCACTTTGCTTCTTTACTATGGATCTTCACTTGTCTGTATTGCATGTGGAACGCAGGTCAGCTCTGTCCTCTATCTTTCACCAATTATGATCATTATAAATAAAAATTATTTTTATCAGATTAGTGTTACCTCTGAATTGCAAGGCAAAGAAGTAACTTTTTACTAGACTATGCCTATCATATATATATATATATATATATATATATATATATATATATATATTTCAATATATTTGGCCAGTACCTTCAAAGATAGAAAATTATCAAAGTAAGGATTTCACCTTCCCAACTAAGCCACTGAAGTTTAATGGTAAGAAAGCCAATGGTAAGAAAGCCAAGAGATAAATTGGAAACTTGACAAATTCTTTGGGGGTTGTGGAGTCACAAAATAAAAAGATGATAACCAAAATATAACTTACTGAAAAAAATGGAAAATATAAAAGTACTGTAGAGTGGACAAAAACCCTAAGGCTTCTGTTTTAAATTTGGTTTTAGACAATGATGAAAGCCATATACACTGTCAAGGAAAGTCCATCTACCAACATCTGCTTTGTATGTAAACATAAAGGGCTTTGTATGTAAACATAAAGGGCAATAAAGAAAAAAGACCTTGGAGGTGTGGGAGATTGTGTTGTTTCATTGCAAATATTTGTCCCACCCACGGGTTTAATAAAAAGCACTGACTGGCCAAAGGCACGCAGGAAGTGTGGGCAGGGCTACCAGACTAAGAAAACTCTGAGAACAGGAAGCACAGAGCAGAATGCCAGAGAGAAGCCAGAAGAAGCAGAGGACAACTATGCTGCTCTAAGAAAAGGTACCCAGCCGCATGGCTGAACAAGATAAGAGACATGGGTTAGATGAAGGGTAGAGAGCTAGCAAGCTATATGCCTTGGCCTTAGACCGATCAGCCTAAAACAATTGTAAACATCTGTGTGTCTCTGCGGGTCTGCGGGTCAGTGCGTCTGTGAGTCTGAGAGCCTAAAACTTGAGCTTAGGCCCGAAAGTCCAGGACAGAAAGGGAAGGGAATCCAAGAGCCATGAGGAATTACCAAAGGAGTTTCTCACCACAAGATGATTCTAGCACAAGAGACTCTTGTCTGATTCCAGGTTAGGGAATCCCCACAATGTTTACCTAACAGACAATCTGAATCCATGGGGCCTGACTCTGCTACATATCTCCTACCTGTGTCTCTCCCAAGCAGAAATTTTCTTTGTGCTTTCCTAATCCTGCCCCACCTCCACTGAAGAGCAAACTATTTTTCTTCTTGCTTCATGTCAGTGGTCCACAACTACATGCATCCCTCCTTATGAGGGAAGACTGCATCTCATGCAGAAATCTCAAAAATGAAACTAGACACAACAAAGTTGATGGACTGCCTGCCTTAGGGTTGAGCTAAGGTGATACGTTCTATGTACAAGAAGAATGTAAGATGGATCCTATGTGGCCATCAAGGTTAGCAGTGGCAAAGGCTGCTCTATGCTTATCAGAGCCCTCTTTTACTAAGTAACTTCTGGGTCCAAGATGGATCATCTTTTCCTAACCTGTCTTACATTTTATGGAACAGAGTATGACTGCATTTGGCCACTACGATGTATTGAACATGTAACCTTGGCTTGTAAGAGCTCCACGATGTGATTCTTCCTTTCCTATTTACTGACCAGATTCAGGAAGCAGAGAGTTCTAAGACTTTGGGGGTTGTGGAGTCACAAAATAAAACAAAGATCAAAACCCCTGAGCCCTATTATGACAATTAAGAGAGAAAACAAAATATGATGATGGGGAGATGATTAACAAGAAGAGAACTTTTTCTAAAACCTAAGGATATATAATGTCTGTCAAAGCACTAGACAAATGGAGATAGGAAAGAAGGCTATCAAAACTATCAAAATAGAGAAGTCCAAACTGACTCTGATTCAATTCCACTGAAAGAATGAGAGGGGCTTTTCAGCTTCAATTTGTAATAGCATATGTTGCATGAAATAGTGGATCTTATTAATTTCCATACATAAATGCGGTGCACAGTTATTATACACACCCCCATTGCTCTTTCTTATCCCTCTTCTAGTCCATTAATCCCCTTCCTTTTTCTGACTACTTCTATTTTCATGTCTTATTTTTCTTTTTGTGACCCAGTACGTTTCATTAGGATTATTTATAGGCATCTCAGCAGTGGCTACACTACTGAAGAAAATGTCTTACCTTCAGATGGGGGTGGAATATTTCTGATTGGAGGTTTTGTTGTTGTTATTTTTAAGATGAGTCAAGATCTCACTAGCTAGCTCTCAAACTCATTATGTAGACAAGGCTGGTCATGAACTCACAGTGATCTACCTGCATCTGTCTCCCAACTGCTGAGCTTAAAGATGTATACCACCATAACCAAACTCAGAGAGTTTTGAAGAGCTTATAGCAAGAGATCATATACCACGTATGCTTGAAAATCTGTCTTCACCCGAGGAAAAGTAAATCCCCTGTTGTCTTTGCAACAAAAGATAGCTTTATAAACTACTGAGTCTGCTAACCCAATAGAGTCAGACCACACCCTAGATAAAGAATGGAAGAGAAAGGCAATGTCTTCTTTGATTATTCCACCTCAAAACCCTGGTGCTCAAGTCCTTCAGAAAAACAATTCTGTGCTGTAAAACCTCCCAGACATGGGGAACATACTTGTAATTCTAACACTCCAGGCTATAGAGAACACAGTCTATCCTTTATCAAAAGACAGAAGTTAAATATGGCACTACATTTTGAAAGGATAGTGAAATAATTTCCATTCTATTTTGTACAGTGGATGCTTTAAGAAAAATGGTAAGAAATTTGGAAGTTTTCAGTCTAGAAGAAACTTGTCTCAGGCTTCAGCATATTGAACTCATATATTCACATCTGTGTGTGTGTATATATGTGTGTGTGTATATATGTGTGTGTGTGTGTGTGTGTGTGTGTGTACACATGTGTGTGGAGGACACCCAACAAACTATTAAGAAAACAGAACCAAAGGCCCACCAGCAAGCACACAGTGTATAGCTTCAAAATACTAAGAATCCTCAGAGATCAACTACTTTCTACAGAGGTAGAACAAGTCATACACTAAACAGGAATGTGGATGGCTTTGGACCTCTCAGTGCAGCATGCAGACTGGAAACAATTGTCCAATGCCTTCAAAATCCTGAAGGAAAGTGATATTTGCAGTAGAGTTCTATATATAGTTAAACTGTCAACCAAGTGTCAAGATCAAATAAAGATGTCATGTATGCAAACTTTTCACCTGTTCCTGACGCTCTCTTCCTCAGGAACCTAGCTTCAATTATTTAAATGAGAAAGAAGAAACCTTGAGATTAATAAAGAGCATGTATTCAATAAAAATGAAAAGAGGAAATGGAGATATGGCACAACATATCTCCATAACAACAGTGTTATGAGCACTGTTCTTGCAGAAGGCCCAGGTTCAGTTTCTGGCACCCACATGGTGGCTCACAACCATCTATTACTCCAGTTCCATGGTTTGTGATTCCCTCTTCTGGCCCCTGAGGACAGCATGCATGTGTTAAGTTCCTGGCCCGGACTTTCAGGCTCAGCCCTGAGGTTTGGACCCACTTGTAGCTCCGCTGCCACTTAGCACCAAATAATCATACAAAGGCTTATATTAATTCCAGGCTGTTTGGCCTATGGCTCTGGCATATTGCTAGCTAGCTCTTGCTCATAAACTAACCCATGATTCATATCTTGTTTAGCCATGCGGCTCAGTACCTTTTCTCAGAGCAGAATATCAGCTTCTTTCCTCTGTGTCTTGCTAGTCTCTCATCATGGCATCTCTTTGTGTCTCTCTGGCATCTCTGCTCTGCTCTTCTGATCCCAGAATTTTCTTAGTCTGTTAGCCCTGCCCAAATTTTCTGTCTGCCTTTGGCCAATCAGCATTTTTATTAAAACAGTAGGAGGGACAAATATTTGCAACATACCAGAACATACTCCCACAGCAGTTTTCATGGATTCATTGTTTCCTATTAAGCCACACCTCTTTTACTAAGATATTACCTTGAGATTCCAGGATATTGCCTGGTAATTATATAGCAAAAATCAGAGATGCCTTGCATAATCCCACTCCCACATAAAGAAATCTACCTATCTTTCCAGGGAAATGTATACAGAATTTTCAACAGGTTATGTCCCAGTTGGTGGAAGAAAATGTTTCTTTCTGCTCTGCAGTTTCCATGTTCTACTGATTAAACATGTACTTTGGAAAATAAAAGCAATTTTAAAGCCAGTATCATTACAGTTCCGATTTTCTCCTTTACTCATATCAATATGTGTGTGCAATAAAGTAACAGTAGTTTTTCAGGTAATTGTTCAAATGATGAACTAAAAAATAGAAAGAGAGAAAATGTAAAACAAATAACAATGAACTGAGGAAAGAGTGGCTCCACTCCAGATCTGGAACTACAAGCAAATTTTTAAATATAATTTATAAAGAAAGTATTCTAGTTTGCTTTTCTGTTGCTGTTCTGAAAACACCCTAACCAAAAGCAACTTGAGGGTGAAAAGGGTTTATTTGCCTTACACTTCCCAGGTCACAGTGCATCATTGAAGGAAGTTGGAACAGAAAGCCACTCCCTGCCAAGGATGCATAGAGGGAAACATGGAGAATGCTAGCTTGCTTGCTAGCTCACACCTCAGACCCTCCTGCTTGTGGATGGGGCCACCCACCCACATCAGTCAAGACCATCCTTCACAGACATGGCCATGGGCCATTCTGATTTAGGCAAACCCTCAATTGGGACTCTTTTGGATGACTCTAGAATTGTGTCAAAATGACAGCTAAAGTTAACCAGGGCAGAAAGTATCTATTTGGTAGACTTTAAAATTTAATAAATTGTCCAATGGACTATTATTTCCTTGCATTTGTCCAATAGCTGAGTATATAAAAGATGGATGTTGATATACCTCCATAAGCAAGCCTTTCTCTAAGATAGGTTCTAAAAGCATTGGAAATATATTAGCTCATAAAATCAAGCTGCTGTTACTCTTACTTGGGAGCTTACTGAGAAATAAGTTTCTATAAGGTTATAGCATAAATAAAGATAATAGAAAGCATCTTGAGAAGATCACACAAAAAAAGAAGCCATATTTTTCTGCTAATGGGAAAAATCACATTACATGAAGCCTTTCAAGGAAGAGATATATTAAGTGCACCCTGAACTTCAGGATACTATGCCAAGGAAAAGTAAGTCTCTGTGTAAGTTGATTTAAAGTTATTATACCTTGACCTCCCCAATTCCACATTAAATTTATTTCTGCAACTCAGAACTCTAAAGTGAACTCATATCACAGAGAAAAGCTATATTGATCTCAGAACTGCAAATTTCTGATTTAAAAAAAAAAAAATGGATGAACGCGAACTGTAGTTAACAGCAACAAACTCCAGGTCACAGATGTACACCTGGAGCTGTCACTTGCTGACCTTCAGTAAATCCCAGAAACTTTCTCTCCCGTACTACAGCTAAATTAGATGATCTCTAAGACTCCTAGAAATGGCATGGCCTTGTGGCTGGTTGCAATAAGGACTAAGAAGCAAACAGCCTTTTCTAAATGAGTACAACTCACATTCCTCATCTCACATTCTCTTGGTACACAAGGGTCCTTCTCATTGGCCTATTACTTCATCTTTATCCCAACTCTTTCATCACACTCCATTATCCACGAGGCTCTAACAATAACGATGAAGGTGAGCAGTGAACTCTTTCTATGTGAAGTAACATGCAAAGCATTTTTTGATAGTTTATCTAATCCTAGCAATCACTGTATGATACACATAAAAATGTCTTATTTTATGGTCTGTAAACATAGAACATGGAAAGATAGCTTTTCCTTCATCCCTAATGTGGTTATTTGAAAGAAAATGCCTCCCCAAAGGAGTAGTACTGTTAGGAGGTGTGGCTTTGTTTGAGTAAATATGGCCTTGTTGGAGAAAATGTGTCACTGTGGGGGTGGGTTTTGAGGTCCAAGCCACTCCCAGTGACTCAAGCCGCTTCCTGTTACCTGCAAGTCAAGATATAGGGCACTCAGCTCCTTCTCCAGCACCATGTCTGCCTTTGTTCCGTGATGTCACACCATGATGATGTAACCACCCCAATTACATGTTCTTCCTTTATAATAGTTGCTGTAGTCATGGTGTTTCTTCACAGCAATAGAATCTTAAGACAGAAGTTTGTACCAGGGACTGGGGTATTATTGTGATAGGCCTGATCATGTTTTTGTTTGGAGGAATTTGGACATTGATGCTTTTGGTTAGGAAGGCAGTGGAATGCTTTAAGTGCTGTTTAATGGACCATGCCAGCAGGAGCATGGAAGATAACAATGCTGAGAATAATTTAAACTATGGGGGACTGGCTCAAGGGGTTTCAGAGGAGAAGAATTTTAGTATGTTGCCTAAAGATAATTCTTGTAATATTTTTGTGATGAATGTGGCTGCTTTTGACCCTTGTTCAAAGAGTCTGTCTGAGGGTAAAATGAAGAGATTTAGATTAATTCCATTGCCAGAGGAAACCTTAAAACAGCCTAATATAGACTCTGTTGTGTGATTATTAGTGTCCATGCTTATAAAGATTTATAATGAAAAGGGGAATGCTGGAAATAAAAAGAGCATCAGGATGTGCAATGGAGCTAGGTCTTGTGTTCAAGGAAATAAACAAAATGTGAAATGGGATAAAGGGAGTGGTGGCCTCAGGGCAAGATCCCACCCAGCTAAATGTCCAACTAATAAAAAGAAACTTAGAAAAAGTTTAGAGCTTGGTGTAGTGACACACTCTTTTAATCCCAGTCATCCAGAGGCAGAGGCTTATGGATCTCTGAGTTTAAAACCAGCTTTGTCTACGGTGTGTGGTCTAGTTTTTCTTTTGTTTGTTTATTGGAGATTACAGTTAAGAGGTTACATGAATCTTAGAAGAGACTTTGACTTTAGACTTTTAAATAAATTTGAGATCTATTTGCTATAGACTATTGGGACCTTTGATGTTGGATTAAAACCATTTTTGCATTGTGATATGACCACAAGCCTTTGGAGGCCAGGTAGTAAAATGTGGTGGTTTGAAAGAAAATGTCCTCCAAAGAGAGTGACACTATTAGGAGATGAGGTTTTGCTGGAGTAAGTTTAGACTTGATTGAGGAAGTATGCCACTGCTGGGGTGGGCTTTGAACAAAAATAGTAACCATAACTAAGACACTATCCATGACTTCAAAACTCATGTATACAACAGAATAATCATTATGCTCCCTGAATAAAGTCCATATCTATGAGGACAAGAACAAAATGATGACGTGAGTGAACTTCCCCTAGTGTCTTAGCATACTGCTACTGTTCATGATCCTTGGACCTGTCTAGCCTCTCAGGCAATGCTTCAGCCTGGCCTCCCTACAATAACCTATGTGGATCATAGCGTATTTCCATAGTAATTAAGGTCTGCATGAATATGTTTATCTTGACCAAAGACAAGATTTCTGTACTCACAAACACTAGAAATTAACAGATCACATACCACCATGTTTTGATCAGAGTGACTTTCTTCCTCTGATAATTAACTATAAATTTATTTGCTTGTATTTAAAGACGAGTTTGTTTTGATTCCATGTATGTGTGTGTATGTGCCTGTGTGAGTTTATGCAAACCATGTGTGTGTGCGCAGGTGCTTACAGAGACTAGAAGGGGGTGTCACATCTTTTGTGTTTGTGAGCCACCTAGCGTTGATGCTGGCAACTGAATTCAGGGTCTCTGGGATAGGAATAGTGTTCTTAATCACCAAGTCATCTCTCCACTGCCCTTTATTGTATTTAAAAACAATATAGGGGCTAGAGATGTGGCTTAGCAGTTAGGAGCACTGGATACTCTTCCAGAGGACCTGGCATCTTCTGGCCTCTGAGGGCAACAGGCACACAGACACACATGCAGAAGAAACACCCACACGCCTAAGATAAAATAAAATCTTTTTTAATAAGTAAATAAAAGCAATATAACTGTGGTGAAAGTTACAAAGCCTATAACAAGCATGCTGTTGTGGTTAGGAATAGTAAAAACATTTGTATCTTCAAGCGGCTACTTATTCTCTGCAATTTATTTGTTTACTGGTAAATGATGAAAATAATTATTTTCAAGGTTCATTTGCTTTTGTCAATGAGGATTGAAGAAAGAAATCCATTTGAAATGGTGAGCAATTAAATAAATATAAGCTACTTTTAGTGAATACAAAATGCTAAAGATAATTACTATATAAATACACAGATGCTAGAAAATGAAAGATGTATGCATAGAAGTGTCCTAAACACACAGAGCTCAATGTATATTCTAAATATAGAATGTCATTAAGTACCATAATACTCCTAATACTAATCCAACCACAAATGTCAAACTTCTATTTTTTTACAACAAATTTGAGACCATTTATTAAAACAGCCACACTAGAGACTAGACTTGGTTAATCTTTCACTGCAAAATCCTCTGGAGCCACCTTCTGGCAACAGCCAGCTGGACAATTTAGCTCCACTAAATTCTTGAGGTTCAAAGAGCAAGCAGAAAACTGAGGAGTATTCCTTGCTCAGTAACTGGAAGAGACACTACCCTCCCTCCAATGGAAAAAGGACACAAAATTTGCAGTTTCCCACAGACAGGCCTCTACGCCTTTCTATTGAATTTATATTGAACTCTACCAACTAGCCATGCTCCCTGCACATCTTCACTGGGTTCTTCAGGGTTCTGCAGCTGCTGATCCACAAGCAAAAAGCATTTCCATGGTTAGCACAGGATCAGAGAAGAGCTGCAGGAGGAATGAGGAATGCCTTTGTGATGCATAAATAGAAATGATGGCTTTTGAGACACTACCAGAGACTTAAAAAAAGAAAGAAAGAAAGGAAGGAAGGAAGGAAGGAAGGAAGGAAGGAAGGAAGAAAGAAAGAAAGAAAGAAAGAAAGAAAGAAAGAAAGAAAGAAAGAAAGAGGAAGGAAGGAAGGAAGAAAGAGAGAGAGAAAGAAAGAGAGAGAGAGAGAGAGAGAGAGAAAGAAAGAAAGAAAGAAAGAAAGAAAGAAAGAAAGAAAGAAAGAAAGAAAGAAAGAAAGAAAGAAAGAAAGAAAGAAAGAAAGAAAGAAAAGAAAGAAAGAAAAGAAAGAAGAAAAGAAAATTAAGGAGAGACCTGGCCAAAGGCTGAATAGAAGAACTCAATCCAATAAAAATGTTCTGATCTGCTGCCACCATAAGTCATGATCTTTCTGAAAGTTTTGAGGTGTGAGCAGGGCTAACCCTGAAGATGCTCATCCATGTGAAACCTTCCGGAAGCACTGAAAAACCACAACCAGTGATTGGCCCACAGACACAGTAGATCTGGGGGAGCCCCTATGAGGTTCAGAATAGTGACCTCTCAGTGCAAACACTGTCTTTCCTCTCCCAGTAAGGAAAGAAAAGATAAATTCTAAGTTATCAAGCCACATCTTCTATGAACATGATGGGCCCCTCAGTCCTAATGACCTTGACCTCATGAGTTCCAAACACTGCCATTGTCCTCACTCCCAGCTGTGAGTCTCAGTTTACATTTCTCTTCTTTCTTCTAATCCCCGAAAAAGAGGTGTTCCGGCTTCGTGCTGTGCAGGTTTACTGCACCTCTGTCCACCTTGCTCTGCTGCCTGCTTCATGGTCTCCTCATCTCCTTCACCCTGAATTCCTGTCTCATTGTTCCACTGCGGCCACAACTCTCTCCTTCCTTTTCCCTGCCTATCTCCTGGAAAGCCATGATGAGAATTCCTTCTGTCCTTCTCTCGGTACATCAGTCCGGCTTCCCATCAAGGTCAGGTGGAAAGTGTAGAGAGGCAGATGGGCCTCCAATTGGCTTTCTCTTCACCCAGTCTGTCCAGTGTCTGACCATACTCCCAGCCATGTGCTCATTCCTACATATTTATGTACCTTTCTATGTTTTTAAAGAAGAATATACAAGTACACAACATTCTGTGGCCATTTTGCGCAGTAGGCTATCCTAAAATAATTTTTGCAAACACAAACACTCGGGTATACTAACAACAGCTACACGGATATAAAGTTCAAGCAGAAGAGCCATATTAAAAGAAATATATGAAAAAGAAAACATATTCATGTCGATCCCACAGTTGCTAATTGTGTGTACCCAATCTGTAAGTGTGATCCATCTGAGAGACAGCATCTCTTCTGATGAAATTGAGCAAAACCCACAGTGGTTGGTTCATCAGTGCCTATCAGTTGCTCAAAGAGCCAAGCATGAGAGGAATTTTACGTTCCACTTATGCAAATGCAGAAAAGAACATGTCCACAGGGCTTAGGCTTATGTCCCCTTGACAAGGCTAGAGCCACCTGAGGTCATTGCCATATATTATAAATACATACATACTTGTATAATCATTGGCTACTATATTCAAATATGCGGTGACACTTTGCCTTAGTATGATACACATAAACCCACACTTTGTGTGGTTTCTGGATGGCTTTCAAAAAAGCATAATGAAGCTGATAGTTCACACATGGAGTGAACTAAGACACGGCTTGGCTGCCGTCTTCTTTCAGTCTGCCTTTATTACAGAGATTCATCTCCCAAGTACAAAGTCTTCGCAGGAATCAAAGTAACTTAGTTAATTTACAGGTTTTAGCACAACACTGCATGTAACACAGGGTTCTTAATAAGTACTTACTAATTGTCTGAAGGAATATTCATAAGCACTGAGGTATTTTTTTAAAGATGAAACAGGAGTCTAAGGTGCTATAAGAACTCAGAAAAGCTGCTGAGGTGAGATCTGTGTCGCTGTGTATGATCCTCGCTGGAGAATGAGATGCCCTGAGCAAACAGAAATGTGTGGAGATGAATGGATGCCACCTAAAGTAGAACAAAAGGACCATGCATGATGATTGTGAAAACATCATCAAAAATGCAAGAAAGCAAATCCAGACTGGTCTTCTTAATGTCCTTGTATTCTGGGTCAGAACATGGTACAGCAGGAGGCTCTGGGCTCAAATACCTAGAAGAAAGAAAACAAGAAAGAAGGAAGAAGGAAAGGGGGAGATAACAGAGGGGACCATGGGAGGGAGGGGTTAGTACACCCTTTCTGGCTTTCAGTTATCACTAAGCACTTAACTACTTCTCTGGGATTCAAATAAAACAGATTCTCTCAGAGCCAGGAGACACCCACTAGGTGTCTTTTATTTTAATTTGTATCTACATTATGTACATCTCAAGGGATTCAGTGTGATAACTGAGCTCGTGATACAGCATGCCCTGACCACATCTAACCTCTCTTTATCCACCAGTCTGCCATTTTAATCATCCTTAGAGGCTGGGTCGACTTTTCCTTTCACTGCCCAAAGGAGTACAGTGGTCCAGAATCGGGTCCCTAAGGCGTATGGGTTCATCAGATCAGACTGTGGGGAAGTTCTTGACCTAGATCCACATTAAAAGCAAGACACAAGACACAGGGCAGAGACACAGCCCAGTCTACAGTAATTTCCTTGAGCCTTGTGAGTTACAATTTCTGTCTGAGTTCAATCTGTGGAATTCACATAGTGAAAGAACCAGTAATCCCTGGAGTTGGGGTTATTTGAACTCCTCACGCATCCCCCCACACACCTACCTATCTTCTAACCCCCACATGTGTATGGGAACATTCGCCCACATGCCTACAATAAATAAATAAATAAATAAATAAAGGTATATTTAGGTAACAAAGGTATTATGGTGCAACTTGGGTATAAAGAATTATTTATGTGCTTTATGCAGCTTTTTTCTGAAGACTTTGGCGGCAGAAATGAAGCCAGAGCAATAATGGGGGTGCTGGAAGCCGACACCTTTTCCCTTTGATTGTGAACCTTTTCTCTGAGGGTGGCTTTAATGATTTTTAAAAAAAAGAAAGAGAGAGAGGGAAGGAGGGAGGGAGGGAGGGAGGGAGGGAGGGAGGGAGGGAGGGAGGGAGGGAGGGAGGGAGGGAGGAAGGAAGGAAGGAAGGAAGGAAGGAAGGAAGGAAGGAAGGAAGGAAGGAAGGAAGGAAGGAAGGAAGGAAGGAAGGAAGGAAGGAAGGAAGGAAGGAAACCTTTCTTAGAAAGAAAAGCTGCAAGAGTCTACTTGTACCACCAGGTGTCAGCCCAGGATAATTGAATCTTCAAAGGCCCTTTATAATTACACTGATTGAAGTCAGTTACTGCAAAAACTTACGTAGAGAGCATTAAAACACGTATAGTGAGACGTGGTGTCGCACACCTTTAAATCCTAGCACTCAGGAGAGAGGAAGTTTATGACCCAGGGCCATATTGAAAATAATACACAGGGTGGAGACACAGCTCAGTTGGTAAAGCGCCATTGCTTCCCTTCCAACCACGTGAAGTCCAAGTTCAATCTCCAGAATTCACGTGGTGGAAGGAAGGGGTGTCCCTGGAGTCGGAGTTACAGGGTTATATTGAACTCAGCTTTTGCTTACACCTTGTTATCCTTGGACCTCCACGTGAGTACTGTAACATTCTTTCACATACCTACTTACAATAAATACATATATGATAGGGAGTTCCAGGCCAGCCAGAGTCATAGCAAGATTCTGTCTCAGAGGAAATAAAATGATAAAACAAAACATACAGCGTTAGACTCCCTGTGAATAATCACGGAAAATCCCTAGGATAATCACAGAAAAAGAGGGTAGGAGTTTGTTTTTCTTTGCATTTCCTAACCAGACTAGTTCTGTGAATGCTGTGCACGAGATTCCCGAGATGTTGCAATTGAGAACACAGTGTATAATTACCGAGTCTGCTTCCATTTCAGAGGATTTTTCTGAAATTTTCTCTTTCTGAAACTTTCAAATGTTGACATTAACTTTCTTTTTGGTTCATAATACTTGAACGATCCGGGAAGTTGCAGTTGATAGATGGGATGAGGCAGGAAGTAGTAAATTCGGAGTGAAAGTCACTCACAAACTCAGATTCATTCTCTTTACTAAGAGCTAGTTTTGGAGAAACTACTAATGGAGAAAACCGCTTTGTTGGAAAAGCGCTACTACTCTGCGGGTGGAGATCTGGAATCACTGCAGTGTCACCCAGCAGCAGGCAAAATCCAAAATTCCAGATTCCATCCAGACCCGATCCCGGAATGGAACGGGTCGCAGCAGTCGGTTTTCAGTGGCCCTCCAGGTGACTCCCTTTCACCCTGTGCAGTCTCAGGAGCTCTCCTGGGAAGGGCTCGCCCACCGACCTTAGCCAAGGGTCGGGACAGGCAAACGCCAAGTCCGCTCCGCTGGGGGCGCACCACCCACCGCCTCCCGGACGACCCCAGGTGATGGGGAGCCGGTCGTCGGCAGGGGGCGCTGTGCGAGCGGCGGCCGAGGGGGCGGGGTCTGCGGAGCAGGCTGAGAGCTGCGGGAGTTGGGCTCCGCTTGGGCTGCGAAACCAGCAGCCGCTCGCCGTCGGGTCCCACGGAGGAGCGGGTGAGTCCCTCGCGTGGTTCGCAGGTCACTTGTCCCCCGCCTCTGCGGGCCCTGCGAGACTGTGCAGGCCTGGAAGGGGTGTTCCAGGCAGCACAGCTCTGAGCGGCCCTTACCGGGCCCCGAGGGGAGCAGGTCTCCCGGGCCGTGGCCCTAGGGCGTCGGGCTTAGGATGGTGGTCAAGTTTGCAGTCAGGTTGGGTTCAAATGGTAAGTTTACCAACTTAGCAAAGTTTGCTGAAGTTTTCACCGCTTGGTGAGTAGCTGGTACTTAGTCGGGCTATTTGTTTAGGCTTCTTGTTTCCTAGTTAGTGGAATTTTTTCATTTTAAGTCCTTGGAACACAAGTCCTAGTCTTTCCGGGTCTGAATGGGATTCCAGTTTTCTCCAAAATAGTCAATCAAAGCATTTAAATAAGTTACTCTGGTGAAATCAACTTGATTGGCGTTTGTAGACATAGAATTTAAGTACTTTGAATTTGGTTACGCTGCTCAGTTGGGGTGGGGATGTGTCCACATCTCGGTATTTAATCAAGGAAATGTATTTAGCATTAATGTTTAGCACGGTGCTTTAAGAATCAGCACTGTGAAGAACACCATTCTCTCTCTCAACAATTGAGTGTGGCAAAGCAAAAATACACTTGAAAATGCCCAAGAAGGGATGTACACTGCAACAACCCACAATGTGTTCCAGTCATTGGCTTTCTTGGATTCTAAACTCCTGGCCATAAACATGAGTCAGTTGGGCTGTGTCAATATTTAGAAAGAACAGCAAGCCAGCCATCCTTGTCCAGCAAAACTGAAATCATGTCAGAATCCATGCTTTGCTTTTTAATGGGGAAAAGCTGGTCAATATTGGGTCAAATTCAGGAGTTCTTGACATCTTCATACTGTGCTGTTTCCTTCCTACCGCCTTTGCTAGCTCGTCTAGCATAACCTTTTCTCCTCTAGAGCTTCAATTATGTTTACCTAATGTCTAACAGAAGACAGCACATTTTATTTAACTAATATTTTGTTTTCCTGGCTTCTGGGCACTCATTCAATAATCACCCTTACTGACATGGCTGTTTTTCCTTGGCCTTGCTTCCCAGCATGGTACCATGCAAACAAACAAACGGCTGGGTAACTCTTCAGGACACAGGCTTTCTACACAAGTCTCTATGTAGTAGTTCTGTCAGCAAGCACTGGCAACTTGCTGCATGGCACAGGACTGCATACAGTGAGAGTTCTCATGCATTTTCTCTGCTTCCTTTCCTGAGCCACCGTCCATCCATCTGTAAACTATTGTACTTTAAGATGCCCAGCATTGCTACATGGATCTTGCTGGAGTGTTTGCCTGGCCTAAACTAAAAGGTTTTTAAGAACAGTTGTCTCATTTAACTTTGTATTTCCTTGTCTGACATCATTGTTCATAATGTGTTTAGAGAATTAACAGGCAACAGCTACTAATGTATACATCACTCTCTTTACCATACTGAACAGCCAGAGTTAAAATACAGTCTAAACTTAGTAGTGTGCCTCTTGTGTTTTATTGCATGCATGTTACTCTATCCCTCGACACTCCTCCCAAACTACTCTCTTTATAATACTGGTTAAAATTACCAAATAGCATGAAATAATGTTTTTGGAAGACTGTAAGCTCCTCCGTCAGACATGAGGTCTCATTGTTTTTCCTTTCTAGTGTCTATGTGGCCTTGGCCTTCTAAGTGCTTACTTTCCCAGAATTCTTTCAAATGGGTCAACACCCAACTCAAACAACAGCAACAAAAGGGAAGTACTACCCATGAATCTGGGAAATCCAGGATCTGGCCGCAGGTACATTTGCCACCAGGACTTGTCTATTCCTTGTCTGGTTCTTCTGTGTTGGCTCTCTTGTGTTCTAATGAAGAAGCCCTTCTGGCTTACATCATGGGGGTAGTTTATGCTACGCTAACTTAGCAACATGTTAACGACATCTCTTCATTCTCTGCCACTTGAAGATGATATCAGGAGAAGAATTCGCTTGCCAGCTAGACTTGGCTGCCATCCCAAGCTACTCAGTGTGATCTCAGGAATTAGCTCTGGATGGCCAAGCCTATGTCATCCTTCTACCACTAGAGGAGCAATGTTACATGGGCCAATCAAAACAGTAAATAAAACTTTGTGTATCCTATAAATACTAAAGATACTTAAAGCCAAAAATATTTTGTTGGGTTTTTATTATATTCACATAAGCACAATAAGATATCTTGAGGATAAGATGGATGTTTAAACAAGAAGCTCATTCAGGCTTCATATATATTTCATATGCATATGCTTGGCCTGAGGATGATTTTCACTTAATGCTGGATGCTGGCAGGTAGCTCTCTGAGCTGGAGGCCTGTTCTACAAAGCAAATTCCAGATCAGCTAGGATTGTATACTGAAACCCTGTCTAAAAAGTATAGATATATTTACTGTACCTGGAATTTCAGTGCATACCCTCATATGAGATAACGTGTGGAATTTTCCACTTCTGTTACCATGTCGAGGTGCCAATTTTGTACTTTGGAGAAATTTTTTTTGCCACATGAGGGATACTCAACCTATATTCTCACCCTGAGTGTTTCAAACTAGGTAATTCTGGATTTTTTTTTTTCCCAAAACATCTTAACCAGAAAGAAGAAGAAGAAGAAAAAAGAATTGGTATTAGGGAAAGACAGTTCCTTCATTCTTTGTGAAGTCCTGACCTTTAAAATTTGGAAAGTATTCCAAGTATTACAACCTATTCCTGGAAATAAGTGTCCACTTAATAAATTATTACAGGTGATCCAAACTTTCCACCCACATAACTGTTGTGTATCTAACTTGTTTTTCCCTTCCATTTGATATGGTATAAATTGTAGATATAATCCTCTATGAGTGAATTTAGAGCTTGTTCCAAACAATGAATAATATGACATGCTATTTCTCCTGCATAAAAAGGACTAAACCAAGCCTGGATTGGACTCTATGAAAGCACTTAAAGGGATAATTTTGTTTGGGGAAATGTTTTGATAAGCTTCTTCTCCATGGGGTTGACTAAGAAAGTGGGCATGTCCATGACTCAGTGATTGAGTACAAGTCAGCACAAAGGTCACTCTAGCAATACAGTCTTATGACTCTTGAAGCAATTATTGGGATTCACCTTAACAATCCTGTCTCTTCCATTCACTGACTTCGGGAAGATTTCAGTGTATAAGTCAGTTAATTATTGCTTCAGATTCCATCATCAACCCTGGAAGTCTATGAACATACATCTTCCTGAAGCTCTATATCAGCTACCTCAAGCCTCCACTGATAGCATCATTTACTCAAAATTTAAAACTGCATTCTTAATTCCATTGGCCTTTAAGGGGAGTGGGCTTTCTTCTCACTGAGACTCTGGAATTAAATCTTTCTGTGGTGAAAAGTTACAGCTAATCTTTTATGTTTTATATAGATATAGGTCATTCATTGGACAAATACTTGACATTAATCAACTGGTTTGCCAATCTCTAGACATACAGGTTATTTGCTGTTTGAATCTTAATTGTATCTATCATCTCTCATTCTAAAGTGAACTTTATATTGTTCTATCAAACAATAGGATCATAAATGGAATAGACTTTTATTTTTCTAGGTGGCTGAAACCATTCATGGAGATCAATAAAGATCTTACAAATCAGGAAGAGCTTTGGAAAATGAAGTCTAAGAAAAATATGGAAGATGACAGTTACTTGGTAACTTAATTACTGTGATAGCTAATAATTAAAATATACACACGCTTCAAGTGTATTCTGAATCTCCTAGTGTTGAGAAGGCGCATTCCATTCCAGTCTGCTGATCTTCTTGGATGATTGTGACTGAAGCTGGCCTGAGTGAGGAGCAGTGTGCTGTAATTGAATTGACTTGACCAGTTTATCTGGCCTGAGCCAGCCTTCATCATGTCCCTAAAAATCCCAGGTCTTATACTTCTGTATAAAGTTAACGAACTTGACTAGATCATCTCCAGAGCCCTTGTAGTCCTTACTAACAGCTGTGGTTGTAAGTTTAAAAACTAAAGTCACACTGTCACATATAGAAGTAGTTTTGTAAGTATTTTTATAAGCACTATGACAGCTTGCAGAAGTGACCTCAGGTAAACAATGATGCACATTTTAACCAAATAAATTTTCTTCATGCAAAGAATCGCTTTTTCCACTTTGGGTCAACCACAAAGTCAAATGTTTCTTACTATATCATTTGAAAAAGTGTCAGGAATTTTCGATTCCAAACACCTTTCTAAAATAACTAAAATGCAATTCTAGCAGTGATTTATTAATTATTCAAAGGGAAAAGATTAAGAGTTACAAACATATATCTTAACAAAAATAACCCTGAAAAACAAAATCATTTTTATTTTTCAAGCTATCTCTCATACTTGTTATATTCCAAGTTTCACTCTTAGCAAGAAAGTTGTTCTCGGCTCATTCACGTAGACTGTATTAACATGCAGGAGTGTCGCAGGAGACATTTCCTTTCCATGTGGAGTAATTAGAAAGACATTGGGTAGAACAATGATTTATGACTCAAAGGAAAATTCTGATGGTTAGAGAAGTCATCCTTCAGTGCTGATTATTATGGCGTCCTGTGTGAACTAATGTTACTCTGCATGAAACGAGATGAGCAGGATAACCGTGAACTTGAATGACAAGCAGTGGAGGGTTCTCCTTGGGCACATGTGGAGCTATGAAAACACGGACTAAAATAAGGGATACGAAGCAAGTGGTTCATAAAGGAACACGATATGAAACACTCTGTGGTCTTAATTTGAAGTTTTTAAACCTGTTTTTGTTTATCCCTTGTGGAAATGACAAATTATTCAACATACACCTTTTGGAATTATTGACTACCAAAAAATGTGCTCAGAGAAGGATTAACTTGTCAAGAAGTAGATTGAGTCTTCGGGAGTTAACTATTTAATTAAATAGTTTCATTTTTACTTTCTGATTATATATTCATCGATCACTACTAAGGCAAATAACTATTCTAGAAATATAAAATCAAAGGCCAAGACTATGTAATGAAATTCATATTTTCCCTACTTGTAATGACCTATTATTCCTGCCATTCTCATTCAAACTACCAAGACTACATAATGAAATTCATATTTTCTCTACTAGTAATGGCCCTATTATTCATGCACTTGAACTAATAAATCCACTGCCACTGTTCTGCATAAATATCCGGGAACCAATAGAAACATTAAAGAACACCTAATATAATATGCAAGTTTGCTGGTTTTGCCAAGGAATGTGGATTTTAAAAGCAAAACCAAAACAAAAAAAACAACAAAAAAAAACCTTTTCTGCATTTTGGCTTCTTAAGATCATTCCAATATTCCAAATCTTCAAAAGAGACATGGATATCTAAGCTTTGGTGTGTTAGCACATATCACTTTTGTTTTAAGGAGAACTGGGATCCATTTTGGTGGCAACACTTGTGAAGAACTTGGCAAATCAGTTCAGCTCTATAGGACGCTTTCAGCCTGGCTGTATTAGACCCTGTCTCAAACACAAGGAGGGAAATAAATAGACAAATGGATACAAACAGAGAAATATATCAATGTGCACCTTTGGTCAGTCCTGCCTGGACTATACTGTCTTTAGCTGTCTGGTACCCACAAGAACGTTTCTGAGTGCCCAGTTCATTGAGAAGCACAGGAAGTTATTACAGTAAAAGAAAGCAATTGCTTTGTCTAGTGTTAAAATGTTCCCTTTCTTTCTTAGGACACAGGAGAGACCAGCATGCTGAAAAGACCTATGCTCTTGCCTTTGCAGCACACGATCCATGTTGATGCATTTGACTGCCCCTCCGAGCTTCAGCACACCCAGGAATTCTTCCCAAAATGGCGCTTGCCATTGAAAATTGCTGCTGTTATATCATCTCTGACCTTCCTGTACACTGTTCTGAGGGAAATAATTTACCCTTTAGTAACTTCCCGTAAACAGTATTTTTATAAAATTCCAATCCTGGTCATTAACAAAGTCTTGCCAATGGTCTCCATCACCCTCTTGGCACTGGTTTATTTGCCAGGAGTGATAGCAGCAGTTGTACAGCTTCGCAATGGAACCAAGTACAAGAAATTCCCACCGTGGCTAGATAGGTGGATGCTGGGAAGGAAGCAGTTTGGGCTCCTTGGCTTCTATTTTGCTGTGCTACATGCAGTTTACAGTCTGTCTTACCCAATGAGACGCTCCTACAGATACAAGCTGCTCAACTGGGCATACAAACAGGTAGGAAGGTATACCCTATAAGATTAACAAACTAAAAGGCCCAAATTACTGTAGTATTAGGTTTCTGGCCTACAGTCCCATAGTCTCAATGAAACACACTGACACTCATATTAATTGTACACTGATTGACCTGGGGCCCAGGTACATAACTTGCTAGCTTTGCTCTTAATCTAACCCATGACTCTTATCCTGTTCAGACATGCAGCCCAGTACCTTTCTTAGAGCAGCATGGTTGTCCTCTGCATCTTCTGGTTTCTCTGTGACATTTATGCTCTGTTCTTCCTGTTCCCAGAGTTTTCTTAGTCTGGTATCCCCACCCACACTTCCTGCCTGCCTTTGGCCAATAAGCGTTTTTATTAAACCAGTAGGCGGGACAATTGTTTACAATGTTACATAATCCCAGTACAAGTTACTTAACACTTTCTTGTAGTAACAGCAGTATCCCAGTCCCCTGACAACACTCTGAGAAATTATTCTTCATTTTAAAAAAATGGTTGCAATTTCATCTGTATCTATCATCTTATATGGAGGAATATTTTTGAACTGAAAATAACACCTTTAACATAAAAAATATTTTTGCACAGATAGGGTTCTATTTCAACCTTAGCATCCTGACAGTGTGACCTGGTAAGGACTTAATGTTTTCATTCTCTGCTCATTTACCAGAATTCTCACAGTCTTTACAGCTCCATCAGAACAGCCATAAGATAGGCTCACAAGTCATTAAATATGATCGCATCCCTCTTTTTCTTAGGTTCAACAAAACAAAGAGGATGCCTGGATTGAGCATGATGTTTGGAGGATGGAGATTTATGTGTCCCTGGGGATTGTGGGACTGGCTATCCTGGCTATCTTGGCTGTGACATCAATCCCGTCTGTGAGTGATTCTTTAACATGGAGAGAATTTCAGTACATTCAGGTAAGTGATGTGTAAAAATAACCCTAGGCGGCATAGAATATTAAATATATTGATTTACTCCATAAAAATAATGTGTTCCAGTAGTAAAGATCCCGTATTGTTCCCATTTAATAATGTCTTCTTACTGTCTTTTATTGCTTCTATAAATTTTGTGGACATAAATAAGAGACATTACTAAAACATATTGCTTCTCACATTTAAAACTTTTTAGACAATTTTCTGCTCCCATCCAATAACTATAAATATGATATTTTGGATTGAATATTCCTATTCCCCCATAAAAACATTTTCTCCATGACTTTAGTCATGCTTTTGAAGTTACAGTTCTGTACTCTCTCTTAAAAAAAAAAAAAAAAAAGTACAAAGTTTTATTGACTGGACGTATTCTGATACCTAATTTTTTAAATAGACTCTCACACGTATGCCCTGGCTAGCCTGGAATGTATTGTGTAGCCAAGTCTAGCCTGTAATGTAAAGTAATCCTCCTTCCATGTCAGCTTTCAAGTGTTGGAATTATAGGTATTAGCCACCATACCTGGTCCTGTTATCCAATTTTTAAGATGCTTTTTCTAAGTTACAATTAAATTAGTTTAATCACTTGAACTTTCAAAACATTTCTGGAATTCAGAATCCCATTATGAGTTCACATATCTCCTAGGTAGGGGTCCACACTTAAAAAGAGCAATGTACCCCAAAAGGGGGGTTGTGAAACAAAAGTCAAAAAGTTCAACTTAATTTAGTCATAAGTAACTGTCAAAACATTTTAAAATCATAATCTTAACTTTTGTGGGTAGCTTTGGAAATTTCCACACGGTGAGACATTCTCCACTATCTCTTTCACATGTCCACGTGTGTCTCAGAGAAACAGCAGGGCATTCTGATAAGGCTGCAAAGTCTCTTGTATTCCAGCATGCCTTAGACTTGGTCCCACATTCTCCCAGAAAAGTATGTTCTGGTTTACATTTGTCTGGTAGCCACTGAAGTCTTCTCTTGCTCGTGAAATTCTTTCTTACATTGTTTTTCTGTCATGTGTACACTGAGTAGTACTTTTCAATATTAATCTGAAGCTGGGCACTACACCCTAACCAGTCCACCCCGATATCTGTGCACCTCGTGATTTGTAAGTAGATAATCTCACTTAGGAAAGTTAATCTTCTCACCATCAAGAGCAGTTTTTCAGTTACTAACCTAGAAACTTCATCTGGAGTGTGAGAAATGGTTAGACTGCATTTTACCTCCGCAATTCATATCCTAAAATTATAAACCTAGCTGTTTAATTGAGATATATAATTGCAGCTGAGTAATGTCAGGTTAGTGACCCTATCTAATAAGAGTCATCTAGAGGGATCTTGTCAGAATGCCTCAGTTGGTGGGCAACTCTGAGCAGTCTTTCTCACTCCCTGTTTTATGTCAAAGTGTTTCAACAAATTGAAATTGCTCTTCATTTCTTCTAGATTTAGTTTGTTCAAACAAAGAAATTATTGCCAGCGTTTCTTCCATTTTATCAGAATATATGATGTTTTAAAGACAGATCTCTATGAGTTCAAGGCCAACTCAATCTACATAGTGAGTTCCCGGCTAGTGGGAACTATGTGGTGAGACCCTGTCTGAAATATAAATATATGCTGGCAACAAATGCTGGAGAGGACTGGAAAAGGGAAACCCTCCCGCACTGTTGATGGGATTACAAACTGTTATAAACTGGTTCTGCCACTCTGGATATCAGTGTGGAGGATTCAAAAAAAAAAAAAAAGCTAAAAATAAATCTAGCATTTGCCCCAGCTATGCTACTCCTTGACATATGCAAAAAGGATTCAACTTTCAACTCCACAGATGCATGCCCAGTCATCTAGTATCTAGTCATCTAGTATCTGTTTTAAAGTACTTCTAGACAGGCCTTTAATCTCAGCTCTCTGGAGAAAGAGACAGGCAGATTTCTGGGAGCTCCTGCTCAGCCTAGTCTACATAGTAAGCTCTGGAATAGCCAATGGCAGACTGAGACCCTATCTCAAAATATTTTTTTGTTGTTGTAAAATGAAGTACAGTAAAATAAAGTCAGTCATGCCCAGTTGACATGAGAGAACATCTTTACTAGCAATCCTTTCCTGGGATGGCTAAACAAATATTTTAACTGGCCTCAGATTTTCCTTACTACTTTTTCTAGCATCCTCTAGAACTTACAATTGTGCTATCAATAGACCTTCTCTAATGTTGGTGGACCAGTAATTTTATATCTCTTTTTTTATCCAGCATAGGATATCAGAACAAATTTAGGAAAAAAAAAATGGTAGATTTGGAGGGCTTGTATCAAATTTTAAGATGACTTTATTCTACGTGAAGGGAGAAATCTATAACAATTTCTTCCACTACTCGTACTAAAACTGTTTGCTTGGCATTAAAAAATGATTAATTGGAAAACTGTACACACACACACACCCCACATGAAGTACATTTCTGTGTTTATTTACAAAATTAGAGTAACATCAGTTGATAAATATAACTGAAGTCAGAATGCAATATTCAGCAATATTTATTGATCATCTAACATGTTCAAATCATTGTGTTGTTTCTGCCAGGACCTTGCTATACGACGGTATCTAATTTTAAATATTGCCTGGTAGGCAAAGTTAAAATCAATAAGGCAAAATATCATAGTGCAAATGTCATGATGAATCTGAGATGCTGATAATGGTAGAATGCCTACTTAACATGCACAAGGCCCATCACTCCCAATAAAAATAAAAACGTCTTAAGAAAGATGTCTCAAACAGAATGGCAGAAGCACAGATAGAGCTGTTGACCACTTACTAAAAGAAAGCTAATGACTTTTCAACTTACCTTGAAACAAGAACAGTGACCCACAAGTAATGTGAGGACAACATATAAAAAGAACAAAAAGGTGTGAATAGACCATTGAAAGATAAGCTGGGAAAATAACAGTAGATACATGGAAGGATCTCCATAACAAGTCCCAATGGCATAGGGTGGAACTGACTATTATTGAATCGGCATTTACTTAATGTCATAATTTTTTTTTTCTTTTGCAGAGCAAACTAGGAATTGTCTCTCTTCTTCTGGGCACAGTACATGCTTTGATTTTTGCCTGGAATAAATGGGTAGATATCAATCAGTTCGTATGGTACATGCCTCCGACCTTTATGATAGCTGTTTTCCTTCCGGCTGTTGTCCTGATATGTAAATTCACTCTGTCCTTGCCCTGTTTGAGGAGGAAGATACTGAAGATTAGGTGTGGTTGGGAAGATGCCAGCAAAGTAAACAGGATGGAGATGACCTCCAGGCTGTAGAATTACCCAATATTGATGTTTTGTTATAGTTATCTCCTTTGTGTTTGTTAATAAAATAAATACTCCAGCATCTTGCTTTAGTTTGTATTACAACCATTTATTTATTTGGTGTGTATGTGTGTGGAGATCAGTGGGACAAACCGGGAGGCTCCTCTAAATCCAGATGAGGCCAGGAATTGAACCCAGGTTGTCAGGCTTGTCAGCAAACACTTTTTCCTGCTGAGCCAACTCACTTTCATGGGTTCTACTTCAGTATCTTATTTTATCTGTGCATGGGTAATAGATTTGGAATTTGTGTATTTTCTGAAAGATTTGATTTAAAAAGAAAAATTACAGCCAGTCTTTAGCATAATCTCTCTGTGGTATGGCTAAGCATAACCAAACTATCAGATTTACCAGAATACATACATTGTAAATTTTAAAATGCCTTGAAATACCATCTGTTTTCAATTTTTTTGTTATGTGTATGAGTGTTTGCCTATATGTATGTGCACCACGTACATGCCTTGTATTTTCAGAGGACAGAAGGATTCACTAGAACTGGAGTTAACAGATAGTAGTTAGCTAGGGTGTGGATGCTCAGAAATGAACCCAAACCTTCTGCAAGAGCAAGTGTTTTAACTAAACTGGATCTAACAATTTGATCTTTTAATGATTACATATTTATGGAGTACAGAAGAATATTTTAGTACATGTGGATGACTAATGGTCAAGTCAAGGCAGTTAACATGTAACATATATTGTTGTATATATCTGTGATGTACATTACAGTTGTTAAAGAACTTTATTCTGATGTAATCAGATTTTATTCATGAAATACTCATCAACAGAGATGTCTCTACAGAAGTACAGCAACAGAATAATAATATCACATGCACATCCAGGAGATGTTTCTACCAGAGTTATGGGCAGGTCAGCATGACTTACTTTCAAGCTTTAGAAAAAGTACACCAGAGTGAATTCCCAAAGACCAAAGTGATCAGCTCCAAGTCTTCCTCATCCAACTCTA
This sequence comes from Phyllotis vaccarum, assembly GCA_033318265.1. NCBI lineage: Eukaryota > Metazoa > Chordata > Mammalia > Rodentia > Cricetidae > Phyllotis > Phyllotis vaccarum. Next base: position 38,408,828 of record JARWLC010000006.1, read on the forward strand.
TACTTTGAGGTTTTTAGGTTAGAAAATGTGGCTTTACCATTTATTCACATTCATTGGGATTATAGACAAGCAGCTTTGCTGGTGGTGAAAATCAGAAGAAAAACACAGTACATTCATTGCCTAGATTCTAGGTTTCTTTTAAATTTTTTGGCGTTTTACAAAGATTTACAAACTTTCTTTTGTGATAGAAAGTGAGTAAGGAGCCTTAAGCATAGAAATCTAAATTCTATGAGCATGAGTTAAAAATACATAAAGATGTTTGCAGGTATAAACTTTAAAGCAGCACCGTTATGACCTTGGACACTGAAGGGCCTAGAACTGCAAACCAGTTCAGCAAGGAGATGTAAATACGGAATGACTTATCCATATGCGGTATATGTCCCACCACAGTCAACCAGCCAAGGTCGGTGATACCTGCAGCCCCATAGACACAGCAAAATGTCATGACTGGTAGCACAGGGAAGCAGCAGCTAAGCTCCAACCATTCAACCATCCGGAATCAGCTCAGAGACCATTGCAACCAATGGGACCACAATGAGGCCTGCAAGAGCAACAGCTCAGCGCCAGCTGCCATGGTTTTAAAGTTCCATCTCTGTAACAGGCAACAATTGGATGGCTCTGTAACATCAAATACCTACCTCCCAGATTTTGTTTTTAAAGCCTGAATCTCACTATGTTAACCAGGCTGTGTTCGAATTTAGAGTTCTACCTCAGCCTCTCAAATCTTGGACTAATGACTAATGTCAACACACCAGCTCAGGGAGTCTTGCGATCGGAAAAGGGGAGACCACAGCAGTTTCAGATTTAGATGTGTGGCATAGCATATCTAGATTCCTAGCTCTTTCAAGCCTTTTTTTAAGTGACTAAGCAGTATTGTTACTAGCAAAAGAAACAGTAAAATTGTCTTTTAAAACAATATTAGTGAGCTGACCCTGAGATGAAGTATGGGAGATCTGGCCCCACCCTCATCTGCCATAGAGTGGCATGAGCAAGGGGGAGATCTCTGCCCCCACCCCTGCCACTTCTGGCAGGAGGGAGAACTGGCCCTTAGGTTATGAGGGCAGGAAAGCTGTCCCTGCCTTTCACCAGCTACAGCGCTCAGGAGAGCAGGCCCTGCACCTTGGTTGGGCTGCACAATAGAGCTGACCCTGTTGATAAGGTGCAGGGGCCAGTCCCACTCCTTCAGGAGGTGGGAGGGTTGTGAGCTGACCCCACTACTCATCAGCCATGCAGTGTCATGGATGAAAGCGAGCAAGAGCAACAGCTCAGTACCAGCTGCCTCGGTTTTAAAATTCCATCTGCCCCACCCCTCTTACCACCAGTGTCAGGCAGGAGAGCTGGCCTTTCCCCTCGCCAGCTGCAGCATTTGGGAGACTGGCCCCTGCACCTTACCTGGGCAACACAGTAGAGCTGGCCCTGGTGGTGTAGGTGTGGGTGAGCCGACCCGAGGACATGAAAAAAGGAGAACCAAGCCTGACCCTTGCTCCTTGCTTCATAGGGTGAACTAGCCAGGACGATGCTGGAGAGCTCACCTTGGTGATAAAGATGGGGAGAGCCGCAAGCAGCTAGGCCCTGAACTAGGATTGATGAGTTGATCCACCCCAACATCCACCCGTCTATGATCCCTTGGAGCATGTGAAGGGACTGGTCCTGCAGATCCAGAGCGGCAGATTCTCCATGACACGGGGCAACAACAGGATATCCAACGGGAGTCCCAGTGAGGGCCTACTATAGATAGTAGAGCAGAAACCAGAGACGTCAAACCAGACCAATAACTCTGCAATGAACACTTGAAAATAAAGATAAAAGGACAAAGGGGTGTGCTGTGTGACTCACTGTAAACACTACAGCTTTTACAATGAGCTTTTTCTATTTTAAATTTTTTTTCTCTTTTTTTCCCTTTTTTTTCTTAAATTTTATGTTAATGGGGGCATGTTGCAAGGACAGAGAGTAAATATAAAGATATGAAGAGATAAAGGAGATCAAGGTGCATGGTGTGACAACCACAAAGAGTAAATAAAAAGTTAAGAAAAAATAATACTGCAGCTAGGTAAATATCTCAGTTGGTAAGGGGCTTGCTGCAAAGCATATGGACCTGCGTTTGCATCCCCAGCCCCATGCAAAAAGCCAGGTACAACATGTACCCCTGTAATCCCAGTGCTGTGGAGTTTGATGTCCAGCTAGACTAGCAAAATCCAAAAACTTCAGGTTCAGTGAAAAACTCTGTCTCAAAAAGTAAGATGAAGAGCAGTTGAGAAAGATAACACACTCACACACACACACTCAAAATTATTTCCAACAAAAGAAGATATTTTGTCTTGGTATAGTCTTGAGTATCTTTTTCGTCAGTAATTATCCCTATAACACTTTGCAGACAGCACACCAGGAGCAGTAAAGAAGGTGTAAAAGACAGAAAAAGAACAAATTCCTAAGTCTCAGAAGGCCAACCAGTCTTAGTAGCTCACTGGATTCCAAATGAACGAGCACTAAGTAGTGAATGACCATTTAGAAAGTCCATCACATCATGTCACATGTTGATATGAGTCGATTGACAAAAAGAGCATGCTGGATAGTGAAGTAAAATGGGAGGACATCCGGCAGAACTGGAGGCCAGGCAAAGTCTGATAGATTGGAACGTCTACTTCAGACCTGCTGGAACAATGCATCCGAAGAAATAAGACTTTAGATAGAGACGAGGGCCACATAGGTTATTGGGGTCATTTTACGACATGAAGCTGTCAGATTCTGTCTGAACCTAGATCTTTCTGGGACTTGGAAAAGCACTGAAAAGCTCTAAGAATTGAGTTGTGTTTTAGAAAGATCTGGAAAGTGTCAGGTGACACTAGGTGCAGTAGGTATTTTTCCCACTGTTATAACCACATGACTGGCAAAAGAAGATGAAAGCAGAAGTCTCACTGTTTTGGGTGGCTCTTGGCAAGCTTACCTTGTGGGGCTAGAACCACCGAAGCCACTCTATCTGGTTTTTTTTCTCTTTGGATTCTGGTCTTGGGAACTCAAATAATGAGACTCATGAGTCATAGATGTTAAGTCTTGGAACTAATTTTATTAGACAGAGCTTAAGAGAAGGAAGAAAGGATGTTCCTTTGTAGCTGGGGGGATCCCCGAGAGTGGGGTGTCACTGATGTTATTGTCTTGGAGTTAATAAGGCTAAGGCTTTGCTGGATGGAGGAGTGGAACAGTCAGGATGAGCTGGTCAGGCCAATTTCTATTCTAGATATTCAGGCCGTGTACTTTTTATCACATTCTCTGTATGTTTTCCAGGAGAGGGGAAAACAGAGTGTCAGACCAGACCCCTAACACCTTTCTGACACCCTGAGGCCAGGGAAGAACCAGACAGCTTTATCTGTTCTTCTAGCATCTCTGGCCTCAGGCATGGATGAAACCTAAGGACATTCCTGAAGTTTAGTCAAGAAAGAAACTGGTCAGTTTTAGGGGTTTCTCTGCACCTGACTAAGGACTGACCATTAGCCTAGACTAACCTCATATCTCTAAGCAAAGCTTCTATCCTAATGAAAAGATGTCTGCCTAGTCCTAATACTCTTTAAATATTTGTTCAATAAGAATCCTATTATTTTCAGAGAGGATGGCTAAAACCTGTTAAAATGATGTCTTTATTATTTTAACGATACATTTAACGTCATTTTATGATAATTAAAAAAAAAAGAAATATATGATCCTGACATGATTTTCTGGTCATAGAAAAACCATGCCTATGCTGGAGAAATGGTTCAGTGGATAAGAGAACCAGCTGCTCTTCCAGAGGTCCTGAGTTCAATTCCCAGCACCACATAGTGGCTGGCAACCATCTGTAATGAAATCTGGTGCCCTCTTCTGGCATGCAAACATACATGCAGACAGAATAAATAAATCAATCTTTTTTAAAAAAAAAAAATCCATTCCAGGAGGGAGGGAAGCTATGGCTCAACAACACAGGAACTGTGAAATTAACATACAAATTAATTTTAAAAGTATATAAATGTTTTGGGGGTTTGTGGGGTTTTGTTTTGGTTTTGGACCGTCTTATTAACCAGGCTGGCCACTGACTCCAGAACCTTGAACTTCTACTTTTGATTCTGTGATTACAGACCTATATTACTACCCCAGTTCAATCTGTGCTGGGGCTCCAGCTTGGCCTTCACCTGTGGTAGGCTTGAACGCTGCAAATGAGCTACATTCTCAGCTCCTCCACCTTCTATTAATATCACTAACTCTTAGAGTTTTCTTATAAAAACTCGAAAAGTGCAAAAGCTCCTTTTTCTCTAAAACCTGTCCTCAAAGCAAAAGCTTTAGAAAACCTCCAGCATAGATTTAGTGTTGTATTCAGTTAATTTGGAGAATTCTCCTGGCTGCCAGTTTCACTGGTGTTTGTGAGAGGTCCTTTGAAGTGAGTCATTTCTCTTTAACTTCTTAAAAATAATCCTGTGCTTAATTAAGTTAGTAAATCACTGCCTTGTGGCCATTCCACATGAACTCAAGGTAAAGTCCAGGACCTTCTTCTCCTCATGACCAGGGGTTCTTGTTTCTTGTAGCTAATGACAGTTACCAGAATAGTTCAGGACTGTCCATTTGAAACATGCCAAACACAAGCTGTAGCTATAAAATCACTGAACCAGAAAAGGACAAAATCAACTGAGTTCCTCAATCCCCGAGCTGGAGACGTGACCACTAGTGAAATGAGGCTTCCCTCATCAAAAGTCTGAACTTCTGTACAGCACTAGGAAGAGCAGGGTTAAGTGGGCCATGTTAAATCTTGAGTATCCCAGGAGCTGCTACTCCCTTCCACACTCTGCTAGACTCTCTGAGAATCTAGGAATCGAAACTGGAGGTGCTGGGGGCAGGGATCAATGCCAGCGAAGGTGCAAAGCACAGGACCCTGAGAATGATTTCAAACTCACCTTTGTTTTGTAAATTGAAATTGTGCTACCACGAAAAATAAATATTAGTAGATTTACATAGTAGAAGTAAATATTAAGAGCTTGAGGGATAGGCTTGTTTGGATTTCTTTAATATCAAGAACCTTTAAAACTGAATCTATAACAAAAGCTAGGGATTAGGAAAAGTCAAAGTTGAACCGGGTTTCCATAGCTAAGGGTTTCACCTTTCTTAACCTCTTTCATTCCTGTTCACAAGCCTCTGTGGCAATGTGAGTTCCACATTCCCCAGGCATTGCAACTAAGGTAGAAGCCAAAAACCCTTCGGCTAAGTAGTGATAGGTTCTTCTGCCCCACAATAAGTTTCTCCACCAATGCACTAAGCCAGATCAAGCCAAATTGAAAAAGTCTACAGGTTTACTTGAGCAAAGCAATCCCTGGGGGAATTCTTCAGTCCCAGAGATTGAGGTCTGTAAAGCTGTTCCCCCAAACTAAAGCAGGGAGACTTTATAGGTTACAGGATAACCCCAACGATATGCCCACAACAGTCTGGGCTTGTGCCCAAGTATGGTCAAAAGCTGAGCATTTTAGGCAGGGACTTGGGTGGCTGGCAACTTCAAGAGGAAGCTGTAGTAGCCAAGAGGGGAGAACTGTGCTTTTTGGTGACTTTCTTTTGTTGGGAGACTCAGAGTGGGTGGGGGTTTGGAGAGAGAAATGTGGGGATAACTTTCTGGATTGGAGGGGGTGGAGATTCCAATGAAACAAGGAGTTTTCCTCTTAATTCACAGAACAGTCTGCTGTGAGTCAGTCAGTTTGCTGAGTGGAGTTTTTCAGCAAAAACAACACCAAACTACTGTTCATCACCTCTCCTCCAGAACGTATGACAGGGGACCTTTGGTCTAGGAAGTATGCTTTGATGGATGGGATCCATGCCCTTGCTAACTTGACTTCACTGGGAATTCAGTGAAGCTCATATCAAATCCTTCACCAACTCTACACCCACACTACAGGACAGGAGACTGACTAGATTTCCATACACTGTGTCTCCAAGCTTCCATCTGTCTTCTTTTCCCAACTTCCTTAAAAAACAAACATCAGCAACAAACAAAATAATAATGAGTAGTCCTTTACAGGTGCAACGCGTGTGCATAGTGTGGGAAAATAATCCCATCTGAAATATCTCGATCTCTATAAACTATAGGAGAATACATTTCTAGATACTTAGTAGTGGAAGTTAGCATTTACTTGGACTTTGTGAAAGCCCCTTTGGTTTTTGTTAGTTTTTTTTTGCGGGAGAGGAGAGGTGGGACATCTGGTGGCCACCAGCACATTGCCCAACTCCTCCTGCATTCTCTTGGTGCAGATGTGTGTACCCACCCTCCTCTTTGTACTTGAGTGCACTGTGCGATTGTCCTCGGACAGCTTGGCCACTACCGTGGCTCGATGCTCATAGGGCTGAATCCTCACACTTCCCAGCTCGTGTCCTGGAGAAGCGCCCATGGCACCAGCTGTGTTCTTTGTCGCCTTGTATGTAGCCCTTGTTAAGGCCCAAAGCCATGGGAATTGCAGGGCCATGGCTTCTGCTCTCTGATTGCTGCCATGACAGGAAACATGCCCTTTTGATTTGTTATTTAATTTCTTAACATACCCAGCACTGTTCCCCCTCCCTCCTCTCTTCCAAGTCCTCTGCCAGCTTCCCTCTGCCCCACCCACCCCCTCTTCCATTTATCAGGGTGAGTCAGTTCAGTCTGGCAAATCCAGTTAAGAAAGGATCAAGCTCATCCCCCCAGTATCAAGGCTGAGCCAGGTATTTCTCTGTAGGAAATGGGATCCAAGAAACCAGTTCATGCACCAGGAATAAACTCTGGTCCTACTGCTGGAGGCCCCACAAACTGCCCATGCTGTTTGACGATCATCCACATTCAGAGGTCTTGCTTCGGTCCTTTGCAGGTTCCCCAGGTGCCATTTTAAAGTTAGTGAGCTCCCAATAGCTCAGATCAGCTGCATCTGTATGTTTCCTGATCACCATCTTGACCTCTTTGTTCATATAATCTCTCCTCCCTTGTGTGGGATATCTTTCTGTGTGCTGTGATTGTGCTTTATTGCCTTTTGTTAATAAAGAGGCTATTTTGGCCTATGGCAAGGCAGCTCAGAGGCAGGTAGGAAATCCAAGTGGCAATAAAAGAGGAAGGAGGGTGGAATCAGATAGAGATCCTGCAAGTTGCAGCCAGAAGAACCAAAATGCAAAAGTGCAGGTAAGCCACAACCCACGTGGCAATACACAGATTAATGAAAGTGGGTTAAGTTGTAAGAGCTAGCTGGTAATGAACCTGAATCATAAGCCAAACAGTTTGTAATTAATATAAGCCTTTGTGTGATTATTTGGGACTAAGCACAGCAGTGCTTCGAGTTTGAACCTTGGGGCTAGGCCAGGACAGATGAGACATAAAATTCTGGTTACACCTTCCTCTTTTGCACTGGACGGGGAGCTCAACCCAGTGCTTAGCTGTAGATCTCTGCATCTGTTTCCAACAGTTGCTGGATGAAGATTCTATAATGACAATTGGGATGCTCATCCATTTGATTATAGGGAAAGGCCAATTTAGGCACCCTCTCCACACTATAGCTTAGAGTCTTAGCTGGGGTCATCTTTGTGGGTTCCTGGGTGTTTCCCTAGCACCAGGTTTCTCTTTAACCCCAGAATGGCTCCCTTTATCAAGTATCTATTTCATTGTTTTTCCTTCCTGTCCTCCCCAACCTCAACCATCTCATTCCCTCATGTTCTCTCCCCACCTTCCCTTGTCCCTTACCCTATAGTCCCAATTTATTCAGGAGTTCTTATCTATTTCCCCTTCCCAGAGGGATCCATGGATGTCTCTCTTAGGGATCTCCTTGTTACCTAGTCATTTCCCCAGTCAACTATCTACTTGGGAAAAAATAAGAATTATATTCTTATTTTTGGTTAGTTACTGCTAGATACACCCTCAAAACAATTTCTTTTTCAAAGTAGTGTGAAGACTCTTAGTGGTTTTAGGCATTGCTTTTAATTTCAAGATGTTAGATTAGCTCTTCCAATCTAGTCTTCGCTGTCATTAACTGGCAGAATCGATGCTAGAAAATTGCATTTTGAAGAATCTAGCATTCTAAAGATTATTTGTACTACGAGATGACTCAGTCTATAAAGTACTTGCCCTTTTGTTTTTAATGGAAGAAAATAAAATCTCTTCTGTTCCTTATTACCTGACATTCAGAGAGATCACAATCCCCATCATACTTGATCACAAGTAACTTCTGACAAACTTTGGGACTCTTCTAGCATGTCTCTGGACATGTCTTCTCTTCTTTCTTCACTGAGCCTGGACCCCATCATCTTCATGTTAGCAAGATTAACCTCGCAACCTCCTCCTTGCCTCTAATTTTACCCATGATGTGGATAATCTTAAATCCATTTACCACAAATATAAAACATGAAAACTATGTTAGTGATTTCAAATATATATCATTATCCCTTCACCTGTTCACCTGTTCTTATAGTATAAGCAGAGTATTACATATATCTTCTCTCCCTCTCTCTCTCTCTCTCTCTCTCTCTCTCTCTCTCTCTCTCTCTCTCTCCTCTCTCATACACACACACACAGTCTCTACCCCCATTTACTATTTATTTATTGGGGGAAGGGAGATAGATCCTCATGCCACGGGGTCATCAGGTTTCTGTGATCAGAGCCTTTACCTGAAGATCTATATCCCAGTCATGCCTTCTTGACATTTCCTGAGTATCTGAAAAACAAATAAAATATACAATTCTGAAGAAAAAAAAAGCTTAATTTTCTTCCCTTTTCACTTAATTGCACAAGACAGATGCTAGGAGTTTTTAACAAACTACTCTTTATCTCATATCCCCAGGAAGTTTATCTGCAAATTCTATTGCCTATCAAAATAAACCTGCTTCTAATCTACACCTCAATTATCACATAATTAGCTCTCCTACATCATTCACTTCTGTGTTGATTTGTCCACACAGTGACCTCATCACGAAAGTCATCTTGCCTGAACCACTGAACTCCATCTGATCTGTCAATCAATCCTTACCCTTACCCCTTCTGGCCACCTCTACTTTCATGGCATTTTTCATTCAACATCTAAAACAATTCTTCACAAATGTAAATTTTATCATATCACTCTAAAACTGGCCTAGCAGAAAAATATATATATACATATTCTAAAGAGACAGTCATCTCTTAATCTGACTATCAGATTATTGATACACTAGACCCCACAGATAGGGGAATATTCCCAGGAATCTCATGCTGGGAGAAGGAAAAGGCACTGGACAGAGGAGGGACTTGTCTCCCAGGACAGAGATTTTATACACTTCTAACAACTTGTCAGACCACCTTTTGGGGTGAGACTGAAAGCCTTGATAAAAGATAAGTAGAACCACACCTTGATCTAGAGTACCCTGGATACGAAGTTTAATCTCATTTCAGAATCCCAAAGAGGGGTCTGAGGGGATCATTGGATCTCTTTGAATACCTAGATATATTTTATCTTGGATTATCTTTGCCCCTTTTACTAGATCATTGCCCACCTCTAACATCCTTGTGACTGTCAGGTGAACCCCTTTGGAATGTTTCAGTTTAGCACAGCATTATCTTCCACCAACCCAAAACTAAGCATGTCATCAGATAGCATCCAAAGTTTTCTTGTACAGCTTTGCTGTAACCTACCTGACTGTTCTACTGATACATTTGAAGTTTCTTTTTTATGACCTATTTTATTCCATTTCTATATCAATGTTAAGAATTTGCTACCTGGCTGGAACATGATATTTAGGAAAGCCTAAATGTGTGTTCCTAGGCCATAGACAATTATATTTGGCTCCAGAATTAGCCGGGTCTTTGGTTTCATTGAAATGAAAACTATTTGTTTCTTGTATTCTTTTATGCTGATGGTGCCTACCTGGGAGATGTTCCTGTGCATTTCCCCAGAAAAAGTTAATGCCCCATCGCCCCAGACCTACTGATTGGAAAACCAAAGGGGAAGAGAACAAACGTGTGTCTCTCAGTTCCTTTCCAATTCTGATTCATAAATTTGAGAACCACTGGCCTCTAAAATATGCCATACCTGACCTACTACCTGACCTACTACCTCAGAGTGTAAGTAAAACATTGTTAGAACCAGCCACTTTCATTCATTGTTATCTATGATCTATAACTAGTCTGCCCTACAAAAGCAGATTAAAATAACTGCACTTCAAACGCAGTATTATAAGCCCACAAGCATAGAATATGTGCTATCTGGTCTTGTGCAGAACAACTTTGATAAGCCCTAGTTTAGAGGAAACTCTTACAGTAATTGTGGCATAGTAAACACTCTGCTTGCTTGATTGCTCCCCTCCCCCCTCCCCTCTTCCTCCTCCTTCCCCTCTCTCTGCTTTTTTTCTTCCTCCTTCTTTTTCTTCTTTGAAGATAGGTCTTGATATGTAGCACTTCTTTTTTTTTTTTTTTTTTTTTAAGACAGGGTCATACTATGCAGTCTTGGCTGGCCTGGAGCTCACTATGTAGACTAGACTGACCTGGAACTTACTGCCTCTACCTTCTGAGCCCCAGGATCAAACCAGTATGCCACCATCTCAGCACCAAAGCTAGTTTAGAACTTTTTCTGAAACCCAGGCTGGGCTTCCACTTGTGACTCTTCTGCATCTGCCTCCTGAGCACTGGGATTGTAGGTGTGCACCCGGCCTACACTTGTCCTTTTCCTTCAAATGCCTCTAAAATGTTTTAAAAGCTATGATTTTAAAAGAAGACATGTTAGTAAAGATGTGGTGGCAAACATCTTTAATCCCAGCACTTGGGAGGAAGAGGCAAGTAGATATCTATGTAGTGAGACCCTGCTTCAAAAACAAAACAAAGAAAAAAAGATTACTAATAAACTGGAAAACATGAAAGGTAGCATCATTTGGCCAGGAAATTTAAGGATTAGGGGAAAAAGAAAAGGCACTTGGGGATGAGGAAACAGATTACCAGCAGAGTGTGGAGGGAAACTCCCTATTAAGGACCAAGCTGAAACTATTGCAAAAGGAAACAGCAATTGCCGAGAAAACCTTAGGCAAGTTGACCCTCACAGTTAACCAAACTGAGTCAGCCCCAGCAAAATTACAGGGTGAGTCCTCAAAGGCTCAGTCAGAAGATCTGGCTGGCTGTGGTCCTCCACAGAGACCTGAACAGCTGGAGACAGACCTCACTTATAAACATAGATGGAAAGCTTTGGAAGCAACTTCTGGCTTTGGTGCTGGGAACTGACAAGTTGTATCCAATAGGACATCCATGGTGGTATCAGAGACTTGGAGAGAAAATAGCCGTCTGAACAGGACAAGGTGTCATTCATATACAGGCCTCTACAGTGGCGTCGGAGACTGAGTGACTCAATGACTGCTGGGCCTAAAGAAGGGCACTGTGCAGGATAAGGAAGGAAAAGCTATCTTTACCCTGTAACCAGCTTGTTTTTGTTTGTTTGTTTTGCACTTCCCGATGTTAGTCTTATGCTCTGCTTCCTAGGTTATGAATTTATTTGGAGTGAGGTTATTAAGGATAGAATTGGTTTGTTTAGGGATGTATTTGTAAAGGGAGCAATAATACAACCAGGGAGAGGGAACCTCGGGAGTCAGAAGAAACTAATGTCCACACTCCTACTTTACAGCAGTAACATTAATTCTTACTGTGTAGATGCTGTTGAAGCCCCCTGTGCCAGGAAAGCTGCCTCTAGAGTGCCAGCATCCCAAACTGCTCTGTGCCAGCATCCCAAACTGCTGTTCCCAGGATCTGATGAGAGTGTTCTGTATCCAGCAACTCTGGAGTTCTGCTCCAACATGCCATGGAATAAGAAACTGGAAGAAGCAAAGGAAGCCTGGAACCATCGAAGGTCGCATGGCCTTTCCCACACCATGACTTTCAGCCTTCCATACCTCAAGAGAATCTCCATTAACACCCAAGCTTATGGTTTAAGGCAGTCCTGGGAAACAAATGCACCGTCCTTCTCATCCACACATCTACTGTCCATCCTCTGTCACCAAGACTGGATTCTCAAGTAGAACTCTGAGCTTGGAGCAGCTCTGCCAGATCCCTGGACTCACAAGAGTGCTTTTCTTAGACAATGCAGGTGACAAGAAGCAGCTTGTACTGGGGAGGGTTTCCTGAACATAACATTAGGGAATTATATGTTTCTTCCCAAGAAAAGTGGGCCGTGGAGTGTAAAATCTGGGCCCTGGCAAGCGTTCCCTAGGCAACAGGCTGAACCTGTTCACTCCTTAGAAAATCCCTTCAACCATAGTTGTTTCCTGGCAGTATGAGAGGCCAAACTCCAGAAAAATAACAAAGGAAATGAGTAGGACCTCTTCTGGGGAAAAACCCAAACCTTCATTGACAATGCCCAACTTCTTCATAGCTCAGAAATTCTACCACTTCAAAGAACTATGTGGGGAAAAAAAGTTTCTATTGAAAAAAAGTTCAGATTTCATGGAGTTTTGTATGTCCTGTGGAAAATATTAGTATAGTCTGATTAAGTCATCAGTTAATGGACAATGATTAGAAACATATCTTTTTCTCTTTAAGAATGTATTTGTTTTGTGTGAGTATGTATGAGTGTAGGTATATATGGTCATGTGTGAGTGTGGGGTACATTTGTGTGCAGGGATGCCTGCATATGTGTGTGTACAGACCAGAGATCAGCTTTGGATGCTATTCCTCTGGAGCCATCAACCTTGTTTTGTTTGTTTGTTTTGGTTTTTGTTTTTTTGAGGCAGGATCTCTCACAGAACCTGGAACTTGACAATTGGGCTAAGTTGACTGTCCAGAGAGCACCACATATCTGCCTGTTTCTACTTCCCTAATGCTAAGATCATAGGCACACATCACAGGACACAGTTTTTTATGTGGGTGCTGAGGACAGGACTCAGGGCTTCATGTTTGTGCAGTAATAATTTTACTGGCTGAATTATTTTCCTGGCCTCCAGATTAAATTTATTTTAACTGACATATTGAACACAGAAATGTACACATTAACTAGGCATCACGGGACATTGATACATACATATATACTATACAATAATCAGAATACATTTGCCTGTTCATTTATTTCTCCTAGTTTTGTGAAATAAAACATACATAGCTGCTAACTTGTTATTCTACTATGCAATAAATCACCAAAAATTCTTGCTTCTTATTCCAGCTTAGAACATAGTGATTACCTTTCCCCACTTTCCACTATTGATAAGACAGCATAGAAATATAGGGGTTTTTTGCTTTTCTAAAAATATATTTTTATTGCAGTTTCCCCTTCCTCTTCTCCTCCCAGCCCCTCCTCCAATCCCTCTTCTATTTCCACTCAACCCTCATCCAATCCCCTTTTGTTTCTGTTTCCTATGAGTATCAATAAAACATGGCATATCAAGTTGCAGTAAGACTAAGTGCCTCTCCATGTATTAAGGCTGGGCAAGACCCAGTATGAGGAGTTAGGTCCCAAAAACCAGGAAAAAAAATGTTGAAGAAAGCCCCTGTTCAATGTTTAGGAGTCCCGCAAGACCAGTTTACATAATTATTATAATATACATGCAGGCTTTTTAGTTGTCTGTTCCAACTCTGTGAGCCCCTATGAGGCCAGGTTCATTAATTCTGTGGGTCATTTCCTTGTGGCATCCTTGACCCCTCTGGCTCCTACAATCCTTTCTCCAGTCTTCTATGGGATTCCCTAAGCTCTGCCTAATGTTTGGTTGTGGATCTGCATCTGTTTCTATAAATTGGTAGAAAAAGCCTCTCTGATGACAATCGAGCTAGGGACCAATATATGTGTATAGCAAAATATAAGTTGGCATCATTACATTGATAATTTTTTCCTCCAGTCATGTTTGGTTCTATCCTAGGTCTCTGAGTCATTCAGCATGTGGGTCTTGGTGCTCCAGGTAGTGTCAGGGGTGTGCTCACTCTCCTGGCACGGAGTTAGACTAGAGCAGTCATTTGTCAGCCACTCCTTCAATCTCTAAGCTACCTGTAGTGATATATTGTATATCATATAAAGATTGCCTAAACAACATGGCATTAATCCAGTTCAAAAGAGAAACAGAGCCAGGCAGTGGTGGCACACACCTTCAATCCCAGCCCTTGGGATCCCATGTCTCTACTTCTAGTACTTAGGAAGCACACACACCTTTAATCCTAGCACTAAGAAGATTGAGACAGAAAGAGAGATGGCTGAGCAGAGAAGAGACTATAAGGCAGGAGAAGACAGGAGTTTGTCCCTTGCAGTGTCCTCCACTTCCCCTATTCAGTATGAGGATCATGGAGACGGGGTCTACCCCTTTCAGCCTGAGGATGCAGGAGTGGTAAGAAGTGTCTACAACTTGTTCTCCTCCTGATTTTTAAGCATTTACCTCAGTATCTGGCTCTGGGTTTTTATTATAAAAGCAGTTAGAATTCACGTGACATCTGGCACCCAACATGGGGCAGAAATCCAAGACCCTGAGATTAAGAGTCTCATGCTCTACCAATGCCGTACAATTCTATTGCTCCACATGTCTGCCAATACCAAAATATTTTGATTACTATAGCTCCACAGAAGAGCTTGAAGCCAGGGATGGTGATACCCCCAGTTTCATTGGATAGGGTTGTGTTAACTATCCTTGAGGGTTTTTTTGTTTGTTTGTTTTTCATATGAAGTCAAATGTTGTTCTTTAAAGGTCTGCAAAGATTTGTCTTGGAATGTTAATAAGGATTGTGTTGACTATAGATTGCTTTTGGTAAAATTGCTATTTTTACTAGTTAATCATACCAATCCACGATCATGAGAGATCTTTCCATTTTTCTGATATCTTCTCCAATTTTTTTTCTTTAAAGATTTGAAGTTCTTGTCATACAAGTCTTTTAAAACAATTCATTGAAAATCTATGCAAGTCTGTAGCATGTTGGAGGCCCTTCATTCAGTTCACAGTACCATGAAAACAAAATCAAGATAAATAAAACTACCTGTATTCACAGCCTAAGTACACTATTCATTCACAGTGTGAGATGAACAGATAGCAGTTCATTCAATCACACTCATGTATCAGCCATCTGGAGTATTTGTAATATGCATCAGCCTTATTTTTTAAGAAAGTAAGTATTCCTGAGTTATAAAGTAAAAACATGACTTTGTGGTTGTTGATAATAAACTGTTAGGCCACTTTAGCTACTGGAAGGAGCTGCATTCATTCATTCATTCATTCATTTATTTATTTATTTATTTATTTATTTACTTACTTACTTACTTACTTATTTATAGAACTCTAATGCCATTTCCATGGTGGGGGAGGGCCAAAGAATTAACAGACAAGTGAGTATGAATTTTCATTTAGCAAAAGAGACAGAATCTTGTCAAGTACAGAAAAAAAATCAGCACTAATATTTCTGCAAATACTAGCAGAAAAATAGTATCTGCCAGGATAATCGGATTTAAATAATAGAATGAGTAAACATTACAGTAAACCAGAGGAGGCCACAAAATAAAGTGTAAAGCATAACATTTATTTGGAGAGACTTAGATAATATTACTGTTTTAACTAAAACTTTACTAAAAAACTATCTGAATTTTTCAGAATCAAAAATTATTGGCCATATATATAAACATATATGCTATATAATAATACTATTTTATTCATCTAATTTTTAAAATGCGCCTAGAAAATAATGAAATAGCTTTTATAATATAAAAATACATACACATTTATGTGCCAGTAAGATGGCTCAGAGGGTAAAAGCACTTGCTTCTAAGTCTGATGACTGGAATTCAATCACTGGGAAGAGAGATTCACTCCTCTAAGTTGTCCGCTAACCACCGCACACTACTACCAGCAGGTAAATAAATAACTAATTTTTTTAGTGCTGAAGGGATAGAGCAGAGGTTGAGAGCACCTGTTCTTCTTTCAAAGACCCAAGTTTGGCTTCCATCACCCCCATCTGGTGATTCGCAGCACGTGGACCTCCCATCCCAGGGAAGCTAACATCTTCTTCTTGTCTTCACACATACCCACATATACTTGGCACGTATACAGACATACAGAAATAAATAACTGAAATTTTAAAAAATTTAAAAAGTAATGCACATACAGAAACATATAGAAAATATCCTCAATAGAAACAATGTTTAGAACACAAATTAGACGTGACTATTCAAGAAGAATGAGACAGGACCCACATGGTACCTTTCATATAAATTAAGGTACTATAGTTGACTATTTACACCCAAGATTTATTCACAAAGGAGAAAAACTTTAAATATTGACAAGTGTACTGAATTTCAGGGTCGTACAGCTCATGATTACCTATGTAAAAGGCTTAACTATAGAATTTTCCTATACTGTAATGCAAAAGGAAAGATTTACAAAATAGAAAATGTTAAGGAATAATTAGGAGACACAGAGAAAGGTTCCACAGGATTATCCAGAACATAAAAGAAACAATAAAATGAGCCAATAAATAAGTGGAGTACATTTCATGGTGTGTTGGTGGGAGGCCTTTGAGGTTTCAGATGCACAAGCGAGGCCCTGTGTGCCTGTCTCTTTCTGCTGTCCCAGGATCTAGATGTAGAACTCTCAGTTCCTTTTCCAGCACTATATCTGCCGACATGATGCTGTGCCTCAAATCCATAAGGACTAAACCTCTGCAAGCCAGCCCCAGTTAAATGTTTTCCTTCGTAAGAGTTACTATGGCTGTGGTGTAGCCTCACAGGCTCACAGCAATTGAAACCCTAACTAAGACACATGGAGCTACATAAAAATATAAGACTTCAGATCCAAGGGGATGTGAAATCAAGGGGGAGACAAGACGAAGCAGGGATGCAAACCAATATAGCTTTAGTAAAAGTTCAAGCTACCGAAGATAAAGAGAAAACTCCCAAGAACCTCTGTTGTGGGGAAGACACAGATGGGCCAGTCTGTTCAGTCTGTTTGCATGAGCGGTGGGGATGTGGACTCCAAGTCATTGAGGACAGAAAGTAGGTAGAAACGTAAGTTGATAAAATGGGCTTGCTAAATAAAGGTGAGTGGAAGACAGAATTACTAGAAGGGATATCATTAACAGTGAGATAAAGATACTAAATTCTCACTTCCCTCATAAAGCTTCTTGTTTTGCAAGGAATAAAGTAATTATAATCCTGGCCCCAGCTATAAATTGACTAATGTCAAAGCATCATCACCCGACTATTCTCTCGAAACTGGTCTTGCACCCATCTCCCATAAGAAGCAAGGTTAAGATGATTTTCTGACGTCCATACATGTATGGTCCACTGTAGTTTCTGTGAACTCCATGTAGCATCATTATTAAGTCCCCGTAAAGGCTTACTTTATAGATGACACAGACCAAGAAGAGGAGACTTCCCCAAATCACATACACACTTTGTTGTTGATGTTGGCAGATGAATCCCGGGCTCTTGACTTTGTAGCCAGAATTGGTGCTGTGCTGAGAGCTCTGTGCTGCTCTTTCTACAGACTTGCCTTGTGACACTGCAGAAGGACAGGCTCTCGTGCCCCTGAAAGCATGGGAAGTGACCCCAAAGACTCAAAACAAGACAAATTTTCCTCATCTTCTGCAGAAGTTCTTAGTCCTGGCTTTATGATCTCATCAGACAGGGGCAGTAAATTCCAAGATTGCCTCAGGTCACTAGAGAGATTGGGTGTGTCCAGGGCTAGGAAATGTGCCACAAGAAAATCCATGCCCAGGCGTTGTTCAATAACTGCTAATGAATAACTCTGTAGCAACTTTCTTCTTCCTAGTGGCATAGAAAGGAGGATTCATTCTGGCATCTTTTAGTCATTACCAGCACTTTCTCATCCACCTCAGGCATCATTCCAATTGTTAGAACCTTGGGCTTTGTGGATAAAATGTGAGAAACAAGTTTGGAAATAGTTTCTCTCCTAAAGCAACCCTTGAATAATTGCTAAAATTGCATGGACTAGTCCAAATAGTGAGACACACTTTCTAGCTAAAAGCAACACATATTACCTTGTAAATTTTGTAGTTTGATATACGGATAAATAAATATGAAATCTGTTTAATGTTTTAAAAAGTTGATGTTCAGTGACAAGCTAGACTATTAACACCTATATTTTCAACATATGAAAGTTTCCTAAATCTATAATGCATAGAATAACAATGTATTGTCCTTATACATAAAATGCAAATCTAGTTTCTTTAAATTTCCATGGTTGATTATGTGATATAAAACAGTAACTGCATTTCCTTCTTCATATGAGCTATGACAAAATCAATCTTTTTTGTCCTTTCCAGAAAATAAGACTAATTCACAAGATGAAATGACTTCAGGTTTTCATGACATTTGATATTTCCCCACCACTAGTGGAGTAGCAAAGGCCTTCTCAACAATTCTTTGCTACGAAAATACAGGCTGGAAGTTCAGCAAGCCTATGCACTCAGACAATTCCCAGACAGAATCCTCTCTGCACTGTGGCAACCTAATACTTGACTTTCATGGCTCAACATATAATTTTAAACAAGGGCAACCAGGCTTATAATATAAAGACTGGAATTTCTTCACTAAGTTACACTCATGCTGAACAAGTTATACCAAAAGAAAAAGCAAGCGTTTTAAAACAAAACATAAAAACCAAACTTGCACAAAGCATGCTTGATAATCTTTTTCTGTACACAGCAAAAGAAAAAATGTGCTTAACTGAAGGCTTCGCTTCACTAAATCTCTTCCGTTATGGTGAGAGTCATTTCATACTTCTAGGGGAATAAAAGACAAATATGCATTGTCTCAAGAAAAGCCAGATTACTGCTAGAATTTTGCCTCCTTCTTTGGCATCTTTCCTATAGCCTGAAAGAGGCTATCCTCTCTGGTATGACAGACTGTTAAAAAGAAATTCCAGCAAAGAGAGTGGGAGGGAGGAAAGAGGGGAGGAAGCATCATTCTGAAGCAGTTGCCTCATGACATTAATGCAAACAGAATTAATCAGTCCGGGAGCTCTCCAGCCAGGTGTAGTGTGTCTAGTCCTTGGCTGTCATCAAACAGTTGATGCTTAGTTAACATACCAGTTTAGACATTTTGACATTTCTAGATGGCCAAAAAAACCCTTTTTATTTTAAATGTTTCAAGTAACTAAAACTCTACAGCGTGACTTCTGAAAACCACTACAATGATTAATATTTTCCCTAGATTTTTTCACAATTGCCAAGACAAATATTTTTGAAGAAATTTCTGTTTTCATGAAAATATTAACTAGATACCTAGGAAATAAATGACAGATTTCTAAGGCAGGCAACCAGCAAATACTAAAACCCAAAGAGATTCTTTTTCCAGGATTGAAGGAAAAATATGAAGTGAATCAAAAGTGATGAGGGAGAAAGTGTGTGGGAGGCTGGGAAGAGGAACGGATCCAGTGGGTGGATTTTCTTTACTATGTCTTCACTTCCTTGTTTGCTGTGTTGCACAAACCCTATTAAATATCAAGATTTGGCCTCATATGAATAAGACACTTCAGAGAGAAGGATATTAGCCTGTTCATGCCCACAAACACTTTCCACACACTGACTCTTAAAACAATTCAATAATGAAAACATCAGAAAACATGACTTGAATATTAATATCATTAGAAATACTGTACTGCTCAAGTTCACTGAAGCAAGATATGAACCCCTTAAGACTTGCTGTTTAAGTTTATGACCTAAAAGAAACTCAAGCAATTACTTATTGCCTGTTCTGTTTTTCATTTATTTTTTTTCTCCAAGTAAATTTGTGTTTTGCTTCTTGAGTATATTAAATAAAATGAAAGCTTTTGTTGCGGTTGCTTCTACTTAACATTGTTTTGTTACGTGCAAGGAATAAATGATAATTAAAAAGAAAAACAAGAAAGCAGAATTCAAATATATTATGCAACATATAAAGAGATTTTTCAAGAGCTTAAAGATTTGCGTGTGGATTTGTTGTTTTACGAAGAAACTTTTGTGGTGAGCACTTCATGAATCAGACAGCATATACAGCCTAAAATCATTTGAGCATGGTGCTGACGTACTGTGTAAAAGAAAGAAAGATGTTGTGACTGAAGATCCCCTGAGATTATTCCCAGGACATCTGGCACTGCATCAACAAAGATTAGAATCCATCTGGGACAAGTGAAAAAAGAGAGAAACATATCAGCATGCTTATAATAGCAGGTGTGTGTGTGTGTGTGTGTGTGTGTGTGTGTGTGTGTGTGTGTGTGTGTGTGTGTCTGTGTCTGTGTCTGTGTGTCTGTGTGTCTGTGTGTGTGTGTGTGCACGCACATGTGCGCTAACTATCTGAGATGAAATAATCAAGTCTTTTGCTGCTTATTATGCCTTTGATGCTTATAACGGTTTGAAAAATGGTCCCCATAGCCCCACAGAGAGTAGCACTATTAGGGAGTGTGGCCTTGTGTCAAATTAGGTGTGGCTTTGCTGCGGGAAGTGTGTCACTAGGGTGGGGCTTTGAGGTCTTAGAAGCTCAAAGCAGACCTAGTTGCTCACTGTCTCTTCTTGCTGCTTGAGGATCCAGATGCCAGCATCATGTCTTCCTTCAGGCTTTTCACCATGATGACTGTGGAAACTAAAGTCCCTCTACTTTGAGGCCTGGAGCTGTTTTGATAGCTGAAAAGTTTCTAGTTTTATAGTCTGTGTTTGATCTTTGTTTTAAAAACCCTGACTCGGAGAAGGGAGATACTCACTCCTTTGCTGGCACTGCTGTGTGACAGTCAGGAGCTGAGTTCAGTTGTACAGCTGTAATAAACCTTGCTTTGCATTTGGAGAGTTGGTACGATTCTGGGGATCTTTCTAGGGGTCACTGAGACTGGACAGAATAATGATAATAGACTAAACTTCTAAATTGTAAGCCAGTCCCAATTAAATGTTTTCCTTTATAAGAGTTGCCATGGTCATGGCATCTCTCATGACAATAAAACCCTAACTAAGACAATGCCATATAACTGAGTTTCCAACATCCTCAAGAAATTACATGTAACACACTATTGTTCCTAATCATCTCTAACATTGCTTTCTAAGAGCTCAATTTAAAAATATATTGTTCATTTCTCTTAATTTTTTGCAACAATAGCATGAATAACTTCCTTGCAGACATCATTACATCTGTTATGGATGTAACTGTTCTCTCAAGTTCAAAATCTCATGTTCTCTTAACCTAAAATTAATCAATGGCCAAGTGTTGTTGATTCTGTTTTGGAACCTGCAGAATCTTTCCCTGCCTTCCAGTTTCATAATATACCATCATTTCTGCTATACACTTATCTCACGTATCACAAGGACCAACACTAGCACAAAATGAAGAAGAGCATTCAAAAGCATGACTATCAGAAGAGAAATTGGGGAGACCATGTGCAAGGCTAAATACCAAATAATGTAACAGGAAAGATGGCCACTGACGAGGTTAGCATCCCTAAAGAAGAGGATATTTTCCCACTAGGAAAGATAGAAAGACAGATAATTCTGACCGGCTCAGCTGAGAACATTTTCTATGCTATGAGCCAGCATGAGAACTGACTTTCTCTAGTGCACAGACTTGGTCTGTGTGCTCTGGCTGGGGCTTCTCATGAACAATGTGGCCTTTACCATCTGAGCCACTACCTCATAAGAAGATAGTAACATAAAAACCATTTATACTCTTTAGTCTACCTCAATATAGCACCTCAAGAATACAGTATGTCAACAGCCATATTTCTCCTGTTGTAGGCATCCGAATTGCCTTCTCCGCTGCCCTTCCTTTCTGAGTAATGTATAACTGACAAATTTAAGTTTCTGAAAGCTCAGCTTGGACCAAACCTTATGTTTGTGCCAAATCTTCATAGATGGTCCATAACCACTCACAAGGAAATGTCTTAATTCTAAACCCTGTATTCACATTCTCCCACAATCTGAGCCCAAATTCCAGTTCCAATTTTAATCTTTCAGTTTTCATCTCTCTCAAAAAATAATTTGCCAATGCTTTCCCCAAAATGGCTGTGATCCTGTAAGCATATTCAAATTAAGATTCTTTTCTTCAGCAAGAAAATCTTTCTCTTTTTCTTTTACCCATAACTGTAGTAGAAAATTTCCAGCCTGGCTAGCCCGGAGAGCTGGACCTGCTCGCACCTGCTTAGCTAGGCCTAGCTCTGAGATATGGACCAGCAGTCCCAAAGTCCCATTAAAACACAGAGAAGCTTATATTAATTACATGCTGTTTGGCCTATGGGTCAGGTATATTGCTAGCTAGCTCTTTCATCTTAACCTATTTCTATTGATCTATGTCTTGCCATGTGGCCCGTGGCTTTATCTGTACTTTACATGTTGCTCTCTTGGCAGCAGCTGGTAGCATCTCTCTCCAACTCCGTCTTCCTTCCCATTTATCTGTACTGGGATTTCTGCCTGCCTAAAAGCTGGACTGCCATAGGCCAAAACAGTACCTTTTTTTTTTATTCCAACTGTATTTCACAGCATACAGAAAAACATCCCACACCACATAACCCACCTATTCTTCAATTATAATAGAGGGTTTAGTCCTATATGCATTCCAACAGTTAGATCACCCACAGTCAAGCCAGGGGAGTCAGAGAGTGGTAGCTCACACCTCTAATCCCAGCAGGGAATGACTGGGTTTAATCCCATAACTCAGGAGACAGATCTTTCTGTGTTTCTGTGAGTTCAAGGCCTAACAACCAAACAGTAGTAGCTCACACCTCTAATCCTAACTCTAGGATTATGATGAAGAGTTGAATCTGGAAGTGAAACAGCTGAGCCAAGAAGATATGTAAGGCAGGCACAGGCACTGAGGGATTCTGTAGAACCAACAAGCCAGGCTGAGGACTCTGGAAGATAGCTTTTACCCTGAGAAGCTGGCTGGGTGAGAACTGACTGTGGTCTGTTTCCTCTCTCTGATGTTCCAGGCTGATTTTATTAAATCTAAAATATATCACCATATCCTGGTCAAAAAAAACCTTCTTACTATTTCCATGACAACATTTTTGTTGTGTTATTCATTGAGAAATGATAACATACTATTATTTTTTATTTTATTTCATCACTAAATAATATTTCAATAAATAATTTATGTTTTATGTATTTAAAACTTTATTGTTTTTAAAATATGTTATTATTAATAAAAATATTGTTTAAAAATATTTTTATTAATTCTTTAGAAATTTTGTACAACGTATTTTGATCATATTCAACCCTTTTCATAAGTCCTCCCAGGTCCACCCTCTTTACCCTTATCTACCTAACTACCTAACTTTGTGTTTTCTGGGTTTAAGGGGGTTGCTGGGGTCTTTTTCTCTTTGCCTATTGGATCCAGTTTATATCGCCCAACTATTCTAGGGAGCAGGACCTGCCCTGGCATGTTGTTGACCTACCAGCTGTTACACCACTAAAGAAAACTGACTGTGCAGGAGCTATCAAATGCCCATAGCACTTTAGCTAGGGGAAGTTTCATGCTTTCCCCACTCCCCAGCTTGGAATTTTGTGTGGTTAATCTTAAAGGCAGTGTTGCTGGCTGTATTTATTTTCATCTCTGACCACTTGAATGGCAACAAGTGAACAACTTTACATGGTTTGATGGGTACCTATAGGTAGGTGGGAGTAACCGTAGCCCTACCTAGACTTTCTGACCAGTGCATACATTAAAGAAAAAATGATGTTTCTATAGGCTTCTTGCTTAATCATTATACTATGATATCTACATTTTAAAAAATTCCTTCAACACAATCACTTTAGCCAAAATCTGTACCAGAAGA